>OZ010572.1:104987355-104999855 GCA_963932145.1 Acanthosepion lycidas
CTTGTCCCGTTAGATCGCTTATTACACTGAGTTCGATCTGCACTGGATAAGCAAGCATTTTGGCTTTGTGCTGCGCTTAGAAAGTCTCTCTATGGTATAAAATTTTCTAATATTTTTTTTATATGTATATTATATACCATTTATAGGAGGAGAGTACTCAATATCTAAGATCGAGCGTTTATAGACAGTGTGAACATATGATCAACATGGTATGGTGACTATCAGTCACACGTTTCAATGTGATCGTCAGGAGTTCTTGCAATTTCTTTATCGGACTGTTTTTATATAGAGCTGTGTATATGAATCACCAGGGGTATTAAGGGAAGTCTGAGGGAGAGGAAAATGAGCCTTATACGTTTCTTTTGCTTTGGGATATTATCAAGGGTAATTTAAGAACATGCCTTCCAGATTGCTTATTTACGGTGGATGGAGGGTTAACAAGATTAGTGTCACTTGGTCAGAAGATCGCGCTGAAGATGACTGCGCATGCGTGTGCGCATTCAGGAAGAAAAAATAATGTAGATGTATCTTACCGGAAGTACTCAAAGGTGAACAGGGACAAGACGCAACCGAGAATAGATAAAGCTCCTCCGATGTATGAAATATAAGACAGCGCCGTCTGGTGAGTCTCCGGAATGGAAAACTGAAATTAATAAAAAAAAATCATTTATTTTTGTTTTCACAACGCTATACTTACAAGTCTGTCCTGCTACTTAACCATAGCTTAGGGGTGCGGGACTCTGAAAAGAAATTTATTCTCCCCCCAAGCTGGACAGACCGGATTCTATAGATTTGGATGGCAACTGGTCTACCGCAGAAAGAAATGGCAACCTAATGCGGGCAAAAAAATCTGCTTCGTCAGTCATGTATCGAAAGATACATGATCGTCTAAGCGAGTATCACGTATGGCACTGAACTGAACTGATACTTACTCAGTAACTTAACTCTTCTCGAAATTCATAGGCATCGTAACTTCCTTAAACACTAAGCAGATCAGAGTTTCGTCTGTCAAAAGGTCACAGGCTTTGTTCTGCTACTTTTTTTCTGTGTCGTGTCCCTTCAGGACGTGGATAATCATGGCTCTCCACAACCCCCAATCCCAGCTTTAGTAATATTTATCTTTTTAAACATGATTCTTATTCTCCGTTCTGCCTTCCACTGTTCCTTCTAACTTCGATATGTCCCGTGAGTGTCACATTTTCCAAACCTTCCTTCCTCGTTACCAGAAATATGAACTTTCTCTTTTTGATTCTGAATATGTCTTTTTTTTTTTTTTCAGTTTTCCCCTAAGTGTACCTCGTTTTCTACGCGTTCGGTCAATGGTATTTTCAGTATCCTTCTGCAGAACCATATTTCTGTTACTAACTTCTCCTCAGTGATGAGGAGATTGTCCAACATTCACTGCCTTATACTACGACTGATAATTCATAGCAGTTCAGTACTCTATTCTCTGTTTCTAATGGCATTTTCCTGTTTCTTAAGACTTTACTTAGTTTTTGGAAGGCACCTTTTTCTATTCCAAAGAGCCTCTGTTAAAACAGTTCCTAGAAAAGTAAACTTTATTAATTGCTTGATTTCGACATTCTTAGTTCGTAACTTTAGTTTTCTTTTTCTCTTGCTGACAATCAATATCTTCTTTACATTAGCCTAATCAATGGTATCGAAACTATGCAATAAAACTGATAAAATGCTATTCTTTCAAAAACTTAATTCCAAAACTATGCGTCAAATTAGGGAAAAATATTCATCTTCTTTGCCCCATAAAACGTAGGTAAATGAAGTAAAAGGATGTAATTTATAAATTACTACTGGCTTTTCTTTCTTGTTTCTTCATCCAAGATCAGCAAATACGTTTATCTTACATAATAACCGTAAAACTATTTCTTAACGTATCATAGAACATTTCTGTTATAATAGTTTCTAGGCTAGAACTTTTAAAACTTAATACGATATTTCTTTTCCGTTAATTCATGGAATTTGGAAAGAAAATAGTTTTATTTCACTCTAAGCAGTTCCAAATTTACTTATAAGTTAAATAAGCTATAGCTTAAGACCACACACGGTCGGTGCATTCATTTGTTTTAAATATATATTTTTTATTTTATTAATTTTTATTCTTTAACATTAAATCATCAAAAATTAAAAATAATCCTTAATAAATAATAAGAATGTATAATTATTTTAAAGAATTTTTCAAGAATTTTTTAAAAGAAGGGCTGAAAATTTCATTTAACGTTAAAGTCCGGTCCTGTCTCTGAGATTTATCTAAACAATTTTTTAAACAGAAATAATATGCATTCAACCATAGGTTTTGAAATATTTTAGGGAAAACATTTTTTTGAGAAATTTAGTGACTGTTGATTCTTATAGAAAATTCTGAGCGTTGGGTAAATTTAGAAAATGCAAAAATGCATTTTATTGTTTAATTATTTTGCTGTCGACATTGTTAATAATAAAATTAAAGTCAATGATTTAAAAAATAAACATAAGAAAGTCAATTCTGTACCGGACATAATTTTCTAATCATCAAACCGATATAATCTTTTGTTGTTATTGCAAATTTAGTTATGTTTTACTATCGTTTTCATCACCTATCATGCCTTAGGCCTCAGAGCTAACACAGACGCACGCACAGGCACACACACACATGCGCGCGCGCATGCGCACAAACACTAAATTAATATTGGCATATTACCGTGACAGTCTCATCAAAGCAGGACAGGTTAGACCAAACCCGTATGCGTATGCGTACCAACACAGACACGCACATAAACGCACACATACATATATGTGTGTGCATGTAATTACATGAGACTGGAAATTAATAATGAAAAAGCATTTACCTTGCAGGACAAATATTTATTCTTTACAGAACTGCCATTATTCAGATGAAGGAAGGAGCTATGTATTAAGAGGTAGCTCTTGTTAATTTTTCAACAATTCAGTTATATAATTACTTATTTTTCAACATAATCTCATTTCTTGTCAGCGACCTTAATTCAATGACGTATATTAATCACTTCGATTGAATATTAAACACTGAAAATATCAGATTGAATTCAGCTACTAACCGAATGGAGTTATTGAGTTACGAGAGATTTGCATGTCTTAAGTATAGTAATTCAGGTTTTCCTTGCTTTAAATACATCACTGGCGGATGACTGGTAAAGCACAATTAGTTTAAAGGAGGTGCTTGGATTAAAAAAAGGAAATACAGGTTCAGTTCCTGTCTGGGGGAATAGTTTCTTCATTAAAGATTTCGATCCGGATTTAGTCTGATATACACTAATTTCAGTGAATGCATGTTTAAGTCATAGGATACCCCAACAAACACGTGTACTTACTAAATATAGCATTCATAATAAATAAATATATAAAGACCATTTTGGACGGTTTGAGAATTTTTCATCACCGGCGCGTATATATATATATATATATATATATATAAAGAAATATAGTCTTAAGGTTTGCTATATTTATGGAATAAAGTGCTCAATATCAGAGATAGAGCGTGTGTAAATATAAAAGTGAACATAGAAGTCAACACTTCAGGCCTGACGATTGCATATAGCATGAAACAGACTGTCGCCTCTCAGTGTTGACTTCTATGTTCACTTTGATATATATATATATATATATATATATATATATATATATATATATATATATGCCGAGTGTACCAGAAAAATTGTCCAAATTGTGTAACAGTAAAATTGTGCAATTCTTACATTAAGATTTGAGTCGTTGTATCTTAGAAATGATTAAAGATATCTTAATGGAATTCTCCGAGGTTTTTATAACACTATTAGACTCAACTTTGAGCAATAAGAATGTATAATTACTCTCCAAGGTTAATAGAATTGTGAGGAAATCAATCATAAACGTAAATGACATGATCATCATTAATTAATCATAGGTAGGGATCGGAAGCTCATGAAGGATAGAAATAAAGTTCGAACATATACACACACACATATATATGTATATATATATTATTCTGAGGTCATTTTCAAACTTATTCAAGATGATCTTCGTCCTCTGTAACCTTCTAAACAATGACATTCTGTGTGTGTCCTGGAATAACAAGGTGCCTTATATGTTGCACGTACGATTTCATTTTCTAGTCTTTTTTCAGAGGTCTTTGGGCTGTCAGAGGTGAAACCCCACTCACGTACGAACGTCTTATGAATTGAATTGGATGTTATCTAATTGATAACTTTAGTTCGAAGCTGAAATGATGATCCCTCTTCCTGATCCAGTTTTCCTCTCTACTGTTCCCTCTTTTTAAAACTTATACACCGTTCTCTTGATGGTCCTTGGATAGACCTTGAAGATGGTAGCCAGAGTATGAATGTTGGTACCATTACTGAAGGCCTGGATGATTTTCCTCTCCCCATTACTCAGTTGAGAAGATAGTGTGGCTGATACAAAACCATTTAACATGTGAGAACAAGTGAATAACTCAAAGGATTTTTCAATGATTCTTGCGACAAATGGTATCAAGATGGCTAAACGTCTTACAAAACCTGGAAAAAAGAAACTTAGTTTAGTTTTTTAGATATTAAGCATTTTGTTGGATGGACAATTATGCTGTTACACCCGGTGTATATATATATATATATATATATATATATATATATATATATATATATATATGGGCAACTCCCAAATGAGTCTTCAAAGTTTGCACACAGGAAAAAAGAGTGCTCTATGCCATATTGAATAATTCAGTTTTATTAAATACTGACTTTTTGCTTAACGCAAAAAGTACCTTTGCCGTGGTTCTGTTGTGCCCCATGACATCGAGCACTCTTTTGTCATCCTGGTGAACGATTTCTGCTGTTTTTTTTTCTTTTCTTATAAATTGTGATATTTAAGGATATTTTGACCTTGGATGGGTTTGCCCCCACCGCCCGGTGTGTTTGGTCGGTGTATACATGATATGCACGTACCGCCTACACTTTTACCTTCTTGGACTTGCCTGAGAGTATAAAAGTTCCCATTTTGACTCACCATAGTTACCAACCACCTGATGATTGCGTGAAAACGTATGAAACTGGCAGCCGTCGTCGGTCACTGCTCTGCTTCACTTGATATCAATATATACATACCTACATAAATACATATATATATATATATATATATATATATATATATATATAATTATTTATATCATTAACTTCTGTATCTGTTTTCTCTATGAATTTTTCATGTAATGTAAATTGAACTGCACCACATACTTGATATTAAAATAACTGATTCGACGTGCAACTTTCGGATAATAACTGTGACATTCCTGTATTTATTGAACAATTTAGTTCATGCCACATTGACTGAAAACCTACCAGTACAAAAGAATTCTCCTATTACCTATTAGTACAAAAACACATAATCTTAAAATTTAAAAATTCAACCTCAGCGTTGCGACCGAACGTTCCAAAAAAAAAAAAAAATTCTTACTATTAACAATAACACATTTCTAAAAACATATTTCGGATTACATATATTATTTTCGTTGTCCTGTTATTACCGAGAAGTAAAAAACAAAAACAGATCTATTTCCATACCTGATGATGTCTGTATGAACAGATGAAAGCTTGTAAAATACTAAAAAAAGACCTTATGCAACTGGAATTTATAAACAGGGATCATAACGTTCATCTACAGGTTCGGGGTTAATGTACTTTAGTAAATTTGTTTGCGAAGATGTATTCTCGCCATTTATATCATTAACTTTTATATCTGTTTTTTGTATGAATGATTCGTGTAATGTAAATTGAACTGCACCACATACTTGATATATATATATATATATATATATATATATATATATGTGTGTGTGTGTGTGTGTGTTTGTGTGTGTATATATTTTTATACATGCATATATATATGTGTGTGTATCTGTGTGTGTGTGTTAACTTATTTTCGGCATCATTAATTTCTAGGTAATGTCCCTAATTTTTGTGTTGCTATTTGGATTTCCTTTTTTTTTGGGGGGGATACTTCATACACACACGCACACAGACAGACAGACACATACACAAGAACACACTTATATGTACGCATACATAATTCTTAAAATCTGGAAACTCTGGAATGTAGGAAGAATTGCGGGTCTGTTGCAGGTCTTAAAAGCAACATGAGATATTATCATCGATATAGTCATGATATCTAATATGTGTGAAAAACATTAAGAAAGTTTGAGTACAAGTGATGGTCTTACTCGGTCACGAGCTGTCTTCCACCCTGCATAATTCTGTGTATCCCTTGATATCAGGAAAGCACTGGTAGAGTTTGAAGAATTTCCATTCAATCTAATGATTATCTCATCACAGCGTAAATTTTTTTTGATAGAGAGAAATAGTGAAGCATGGTTGACTTTTATCCTTAAATGCCTTCAAACAGGAGATTATTTTGCTAATTATATTAATCAGTTTATTTTTGCTAATTCTTTGTTGATTTGATACTCACTCCAATTCCGTGCAAGTCCATCAGAAGTGCAAAGTTGGTCATATGGTAACAATGACATTCTGTGTGTGTTGCTGTCTTCTTGGCCAAATAACAACCCGAATACTTCCATCGATCGGTCGCATTTCTGAAAGAAATCATTATATTGATTTAAAAAAAAAAAAAAAAAAATGTCAACACTATAGTCGTGCATGCGTAAACATTCTAAACAATAATAAGAAATACATTTAATTCAGTAAAATGATTTTTTGTTTAACCAATTCAAAGGATTTGAGACGTTTAAAATTAAAATCTTTCTATGATTAAGTTTGGCATAATTTTTCTTTTATGACACGAGGTCTTATGAAAAGTAACGGGACTGGTGTCGCAAACAATTTATTTCAATTCCAAACAACAAACAACATGGTGTTTCCTTCAAAGTAATCCCGCCCCTCGAGTCTAATGCACATTTCCTTCCTTCTATGCACTGTTGGAACAATACTTCTTGGATACCCTCATCCCTAGTGCCATCGTTACGGCCCTCTTGATAGTCTCCGAACCTTCAAAACGGGTCCTCTTGATGATCCCTTTGGTCTTGGGGAAAAGAAAAAAGTCACACGAAGCAAGTCAATCAGGTGAATATGGATTTTGCTCCAGTACGGCGATGTACTTCTCGGCTAGGAAGTGCCGGATGCTCAGGGCGTTGTGAGCAGGTAAACTGGCGAGGTGAAGCAGCCACGTTTTAAGCTGCCATAACGCTCGTCACTTCTCGCGTACTGAGCAATAGCTAAAATTATAGTTATATACGCCAAGATGATAACACAATCCGCATCGCTTTTTCACCCACAGATCACACAGCAAACCCAGTCCCTTGGATTTCAGACAGACTTTGTATTTCTTTTGCAATGATAATGTAGCTTTTTCTTTTTAATTCTGTGACTATTAACTCAGCTGCCAAGATCTGAAAATAAAATAATTTCTTAATGATGTTTTTTTTTAATCTACTACCCCAGGAAAGAGAATAAAAGCCAGTAGATTGAAAAGGGTTACTGGGAGTAAAACAAAACAAAATAGAGGACAATAAAAGAACATGCTTCAAGGAGACGGAATATAACGACTGACATTGCATCTAAATCTTTAAAGACCGCAGCTGACAGGTAAGCGAGGAAGCCGGAAGCGATTTCCAGAAGCGGGAAGTGCAAACTATTGGAATTATGGGTACAATTAGGAATTTGAATAGTGAAATTATGAGACCGAAAACTGCGCTTAAATTTGTCACATTACGTACGAAAGAGGAAAGTAATATTTGTTTTAATAGAAGACCAAAAGGGAGAATAGATGAAAGCTGGTCTTCAAATTGTCTCATCTTAAACTTAGCCACGATTACTGACCCAAACATACAATAGTATTCCTTACGCCGAAACAACACATTCTTACTTACCATTCTTACTACAGTCACCATAATACCGCAAGTCTCTATGAAGTTCTAAGTAATACCCATATGTATCATTTGTTTGGGATGGGGGGTGGATAAAAATAACAACATTTAAAAATGAAAGCCCAATGGATATTTACAATGTAAAAAAGCGGAACAATTAACGTAAATATATTTATAGAAAAGGCATTGGGAAGCTACATTTCAGTGGTGGGAAAATGATTGAATATATATATATATATATATATATATATATATATATATATATATATATATAGAGAGAGAGAGAGAGAGAGATAGATAGATAGATAGATACACCTAGTGAGCCAGACAAACCTACCTAGGTAAAAACCTTTTTTTCCCTCGAGATTGATTTGATTATTGGCAAATCAAAAATTCGAGGGTTTTTCGAGACGAGTATAGTTATCTATATTTGTATCTATCTATCTATCTATCTATCTATCTATCTATCTATATATATATATATATATATATATATATATATATATATATATATATATATATATATATATACGTCCCATTTATTTTAAATGTCATATATATTTTTAAATTAAAAACTGTAATCCCTGTATGACACTGTGTTAACCAGATATTTTTGTATTAAAATTTAACTTATGTACTCGTCAGTCTATACTCAGTCCCTGAAGATGGCGTTGTGCATGAAGCTCCGAGTCGTGCTTTCGGTGAGGGATGACATGAATATTTATTAATGCATATTTAACAGCTCTGTTTTATTACATCACTCTTTTATCAACAACGGCACTACATGTCCGATCTCTCTCTCTTTCTCTCTCTCTCTCTCTCTCTCTATATATATATATATATATATATAAACATATATGTGTGTGTGTGAGTTGTTACCATGTGCCACTCTGGACATCCTCTTGTGCTTTTCAACCATTTATGATGCGGTTAAGGCGGTTCTACTTTTACATATATTTATCACCAATAAAACGTAACTGATACTTATTTCGATATGACCTTTTCAAGTGCTAGTTAATGCGGAAAGGCATAAACGAAGGAAAGAACTTACTTCGCTTCCATATTCATATAGACACAGGAATCGTTGAGGGTTCCACGTAAACTTTCATCCTAAAAATACAAAATCAAAGGTTATGCTATGTAAAAAGTGCACAATGAAAAAACGGCGAATTTAAAATGCCAACAATAAATAAACAGTAAATCCAAAATGGCCACAAGGAAAACGAGACAATTTAAAAATGGTCAAAATTAAAAACAAAAAATTCAAAATGGACAAAGTGAAATACAGTGAATTCAACATGGCCGCTATGAAAAATAATAAATTTAAAATGACCCCACTGAAAAAAAAAGTGAATTTAAATTGGCCACAATGAAATACATTTAAAATGGGCACAATCTCGATAGTGTTAAACAATACATTAAAAAAAATTAAAAATGTCCACAATGAAAAAGAGAAGATAATTCCAAAATGAAAAGGGGTGAACTCAAAATGGCCATGATGCAAAATGAAAAAGAAAAAACGTTTCTTCTTCTATATGCCGTGTCCCTTCAGGATGATGGCGATCATGAGTCTTCAAAACATCCTATCATTTTTGTTAGTAATATTTGCCATTTTGCTATCTCTTCTAATCCGTGTTCCGCCAACCATTTATACAAGGTCGTTAGATAAATTACTTGCTGTATTCCTCTGTCCATCTTCCCTTCAATATGTTCTTTGTGTGTCAAATTCTCGAAGCCTTCTTTTTTCATTATGCCCCCTAGAAATTTCAACTGCTGCTTTCTCATGTAAAGTGTAAGTGTTCGCTTTGTTTCCATTTTCTCTAAAACTACGTCGTTGCAAACATGTCCAACCAATGCTATTCACAACATCCCTCTGTATAACCGCATTTCTATCGCTACAATTTATTCTTCATCTGTCATGAGATTGATATTAAATAACGGTTCGAACTCTTTTCCTTGTTTCAAATTAAATTTTTCTGTTCCATAATAAATTGCTTAGCTTTTTCTATACTAATGTACCTTCTGGTTTTGGTGTCGAATTCCCCGTCCTCTGTTAAAAGACTTGCTAAAATATTTATTCTTTAGGTATTCAAACAGTGAAGATGTTCGGGAACTACAAAAACATAGAAAATATTGATATGACTAAAAATATTTTCTAATGAAACGTGAACGTTGGAAACAATACCGACCGACAAATGCTAAATTCCAAGTTAAATGATATCTTTTTTTCAGAATATAGGAAACTAGGAAAACGTGCCGACTGAATCCGCAGTTAAATTACAATATCTTATCTTTAGAACTTTGAAAAATGAAGTTGGTCTGGAATCGGAAGAAGGACACGTGAATGTATTAGGTTGGTGCAAAAATAATGACGGTTTTTGACGTATTTTTTAACGTCAAAAACCGTCATTATTTTTGCACCAACCTAATATTTGTTGATAAAATAAGATATTTCAGTATCTTCTTCAGACGTTGGAGAAGGTAGAAAACTATAGCAAGAGATACATAGGGAATACATTGTTGATTAACAATATTTCGTCATGATAACAAGAAAATGATTAAGGTTTGGAAATGATGCAGCGAATTTAGAGTTAAATAATATTTCATCTTTATAGCTTCAAAAATTACGGAATGTCGGTAACCGTAATAACCGAAAAGTAGTGAATTCATCGGTAAATAACAATATTTCATATTTAGGGCTGAAGACAAAGAAGATGGTCTGAAATCTCAATGACCGAAACGTAATGAAGTATTCTGTTATGTGACAATATTCCATATTTAGGGCTGAATACAAAGAAGATGGTCGGAAATCACAACGATCGAAATGTTTTTAAATGACTGTTATGGGGTCCACCCTTTTTTCATATAAGTGGACTCTACCAAGTGTACCTGGACTGCTGCCGTTAAATACCCAGAGTTACAGTCAGTGAGGGTAGTCGATAGTCGGATGTCAGTCGATGTCGGACGACCGGCTGAACGGTTGAACTCTCTGCCTTCGGGCGTGGAGGAACCCGAACGAGGCTACGTCGAAGGGCGGAGTTTCGTTCGGGGTGGTAAACCGACCCTGAACCCGTTTATACGGGTTCAAAGGGTATATTTTTGGCCGAGCCCACGGGCTCGGAGATCCCACGTTAAACCAGCCTTGTGCCACATGATACCCTCGTGGTGGGGTGACTAAATACTAGTCGGTAGTCGGATGTCAGTCGATGTCGGACGACCGGCTGAACAGTTGAACTCTCTGCCTTCGGGCGGGGTGGAACCCGAACGAGGCTACGCCGAAGGGCGGATTCTCTTTCGGGGAGGTAAACCTGACCCTGAACCCGTTTATACGGGTTCAAAGGGCATATTTTTGGCCGAGCCCACGGGCTCAGAGATCCCACGGGCTCGGAGATCCCACGGGCTCGGAGATCCCACGGGCTCGGAGATCCCACGTTAAACCGGCCTTGTGCCACATGATACCCTTGTGGGGGGTGACTAAATACTAGTCGGTAGTCGGAGAGTGAGAGAATATACGAACGGAGATAGTGTGAGGTAACCTCTTGTAGAAGTCAGTTACAAGCACGTAGACTCTAAGGAAGTCCTACTTCGAGACTGTATATATCTATCTGTATTTGCTACTAACCACGCGCCTGGACTTACTAACAGTATTACTATTTGTATGATTGTGTAAATACATTTTATTTCTTATATTTAATTATTGCGTTTGTCATTCCTTGGAGACCGAATTCATCTCGGAATACACGACAATGACAATATTTCATATTTAGGGATGAATACAAAGAAGATGGCCGTAACCCCAATCATCGAAAGCTAGTGAATTAGCGTTTAAATGACGATATTTTATATTTAGGACTTGAAAAGTTGAAAATGGTTGGGAATGATGACAATCGAAATGTTGGGAATTAAATTTTAAATTATAATAATACATCTTTATGGCTGCAGCCATTGATGAAGGTCGGAATTAGCAATGATCGAAACGTACTGAATTCATGGACACTCACAATGTTTCATATTTAGGATTTCATAAGATAAAATAAAAATAAAAGGAATTTTCGACATTACATAAACCATCAAGTGTGGAAATGCCGTTAAGTCGACTAAAATAAAAACCATATTTCGAACTTCGGACTATCAATACAGTCAGAAATCTCAGCGAAGTAGTAAATACCCTTAATAAAATGACAATATTTCATGTTAGGCAATTCAAACAACGAAAGAACATTGGTAATTGTACCAAGTGAACCGTAATAAATTCATGGAATAATGGCAATAATTCTGCTTTGATCATTGGGCAGCGTTTCATTGAATTATTTAAAAAGAAAAACAAATAATACGTCAATAGTTGCATGGTTTCTTCTGCAATAGAATGAACAAACACTAAGCAGCAATCCTCGAATGTTTGTTCTATTTGATTACAGAAAAATACTTGCTTCCCCTGCACCCTATCCAAGCATTTTGTCGACTTCAATTTAGAATAATTGTAATATTTTCTTTTGTAGATGAGTGAAATATCAACACACATAATAACAAGAAATTAAATATCGCCCAAGTGTGCTTTCTCCCTTGAGAATTTTAATGTATATAAGTGAATCGGTCATGGCCCGTGTTTAATGTG
>OZ010572.1:105002355-105077355 GCA_963932145.1 Acanthosepion lycidas
TTTTTTTTAGATATTAACATTTGGTGGGATGGACAATTATTACATTCTGCTACATGATTTGAAAATATAAAATTTTGCTGCTACACCTGGTATATATAAATTGGGAGTACACTAATATACCTTTTGTGCGGCAGTGGCAACATACACAGAGGATTAAACCAAAATGTTGTTCTCCTTCAGATGAGAACATGGTTTTCGTTTAACCCATCAACGCAAAGACGCATACTGCACAAGGAAAAAAGAAATTGGAACTCGGTTGGTGTGTTCTACCCCAGCCGCCATATCTACCTGACCGTGGACCAATCCGTTATTACCTTTTTAGATCGCTGCCAAAAGCCTTCATAGAGAAAGATTTCTCTGATGAAAACTGGACACAAGAAATTCGTCTGAAACGTTTCCACCTTAAACCTTTTAAAATTTTACTCAAAAAGTAACGAAGGGTTGTCTGAACAAGTAATTGCAAATAATCGCGAATATATATTTGACTAAGATGTAATTGTCTTTGAAGAATAAATTTAATAAACAAGAAAACGAAAAATATTTATGACTCAACCTAATATCTACGAAAAGATGCTTGAAACAAGAAGCCCTAAATAAAAGTTTGGAAAGAAAGAAAGAAAGAAAGAAAGAAAGAAAGAAAGAAAGGAAATGGTGATTTTTCTAATGGGATAATAACCAGCCGGGCAGTTTCTAGACTCCCTTGGTCTTTCCAAAAAGAAAACTGCAAGAACATTAGAAAAAAAAAAAAACAACTTTCTTAATATGTCAGATTCACTGAAGCATATATAAAAGAAAGGTTGCTGCCGAAATATACAATATTTGATTTGAATAAAGAAAAGAATTAGGAAAAATAAGGTGATGGGTTGAAACTGAATTAGTTCCTGAAAAAGCAAAATAGAACCATCATCTTACAGAAGGCCCCGAAACTTCTACTAACAGGAAACCCCACCATAGTCTCTTCTTTCTTTAACTGCAGCACACTGGAAACCTATTTGTGCATTTTACACATAAAAAATCGATTCGGATTAATTTCTTTATTCTTCTCGCGTTGTCGTTGATCAATTCCCAGATCGTCTTCCCTTTTCCCAAGAGCTTCCTGTTATTGGTTGAACTTTTAAGCGCACATTCTGATTTATTTTTGTATATTCCAAGAGTATTTGCAGATCAGTTCTCCGGTTTGTCTTCATTTTCCTTGTGAGGTTACACTTGTTGGTCGAATTCTGCTTTTAATCGGAATTATAGATTACATGTCGATTTTTTATCATGATTTATTGCTAAGTCGCTGTGTGTCGTTCTGTCCATCTCTAAATACGCGATTTCTTCACACATTAACGCTTGACTTACCGCGATTAAAGATTATCCGCAGTTGTAAAGTTCACAGGATTTAAGTGGCGTAAAAATGATTGTAGGCATTCTGGATAAAGTGTGAGAAACGCTATTTGGACATATCTGTTTTGTTTTTCAAATACAGACATCACGTATGCGTGATAGATTTGTTTGTCAATATAAATATAATCACCTGGACCCATACTCTTTGAGTCATGATGTCATTTTTCCTATCGCAATTAATTTCTTTTTCTTACCTTTTCTCGTAAAACTACCAATAATCTTGCAGAAATCACAGGTATAATTGGAGCTTGCTGCATACCTTAGAATCTAAGGTATGCCGAATTAGACGGTGTTTTCTTCGAAAATACGGATTAGACGGTGGTTATTTCAAATCTTGCCCTAGAGCAGATTTTCATAAACCTTCTCGAATGCGCTAGTTTCTAGACGTAATACACACTATTTAAAAGTAACAAGACATCTACTCAAACATGGGCATCCACAAAATTATGTAATCTAAAACATATTCCTAGGTGTAATGCATTGTCTTGTCAATTTTGACGTAACAGGCTCCAACTGTTCAGATTGAGAACTGAGTTTGTAGATTCAATACAGACTCAGTTATTGGATTTCAGCGTTGAATAGTTATTTACATTATTTATATTATTCGGACTGTTATCCTCATCTTTATTGCGATATGCAAATATGGCCGAATAATGTAAATAATGTAATTAATCATAAAACCTCATCTCAGAGATATAGACAGATATTGAAGAGTTATGTAGAATCAGCGACACGTTTCGGATAAACTAACAAAGAAACGGTTCCCAGTGTACTACGAAATATTCTAAGAGGTTCGCTCATGTTTTATTGTCGTGGAATAATGTTAAAACCTAAAGATGAACTCAGAGAAACGTGGTTTGATTTTAGAGCAGTTCTTCTATACAGTCTGTTTACTCGAGCCAAAGAAGCCCAGTCTACATTGATAGTTAAACCATACGTGCGAGAAGATGGATTCATGCCTTCCCCAAGAGTGTTAGCTAGAAGTGAAGGAAACAGAATTGATCGAAATTTTAACTCCTGTTAATTTCATTTTTCGTGCTGGTAACCGCTTTATTCATTGTCAAATGCAAGAAAATCTTTACGTGTAGCTTTTAACACAATACATTTATTCATAAAACATTGCTGGCTAATCACGCAAAAGGACATTGAACATATATAAACCAAATTAACCTTATAACCACGCTTGTCAATTAACTCCGAGGAAATTCTCTTTGACAAAAACAATCTAATTTTCGTTCTATCTTCGCTTTTACTGCTGACCGTCGAATAAGAACATGGCTAATTGTTAACCCGTTCTTATTGACATTCTTTTCTTGAATCAACGTGGGACGGTCTGGACAACTTCGCATTTTCATTCGAAGTTTAATGCAGAAACCGCACTTCATCATCAGTAAAGCCTTACATTTTTTTCCTTTCATATGTTTCTATTGATGGCTATCTGTCCATGGTTATCCATTTCGACTAAATTAATGATTCTCAACGTGATACCTTAGGCCCTAAAATTAGACACAAATGTATAACTGAGAAATATTTTAAATGGGTCTGGAGACACCAAGAGTTGTGTAGTCATTAATCAGGATTTATATTCTCTGCTGCATTTTCTTTTCTTAAAATGTATTTCCTGTTACATGAACATTCTGTTTGTGCTTATGTGAGCCTGAAATTTTTTACACCAAAAATGGGGGCCACAGGGAAGAAAGGTTGAGAAATAATCATTTAAATTGTCTGTGGTATCATGCTACTCAAAATTAAACGGAGAAAGTATTTCGAATTAGAATCCATTTTGCTCTTGCAAGATTTTACGGTTTAAAAAATCTTGGCACAAAAAACGCCGTGGAATGGCGCGAAAGATGTAAAAGCTTTTACTTGATCATAAAAATAACCTCGAAGAAAACTAACATTATTTTTAGCAAGAATCAACATACCTGCTAAATCACTTATAATGGTCAACACCAGAATTTTTTCATTTAACGATCGCTTCTTGGTATCTGGAATTTATCGTTTTTTATTTTTTTATTTTTTTTTTGTGGGGATGTGGGAGCTACGGTTTCAGTTTGTTAATTCTTATATTCTCGATATCAACAAGAGCTTTTCGGTTTTCATGTAGATATGGGAGGTGACGATTAATTTCTTAAATATCATTTCTTGTATGAATATTCTCGATATAAATGCGAATTATTCAGTTGTTAATTGCATATAGAAGCTGCCATTTTTTCCTTGACTAACTCTTGTTTCCATGTCCCCAGCATTCACTGGAATTGTTCGGTTTTTATTTACTTGTGGGATCTGACGTTTATTATTATTTTTATTTTATTTCCTTTGATTTCTGGTGTGTACACATTTCTTTCCGGGTCCCGCCCAGTGATCTTGACCATTTAAAACAAAACAAAAAAACTTGGCACTGATCACTTAAAGAAAAAACAAACAAACAAACAAACAAAAAACAAACAAAAACACACATTTTACAGAGTGAAAGCTCTTTGTAAGGTGTGGGCTGTATTCGTGAGAACAATGTTTTGCATTTCTTTAAAGCATAGGCTTCCAGGAATCTATTCAATTATTATTAGGTTGGTGCAAAAATAATGACGTAATAATGTCGTTTTTTGACGTTAAAAAATACGTCAAAAAACGACATTATTACGTCGTTATTTTTGCACCAACCTAATATTAGGTTGGTGTAAAAATAATGTCGTTTTCTCACATAGTAGCATATGTGAGAAAACGACATTATCTTTGCATATTATTATTATTATTATTATTATTATTATTATTATTATTATTATTATTATTATTATCCTTTCTTGTTTCCTTATTCGAAGTTCTCAGACTGTATGGGAATGAACAGGCCATTTAGAAACTAAGCAACATATCATGACAGAAAAATGTTGTCAGAAACTACGCCTTATCAATCGTCCTATAGAGGAGGAAATATTGAGAAACTTTTATCCAAATGAAAAAGACTCAAAATGATAGAGATGTGGTTCTATAGACGGATGCTAAGAATACCGTAGACACGACATGTGAGCAACCAGGAAGTTCTAGAAATGGGAACTAGAATAACACTTAGACTTAAAATCAGAAAGACATGGCTGAAATTTCTGAGACAAGTGAAGAGATTGATTGACAGATTTCTTTTTTACGGCTTATTAACATTTTGTTGGTTATTTAAAATCGAAATATATTTTGGATGGCAAAATTATTATTAGGTTGGTGCAAAAATAATGTCGTTTTTCGACGTTAAAAATACGTCAAAAACGACATTATTTTTGAACCAACCTAATATATTCTTCTTTGCGTGTGAATATTGCATTCACAATTCTTTGGAGATAACAATGATTTATCCAGACGTAAGTCATAATATTTAATCCATATCTGGGTGAGTAGATGAATTCATAGCTTTTCCATATGTATTTGCCCTTAAGTGAATATAACGAGCTTACGACCATATCACATTGAAAACGTCCGTTTTTGTCCGAGGAATGAAGTTAAGACAACGTCGAACCTGATCAGTATCGAGATGCGTGACGGTTTAGGAATACCAGGTGCTGTAAGCTCAGATGTGCGGAAGGTGTAATGAATAAGATATCCGAATGAGAAATTGGAGGGCCGATTTCGAATTCCAGTCGGAATCGTTTCATTCACTTACGCGAAAATATCCTTGTGTTATCATGAATCAAAAAGAAACATGATCATCCTAGCGTGTCACATCCGCCTCCTACATATTCCTCCTCATAAACCTGGCGAAAATACGTCCAATAAATAACCTTCACAAGCAGAGTTAGCAGTTAGAATGAAACGAACGTCACGGAATTCGATCTCGGCTCTGCGATTTTCTCCGAGCTGTTATTCGTTTCACCACTGGTATATCCCACAGTATGAGGAAGAGAGGCTTGGAAAATTTAACACTCACATGTTAAAGCATAGAGAAACACAGCTAGTAGCATATATTGGAGTGAATGGATGGTGGAGCGAGGACAAAGAAGAATGATAACGAGGCAGATGTTGGTTAGTGCTACAAGGGACAAGAACATCTGGAGAGACGCACAAAAGAGAAAGAAGCCCGAGGAATGAGACAACCTTATCGATAATCTAAAACAACGCTGGTGAAGACACCAACCCAGGACATTGAAGGAAGAAGGAGTAGGAGAAAGCAATTAACCTACCTGTTTGGATAAATAGGTGATAGATCAGGGACTAAAAGAGGGATGGTGAAAAGGCAAACGTTGCTTACAGAAACAAGGGGTGGAAAAATGTGGAATAGCATGATTGACCAGGTGCTGAAGGGACAGCGCACATCAAACGAGATATAAGAACAAACACTCTTATGGAGTCCTGAAGAAATAGAATCCATTCTCACCTTTAGTTTAAATACCAGGATTATAGGTGATGTCAACCTGCTGAACATTTGGGCAGGAATTCCAACCATGCTGCTTGTTAGAATATCAGAGTTGATAATCTGTGTATCATTTTTTATGCTGGGCCTAAAAAACAAAACAAAACAAAGAATAAACATTGAGTTATTCAAATATATACAGTTAAAAAGGTCGGCCGGCAGTCAAATAAAATAACATATATATTCGTGAATTTGTCGAGTTTTTTTTTTTTTTTTTTTTTTTTAATAAAATTAAAAAGCAAACTTGAGATGCAATTTCTCTTTGAATTTCTAGGATAAAACGTTAAAATTATTTTTTTAATCATTTCCCCCCAAGCAAGGCAATGAAACTACTAAAGACGCAAGGGGTTACTGACTGTGAAAGAATTTGCGAAAAAAACTATATGACGGCAAGTTATGTTCTAATAATAGAACAGGGTTCAATGAGAAAGAAGATGACGATTGAGTTTGCATTTACATTTTTGGAGATCAAAGTTCATTGAAAAGCAAAAAAACTGAATTATTGTTCCATAAGCGAGAGGCATGAGAGAAGAAACTGTTAGCATAGAGTTTATGGTTACGTCTGCCAATTTTCAACTGTAAAATAATGAGGACTAACATCCAATCGAATACTGCGTTTAAATTCGTAAAGTCTTATATCTTCTTCTAAAAAGGAAAGCTTGTTGCGGGTCGTGTGTACGCGTTGTGAGATAGAAACATGTGTCTCCTGAAATGCTTACAACAAACATGGCGGACTCGGAGTATGAGTTCACCAAAAGAAATAGAATGAAATATCAAGGACCGATATATATGTACAAACATATGAATATGTATTAACAACAAAAGGGTTACAAAGGACAAAAACAATAACGTGTGTGTAACAAATGAAATATTTTATAGAAAAGGCACAGGGTATCTACGTTAGGGCGATGGGAAAGTGACTGAAGACGAGATACCAGTTGAGTATTAAATAACATTTACCGGACTGAATGTCCGAGAAATTTTCATAGAAAATATTCGTCTTTCGACAAGATTCGAACCTGTAACGTATAAGGAACCGTCATATAGCCTGACGTGCCTAACCGCTTTGCCACAAAGGATCTTTCGGTTGGCAAGGTCGAATTTATTGCTTATAAACTTCAACTTTCCATGAATCTTTCACGTACATTCATAACTGCTCATGGCGTATCAGGTATTCAGGCCAGTAAATGTTTAATACTGTTTATTATAAACAGAGTGATTCGTAAATACGCTTTTAAGTAGGCGCACAAGGGGGTCGTCAGTGATGTTTTGACTTGGCTCATCAGGGAGTTTCGGGTCTTTCAACATCATACTCCCCATCACCAAGTCGACCCAATCAGGGGAGATCAACCCCTGATTCCCCCTTTTGATTGAACACTAACAGCTACTCTGGCCTTTTTTAAAGAATAAGAGGAAGAATGACCACGTGTTCCGGACATCTGATTGGATGTTAGTAACAACCAATCTGCTGCGCGGACTAAGTTTTAAATGGCCCGCGGTTGGGACTGGTTTCTTTTCTTATTTCGGTGGATTGCAGTTTCGATGGTTAACTGAGGAGGTAATCTTAATATTCCTAAATCTTACCCTATTTCCTTGAGTATTTTATGGTTTAATTATTTGCCGTTTTTATTTGTACTTTTTTCCTTTTGACGGGGATACTTGAACTCAACGCTATTATCACATTTTATCGTTAGCCTGTTTCTTAATACAAATAATATATACAAAAGAGGGAAATGTTCGTATAAATAAAGATAAAATAAATTAGCCAAATGTCTTACGTTCAAATAAACATTTTTAAATTATATTTATATATATGTATCGCTAAAAAACCGATAAAATAAAAAGATATATATACAAACGATATATGGTAATGATCAAGAAGAAAAACACTATATATGCGTTATGGTTCCGATTTAAAATATACAAGAATGTGAAATGTTCGTCTAAAGTAAAATTAAATAAATAACTTAGACAAAAAAGGTCCGACGTTCGAATAAGGCCTTACGTTCGAATAAAAATTAAATAGTCTTACGTTCGAATAAAAAAAAAAAAAAAAAAAAAAAAAAAGACGAAAGGTCTTACGTTCGAATAAGAATTAAATAAATAAATAAATAGACAAAAAGTCTTACGTTCGAATAAAATATATATAAATAAATAAATAAAATAGACGAAAGGCCTTACGTTCGAATAAAGGTAAAAAAAAAAAAAAAAAAAAAAAGTCCTGCGTTCGAGAAAAAAAAAAAAAAAAAAAAAAAAAAAAAAAAATTAGGAGAAAAATGGACAAAAAGTCTTACGAGATTTGTCGCGCCGGAACCGCTAAAAAGAAGTAAATAGTAACATAAAGGGTACCGCGTATAATACGGGTTTGACAAAAACATATTTACAAATAATACAATTTACAAATTGACGAGATATATTCTTTACTTAAATAATTGTATCTATAAAAAGAATGTTAAACATAAAAATGTCTTAAAATAATTGTCGGACTTTGTCCATTACCTAATGTGTGACGTCATTTGTTTACATTTGATAATTATGTCTGGATTACGTGCCCAAATTTATTACATACCATCTATCTATCTATCTATCTATCTATCTATCTATCTATCTCCCCCCACACTCTCTCTCTCTCTCTATATATATATATATATATATATATATATATATATATATATATGTATTATCCCTAAATCATGTAAAGATAATCTTATGAATAACAAACGAACAAACAAGGAGAGGGAAAGAGCTCGGCTGATAATATACAGACACCATAAAAAGGCTAACCTTCTCCAGGTCTTCTCAAGAACAAGCATGTATAAATATGTAATGTTTTAAAGACACAGTAGAACACAAACAAGAAACAATATATATATATATATATATATATATATATATATATATATATATATATATATATATATATATATCCATCCGCATAGATATTCACAAATGATCGGAGTATGATCTAAGCATTATTCTTAGTCAAATCATTTATGTAAAGTAGAAAGGGGATTGAATCGAGAAGTGAGCCATGGAGGACACCTGCGTTGATCGTTTGGCCCTTTGGGGATTGGCTGTTAACAACTACCTTCAGGGACCTACAAGTTAGGAAGGATTTAATAACTGAGAATACTTTTCCAGTGATTCCATAGCCCGAGAGCTTGTGTAGTATCCCTGTCTGCCACACCTTGTCAAAGGCTTTTGGAATATCTAATGTGATCATCGTTGTGATGTATTTGTTGTCAAGTACCTCACTAAGTCCAAGAAGGTCCTCAAGGCACTGAACGTCTCTGACAGAACACCGGTTCATCGTGATAGGTAAAAAATGTGGAGTGTCATGACTGTGTGTATGTTCTGAGGGGACATGGTATTTAAAGAAATATACGTTTGGAATTATTTTCGTTCTTACTAATTTTTGACTAACTCGTCTTTCATTTTATTATTTTTTTTCTTTTGTTTAAACAAAATTAAGATAAAAGGAAAACTTGTCACCCTGTTTACTGAAAATATTTACTCTGAGAACTTCAAACTGCATTTGCTATGTTCTTAAGATGCGCGTTTCCACGCGAAGTCTTTGACATATTAACTTTCAGAGAAAGCCATAAGTCTACACCCCCACCACAAGAATAAACAAAGCTGATATGGAAAAAACAAAATTAAATATTATTTTTCTGGGGAGGGGTATTGAAAATATCTCGACCTGACCCATTTCCTGGAATCTAACCAATTAACCATTAAAATTTTTTTTTTTAAGTCTGCTTCTTCGGGACGAGAACTTTTCAGCACCTTCATGGAACAATACTTCTTTTTTTATTTTGGTTTGACATAGTCTTTTCGATAGAGATGTAGTGGCCACTGAATATCAAGTAGTTTTTGAAAAGTTAATTCCCCCATCACGTTAAACAGAGCAAATAAAGGAATAATAGAATTATAGATTTAAGCATACCTTTCATACTGGAATGACAGAATCTGTCCCATGGAAGAGAAACGGGCGTTGAATAAGGCGACCGATTTACCTGAAAAAGAATATAAATATTTATTCAAAATTAAATATAAAATGAAAATAGCCAAAACGTTGTGAATATGACAATAAAGACGAGGGCAAAAGTCCGAACAATGTAAGTAATGTAAACGCATACATTTTAGATCTATATAAATTATAACAAAAAAGCAATTCTGTGTAATAAATGCTATGGCACTTGTTTTAAACAGAATATACAGAGTTCGTGTGTGTATTTATTGTTATAAAAACATGATTCAATTCAGTTGTAAATGTGCAAAGGTTTTTTTTTATGCATTTAATTTTTATTTCTCTTTATTTAGTCAACCGGAAGAGGCGTAGCACGTGGAAGTAGAACAATATACCCACGTGGACTAAATAAACGACTCGGTTCGAAATTCGAACGTATATCACCTGAAGAAGGCCGGAGCATACAACGGCAGTTTCTTTGGTTTTAAAAAAATATATATTTGTAAAATTTGGTACAGTATTTAAAAATATATTTGTAAAATTTGGTACAGTATTTAAAAATATATTTGTAAAATTTGGTACAGTATTTTGTAAGATGCTAAGGTTCGACTTGTCTAGCATAAAAAAAATAAACTTTGTAAGTGTAATTTACTGACCCAAATAAGAAATAGTATTTCGTTTACTAAAATACTTTGTTCATAGCAAATACCTGACATCACACACACACACACACAATCAGATGTCACAGCAAAATCGTCCGAATCGTGTAACAGCATAATTATCCATCTCGTAAAATGTTTAATATCTAAAAAACAAACACTAAGCAAATTCGTTTCTTCCAGGTTTTCAGTTAAGGTATTCGTTTGTGTTATTCAGCTAGAAAGAGAACAGATTAGAATCGTTTTGTGTGAGCCTCGCTCTCTTCCCAGATAAGAAATGGTGAAATGAAAATATCATTCAGGCCTTCAGTAAACGTACCAACATTCATACTCTGGCTTCCATCTTCAGAATTCCTTCATGAGCCATCAACAGAAAGGCAAATAAGTTTAAAAAAGGGGGAATAGTAGAGAGGGAAAAGGGATCAGAAGGTCACAACAGGAAGAGGGATCATCATTTCAACTTAGAGCTAAAGAGATCAATTAGAAAAGATCCAACTCAATTCATAAGACCTTTGGCACTTGAGAAAGGAATTTCGGCTATGACAGTACAAAGAGCAGTGAAAAAAGAATTGAAAATGAACTCGGATGTGAAAACTGTGAGAAACTTTGTTACTACAAGACAGAAAGTTAGAAAGTTAGAGGGCAAATATCACCTTGAATAAATTGAAAAATGATCCTGGAAATATATATATATATATATATATATATATATATATATATATATATATATATATATATATATATATTTGAACATTATATCAAACCTTCATTAGCTTCCGATCCTTAGCTATGATTAATTAATGATGAACATGTCATTTTCGTTTATGATCAATTTCATCATGCTTCCAAGCTTGGAGAGTAATTATACATTCTCATTGGACAAAGTAGAGTCCAATAGTGCTATAAAATCCTGAAAGAGTTCTAATGAGATATCTTTAAGAATTTCCAAGATGCAATCTAACTATTAGACAATTTTGCTATTACACGATTTAGACAATTTTGATGTTACAACCGTTATATATATATATATATATATATATATATATATATATATATATATATATATATATATATATATATGAACCTGAAGAGCAAGGTTTGTTCTACTTAGTGTATTGAGCACTTTACATAGTTACTTTTGCTTTATTCGTTTTGGATGTTTTTTTCTTTGGACTCTGAACTTGAATTCTGGACGATTGTTTTCGCCTCAATTTCATGGTCTTATTTCTTTCTTTATGATTATTTTTCCTTGGGCATTGGTTTGTTCATTTACAAGCAAAAACACCTAAGGTTTTTACAAACGAGTATAACTATATATATATATATATGTGTGTGTGTGTGTATGTGCGTGTGTGTGTGTGAGAAGTGTATGTGTGTGTGTGTATGTATACATATAAATATATATGTGTGCGTGTCTATGTATAATATTATTCTTAAAAACACTGACATGTTAAAATATGCCGGACACACATGAGAAGACAAATTTATATAAATAACCAAAACTAACATGGTGTTGGTGGTGGTGGTGATGGGGTGGGGGTAAATAACAAGGATATGAAATACAGTCAGCATTAACTGGGGAAAAGAAAGGAGAGAAAAATATAACAAAAAGGGTAACTGGTTTTGATTCTCACTTTGAAGAGCCTCTCGAAGACAAGCGTGTATAAATGCATAATGTTTTAAAAACTCAGTAGGCAAATAATTTTATGTTGGTGCAAAAATAATGTCGTTTTCTCACATATGTTAATATGTGAGAAAACGACATTATTTTTGCACCAACCTAATATATATATATATATATATATGTGTGTGTGTGTGTGTGTTGAGATGCGTATGTATATAAATATATATATATATATATATATATATATATATATATATATATATATATATATATATATATATATATATGTATACAATTTTTATATATATTATTTATAAATGCTCGGCACTTTTTGAAAAGCGTTCAATATCAGTGATAGAACTAACATATTTAGTTGGATTGATGTGAGATTGTGACCCTGGGTTTCACGCTATTTGCGATCGTCAGTTATTTATTTTCCCGATGGTTATCAGTCAATTTGTCTGACGATCGCAAATAACGTGATAACCAGGGTCACAAACTCACATCAATCCAACTATATATATATATATATATATATATATATATATATATGCGAGTTTCACTTAAGGTCTGGGTAGAACTTAAGTCGCAACAGGCGCTCAAAGCACGGATTCTTCCTGAGATAGCATTCTTTCATCGTGATAGGTGAAAAATCATGATCAGCTTGGTGATGATGGAACGTCACGAGTTTGGTTATTGGGGCATTGACTGTAACCAATCTCTGTTTTCCTTACTCTGGTCAGAGGAGGGATCGGCTATCATGCTCTGGTCTTCGATGCACTCATTTTCCTGTTGTACCGTCAGATATTTACAAATGATCGGAGTAAACTCTTATACCGATCGTTTTTCTATAGTTGAAAAATGGTTGGATTTTGAAGCGAGCCTTTTCGAATGCTGAATATATATATATATATATATATATATATATATATATATATATATATATATATATGAAATACTAAAAAATAATCTCAGATATATATTCTATTGTGTTTATTTAATAATAGTATTAGAAATAGACAAATTTTATTTTTGCCGACATATTTTTTGACAGGAAATCAAGTTTGATAAATGACCATGATTAAAAGAAGATATAAATCAAGAAAGAAAATTGCAGTTTTTCTTCCGTGGAACACTGTGTGAGAAAAAAAAACAAACTGGGAACAATCAAATATTAGAAATCTTCCAACGACTCAGAAAGGAGTTTACATTAAACTATACAAAATATGCGCCGATAGTGTGACGGTTATCGGTGCGAAGAAAAACAGGAATCAGCAAATGTAACGATATCAGTTTCTGCTGATATCTTATTAAATAGAAAACAGCTGACCTGTCACAAAAATGGATTCGAGCATTAATTTTCTGGATGGTTATCAGCTGAGTGAAGCAGACTTCACAAGTACATGGCAAGGGTTCGGATAAACAGGTCACTAAATGAAGACAAATTACTTTTTTAAACAAAGATGAAAAGACAAAGGGTAATATTCTCTATAAGACCGTGACCACTGCCCGCATAGAGATGAGGGTTAGTTTTCAGGTAGGACTAGAGAATACCAGTCTTTTCCTCACCCCCACTTTTTAGCCCTTGTGGCACATTTTGTACCTTTTATGGTAAATATATGTAAAGATGGTCCAAAGAGAACGACGTGAAATGGAAGACGTTCGTTAAACTGTTCACCCACCGATCATCTACGCTTTATCTCAGCTTCACTCTAGCAGCAGGTTACAGCCCGAGAATAAAATCCGCTTACTGCTACAAATTCTCATGGTACTAATTCGTCGGTAACGATCTGGTCGAAGGGTTATTTTTTAAGCCACAAGCGTTTGACTGAGACAAGGTGCACCCTGTGAATAAATCTGTGTCTGATCTGAGTTGCAACGTTCCAGAAGCCCAGTTCAAATTTCTGCTTAATCTGTTGTGTTAACCTTTCACAAAAATGCTCTCGGATGAACCAATAAATGAATGAATTACGTCCTCCAGCTAAGGGTTTGATATCAGGGCAGGCTAGTCTCTCTAACTCTGGATGAAGAACTCATGTAAATTCACAGATATCTGAAGAGAGATATTTAAAAATAAAGACAAAATTATGACTTTCACGCTTGTAATTGTACACATCTGTTTATATTAAACATAATTTTTGTATCTTTTAGAAACCAAAGGAAAGTCTTTTATCGAGCCCTCAACTAAATAGTATTTTTTGCAAGCTTGGTAGCTGATTTGTTTTATAGATCACGCACTAATTTTAAATTAGGTACTGAATCCTTATAGCGGTATTACTGGTATTCTTGACAAGTTTATTACAATTAGTAAGTTTACTGTGTTAAATTTACCAATAGTTATCTTCTCACGAAATCAGCTGACTTAAAACTCCCGCCACCGACTTTCGATTTATAATACACGTAAATATTATACATGACATTTTGTTAAATTTTAGCCATCATAGAATTCGAGCATTTTGGTATATGTTAACCATGTTACTGTTGATGTTGTTGTTGGTTGGATTTTATGGCATATCAACCACTGTAGGTCATTTAATGCCAAATTAAGCCGTATATATATATATATATATATATATATATATATATATATATATACACACACATATATATATATACCTATACATATATTAAATATACAGTACTATCAAACATATAGATGGCAACATTATTTTTTCCCAAAAACGTATAGGTGGCAACATTTTTTCCAAAAAACGTATTAGCTGTGACATTTTTCCGAAAACATTCTCCGAGGCCTTGTTGGACGTAGTTTATCGTCATACCCAGGACGTGGGTAAGATCTGGAAAAACTAGGAGTTCACTATTTGCCCATAGCTGGGACCCTAACAGGTACTACCACCCCGGGTGAAGGTGGACCTGGGAACACCAGCAATTAAGAGGTGGTTCCACGCTCCTCAAAACCTCCTGATCAGAGGCCTTGCTGTTGGATGCAGTTTAACGTCATACCCAGGACGCTGTTACTGTTGAGTATTTTGGTAGATACGATCATTCATACAGTCATGCATTTTGATAGATATTAGCCGTCATACAGTCGAGTATTTTGGTAGATATGAGCATCCATACAATCAAGCATTTTGGTAGAGCTTGCCTTCATATTGTCATATTTTGGTCGGTCTTAGCCTTCGTACTGCCAAGCATTTTGGTAGATCTTAGCGTTCGTACAGTTGAGCATTTTGGTAGATGTTAGTCTTCATACTGTCGAGCATTATGGTATATGTTTGCCTTCATAGTGTCGAGCATTTTGGTAGATTTTAGCCTTCATTCAGTTGAGCATGTCGGTAGAAGTCAGTCTTCATACAATTAAGCATTTTGGTAGATATGAACATTCATACATTTGAGCATTTTGGTAGATGTTGGCCTTCATACTGTTGAAAATCATGGCAGATGTTAGCCTTCATACAGTCGAGTATTTTGTTAGATGTTATCCGTCATACTGTCGAGAAATTTGGTAGATGTTAGCCTTCTTACAGTCCGAGCATAAACTTAGCAATCGCTGAACCGAACTAAACATATTTAATTTAACAAAATACGCCTTACCTAATGCACATTACTTAAGGAAAAAATTCTTTTGCTCTGGAAGATTCTATGAAAAATTTCATAAGATTTTTTAAAAGCTGGGTAGTGACTAATTTTTTTCTACTGGGAAAGAAATAACTCATTCCCTGGAATTCTATTAGTAGTCAGGAACATAGAAAGATAGGGCGATTTTCTACTTTTTTTTTTTCATCTTTCGTTGTAGCATTGATAAGCAAATCATATGGATTTTTGTTAGGGAATCTACGAGAATGAAAGTCCTGCACCCTTACATTAGAAGCACTGGTAAAAAAAACATTTATTATAAAAAAGCTAAAATACTAGATTGTCAGAACTGAAAATCTGTATCTGTGATTGATGCAGAAAATGTATTCGATTTCACGGCTTGCTGCAACAACTTTAACTATTTATAACAAATACATACAAAGTAATTGCTTCATGTTTTCCTTCTCAGTCCATAAGAACGACAGTCTCTCGATTTTAATCGTATGTTCAGTCCACAATATAAATGGATTTTTACTTTATGTGTGTGTATACGAGATATGTCTGTATTGATATATCTATATATACAAAATGAGAATAAAATCCAAATCCTTTCTTGATTACGTTCAATCGTACCTTAAAAAATCTATACTAAAGCAAAAACGTGAATGACGCCGAATTACGTAAATGAAATGCTTCTACTTTAACATGCTTGAAGTCTTGAAAAAGAGAGTTATCATTATTGGCATTCAGGCGAATGTCCTCATCTTCTTCTTAAAACAATGTTTCATACGTTCGGAACATCTTTCGGTCTGCGGATTTCAAAGGGACCATTTATTTAATCTACGATGGGTATATTGCTATTGTTCCGATGTCTATGCCATATTCACATTTGTCACTGCTCAGTTACTTACGTCCTGTTTTCCCTGAGTCTCTCTGTACTACGCGGCGCAGAGACTGAACTCATGTCACTAACATTCATGATTCAATGCTTTTAAACATTACGCTATTGTTCGATAGGGCTTTTTCATTATTGTCTACAGGTGGCGCTGCAATCACCAGTATCAAAATGGAGTCTATAGATCTATTATCTAATGCCCAATTTAGTATTCAACAAAAAATGAACGCATTAACAAGAAAAATGTTCATAATATATGGTCCTTATATATACATACATACATACACACACACACATATATATATATATATATATATATATATATATATATATATATATATATACATACATATATATATATATATGCATGTGGGTGTGGATATGCGCGATATAGCGTAGCATTTATCGGCACAGAAAATGGGATTGGCGCGTTGAGGTCAAGTTTCGTACAAATACTTTTGTAAAGGTATAAACTCGTCTCTTCTTCACCTGTAAATTGTGGTTAACGGCAGGGCATACTGGGTTTTCTAGTTGTGGTTAGCAACAAGAAAATTCTAAATCCAAAATCGTCTAGGTGTGGAGCTAGCATATCCATCCCGTAAAAACATACTTGTTGCTGAAACCACAGCAGTAGCAACTACCAACGTGTGGTCTAATATGCCGCTAGATAATCCACAGTGTTAACCCCCCCCTATATATATATATATATATATATACGAATAAATATTGTGACCAAGTAAATGGTTAAAGAAATAACAAAACAAGTGTTGCAGATATATCATATATTAAACAGTAAGTAGAACAGAAGAGTATTACACGACTAGTGAGTGTGTGTCGGTTGACGCAGCGTTCAATCTATTCGACTGTTATATTCAACAGTCCCGACACAAGGAATGTATGTGGCACAAATGCCGAGTTTAACGTGGGTTTCTCCGAGCCCGTAGGGTCGGCCAAAAATATTCCCTTTGAACCCGTATAAACGGGTTCGGGGACTATCTACCTCCCCGGACGAAATTTTGCCCTGCGGCAAAGCTTCGTCCGAGTTCCTCTCTGCCGAGGCAGAGAGTGGGACAGCTGAACAATATATTCGACTGTTCCTCCAAGGCCTACTCTCCTACTAATCTTATAGTAGGTGGAAGAGTCCAACATATACGCTTTAGAGGGAGAACACCACAAGAAAAATATATTTAAGCAACAAGTAATAATCCAAACAAGTTCGATGAAAAGAACAGACAAATTCTGTCTGTTTAATTTTTATTGTATTTTTTTAATTTTTCGAGTAAGGTGTTTTGGTCGAAGTTATGGATAGACTATCCGAAGTTCATATTTTGTTATAATTTTTTTTTTATGTTCTTGATAACTACTGCGAAGGTCGAAAGTACGAAAAGTACAAAATATGAACTTCGGACAGACAGTTTATCGACAACTTCTTGCACAATACCTTATCGGGAAATTGGGAAAATACAATAAAAAATTAACTGACAAATGTTGCCGGTTGTTTTTAATCAAACTTGTTTGTGTACGTATATATATATATATATATATATATATATATATATAGTCAAACCTAGAGAGCCAGACAAACCTACCAAGGTTTCACCTAAGCGGATCGTCAGGGAAAGCTGGCTAAAGAGGTAAAGAAAGCTGCATACTAAAAGGCGATAAACAAAAGACCAAAACCACGTGACCAAACATTAAAAAATAAATAAATAAAAAACAACAACGCAACAATAGGGAAGGTGGAGGAAAAAATTTATTCGAAACTGCTTAAAAGGAAGGGGGTGATTTAGAGACAAACACGGGAACTTTTAAGTTAGTTGATTACTCGTATCGGGTATTTTTTCTTTGGGCTTTGGACCTGTTTGCTGTATGATTATTTTCGACAGACGTTCATGTTCACAGCTCTTTCTTTTTTTAAAACCTTTTTTTCCTTCGAGATTGATTTGACCATTAGTAAATCAAGAAACCGAAGGTTTTCCGAGACGAGTGTAGTTACCTATATATATATATATATATATATATATATATATATATATATATATATATATATAATTGTAAAATTATACCTGAGGATTGCAGATGGAATGAAACCCCCAGTTGTGCAACCGGCGCAGGGTATTATGCATGTTTTTAATTTATTAAATAGCTCTGTTATTTAACATTGCGCACTGTTTTTTTCTTACACTATAAAAATGAATGTTTATCACAAATTATCTACCAACGCCCGAAGAATAATCTGGACACATTATGTCTATTTATTTTTATTTTAATCTTTTCGAATTATCGGATCAACTTCTTAATGTTGATATTAAATAAGGAAAGCGCCGGAGCTTTTTTTTTTCATTTCTTTCATTTCTCCAAGCGCTTTCAATCTCATCTAAAGTTCACAACTATCAATTATATTAATTTTTTTTTTCGTCTTAGCAGTTCACTCCATTTTTTTTTTTTTAACAGGAGTAGAGTTTTATCACGTGTTTTCTGTTTAGGATTTGGTTCCCGGTTCCTTCTAAAGTCTACTTCAACGCTGTACTTCTAACGTCTCCGAAAATTTTATATACCAATTGTTTGTGTATTTTTTTTCCTCAATTCGTCTTGATAGATCCACCTGTCGTTCAGTTCGCAATTGCCCTGCCCAGTATTTTGTGCAGGAGTAGAAGTTTGTACCTTGTTTCCTGTTCAGAACTGGGTATCCAGCTCATTCTAAAGTTTTCTCATTAAGTTTCTATCCCAGTAGCCCCTTCCGTGATAGTGGCATTATTGCCTTGGGTGAATTTGTTAAATATATATATATATGAGCCATATGCCAAATTAATGTTGCGATAACATTTTTAATGTTATGTTTTTTAAAATTTAGCGTAAAATAGGTTTAATACTTGGGCGGGGTCACCTTTATAAAATTAAATTAAGTAGTAAAATTAAATAAAATAAATAAATATAAGTACACATCTAAATAAAAAACGGCAAATTCTGTCTGTCTGTCCGTGTGCCTGAAACCACCTCTTACTGGGGCCACACATGATTTATATAGACATATACCTTTCTGGAATCAGCATGGTCTCGGGATTGAAAATCTGCCCTTCATTTGGTGTTTGAATATCTATTAGGTTGGTGCAAAAATAATGTCGGTTTTGACGTATTTTTTTACGTCAAAAACCGACATTATTTTTGCACCAACCTAATAGCACTGGGATTTGTGTCTGCATAAGAAGGGAAAAGTTAAAAATTCAAATTTTGAAATAACTTTAAAGTAACACAAAAACTTTGTGAATTTAATTTTTTTGTTTTTGTTTTGAATCCAGTTTAAAATATCTGAAAAATTTTGTGAATTGAGGAAATCAATTTTATTCTTTCAAAATGCCAAGGAATCAGAGTTAAAGTTACGTGAGGTTTTGAAGTTTCGCTCCAAATACGACTTTCGGCCTAAATCAGTCTTTTGGCCGGAATTGGACATAAAGCTCGAATCAGAGTTAAAGTGAGGTTTTGAAATTCCATGGAGTGAATTGAAGTATTCAAAGTTATTTCTTCAAAATTATTCTCGCTTCTTTCTAAACTGAACCAGAGGTCCTTTTAGTTTTGGACCTGAGGCTCAATTAGCCCTCCGTGGTAGCTAGCTTAAATGTCCACACAGAGTGCGGCTTTTAAGCTAGCAATAAATAATTGATAATTTTGAATATTACATTTGTTTCAATAGCTGTACTATTTTGAATTACATGATTATTGGTCATTTGGTAACTTTATTTTGCAATGATTATTTTTTCGCAACGGCGAAATCTTAATTATAAAAACAAAATAAATCAAACAATCTATAAAAATATTATGACAATATTTTGCTCTACTTTGTAATGAGCACTTTTTTAAAAAAGCACTTTTTAAAAAAAAATGCTAAGTACTGTGGATTCTTACTCCATCTGTTCTTTCTCTTATTTGTGATATATATATACATACATACATATACATATATATATATATATATATATATATATATATACATATATATATATATATATATATATATATATATATATATATATATATATATATATATAAAGTACTGACACCGGGTCGATTTGTTTTATGTTGACGGTATCGGTCTGGGGTGGCGATCCTAGCCGGCGGCACATTTGGAATTTGACCAAGCTTTGTAAGTGAAACTGGGTAGAAAAAGAAGTAAAGGATAGCACGAGAAGAAAAGAGTAATCAAAAATTCTATGAATAAACGAATATATGGTTGTCATCAAGTAAAAAAAAAAAAAAAAAAAATACGAACTACAACGCTAAAATAAAACAATAAATAAAACAAATATGAAAATTTAAATATCTGGGAATTTTTTTAAGTACAAGACGTAAAATGTGATACCAAAATTCAAAGGTATATAAAGATAGCGATTAATGCCTTCCAAAAGCTAAGCAAAGTATTATTAGGTTGTTGCAAAAATAATGACGTAATAATGTCGTTTTTTGACGTTAAAAAATACGTCAAAAAACGACATTATTACGTCAGTATTTTTTGCACCAACCTAATAGTTGTCGTTAGTAACAAAGAAAAGAGTGAGTAACTGCTATGTAACATCAGTCTTCCTATATGACAATGAATACTGGATAATCTCTTCGCAGTTGAAGAAAAGCCTCGAGGCAACAGAGATATGGTTCTACAGAAGGATACAGAAGGACAAGCAACGTATTACAGTATTAATGGAAAAAGAAACAAAAATACTTGTATCTAGAATCAGAAAGTGACGTCTGAAATTTTTAGGACACATTCTGAGGAAGAAAGCATTGAAGAATTTGATGATCAGGAGACATATCGATGGCAAAAGGGACAAGGGTGGTAACAAGCCACCTATCTGCGATGCTTGTGCGAATGAATGACGGAACGGAGAGTGAGAGGTTTGGTAAAAATATAAACGTTAGTATCAGTTACAAAGGATAAGAAGTTGTGGAGAGCCATGATCGATCGTGTTCTAAAGGAACATGGCACATAGAAGAATCCCGCAATGGACATTTTTAATTCATTCGTTTTTTTTTTTTGTTTTGTTTTTGCTATGTGGAACTTGATAAACAGACTGAATGTGTGCTCCTCATGCTGAAATGATAATATAAACCCCGTAGAATGTTGAGTCTTGGCGGGAAATAATGAAGTGGGGATCACATTTCTCCATAGCAACCAGCAACAAACAGCTTTTAATTGCAGATAGGCAGCGTTGAATAAACAAAGGGAGGAGAGCGGCTTTTTTGTCCATGAGAACAGTTCTGAAGAATAGCCCTTAACAATAATATTTGTAGGGATTGTACGAGCATACATTATTTTAAATTCGAAAGCCGAGCAAGCATATTTCACTCTCTCTTTCTCTTTCTATCTGTCTGTCTCTCTCTCTCTCTCTCTCTATATATATATATATATTAGGTTGGTGCAAAAATAATGACGTAATAACGTCGTTTTTTGACGTTGAAAAATACATCAAAAACGACATTATTACGTCATTATTTTTGCACCAACCTAATATATATATATATATATATATATATATATATATATATATATATATATATGTTTGTGTTTGTGTGTATGTGTGCAAGCAAGACGCTGGTTTCCTTTTTGTATTCTTCTTTTCCGTGACGTATCTCTTAGTTCTCCACAACTTCAGTTCCCATTTAGCTATTAGCAATGTTTACCTTTTTGCTATCTCTTCTAACCTGTGTTTTGACAAGTATTTGCACAAGTTCTTTAGTTACGTTAATCGCTGTTTTCCTCTGTCCCTCATGCCTTCCAAATTTCCTGTGAGTGCTAAATTTTCCAAGCCCTCTTTCCTCATTAGAATTTTAAGTGTCTCTTTCTGATTCTAAGTATAAATATCCTTTTCGTTTTCATCTTCTCTATCACTTCATCGTTACTCACATGTTCAGTCTATGGTATTCTCAGCATCCTTCTGTATTAGTACATTTCTGTTGCTTCAAGTTTCTTCTTTATAAATGAAGAGACTGTCCCCCATTCGCTGCCATATAGGTGGACATACATTGCGTAACAATTCAATACTTTTTTTCTAACGAAATTTTTCTTTCTTAATGATTTTCTTAACTTTTGCTAATCCAATGTCTTTTCGTATTTTTGTGACGTATTACATAATAATGTTAATGGCAATCTTAGCCGTTTCCTTATAAGGAAACATTCAGCATTCATTGACGCAGCTGAGTGTGCCACTGTCGGTTGAAATTTATTAAGTCTTATTACTAAAACAATTTTTCAGGAAAATAGTTTTCTCTATTCCGGTAGGTGTTATCGCTCTTTCGTCTCTTGATGTTGGTTTCCAGCCTGACGTTTTTGGAAGTAGTGTGAAAAGCCAACGTTCTTGAATATGTCATTATTTTCTCTTCGAGTTACATATGATATCCATTTTAGCTGTTAAAGTTGATGAAAGTCCACACAAGATGTGGATTCGGTTACTTGGTTTAGTTCTTTGCTTGTGATTGATAGCTGCTTTTAAGCATGAAACAGACTGACGCCGCTAGGTAACTGACGTCAATGTTCACTTTTATACTTACATATGCTCTGATCATTGAGCACTTTAACCCATAAATATAGCATACCTTAAAACTATATTTTTAACACACACACACGCACACACATATATATATATGTATATGTATATATATATATATATATATATATATATGTATATATATATATATATATATATATATATATATATATATATAGATAGATAGATAGATAGATAGATAATCATTTCACACCAAGCAAGACGATAATGCTACTAAGAAGTAACTGTTTACTGTTAGTGGGAGAAAATAAGAAGAATTTACCGAAGAGAAAGGCCAATAAAAGAACAGGATACAATGCCAATGTCAGGGTGTCACTGTATGAATTTTTTTCAATCAAAGAGACAGAACTGTCAATAGCTCATCTTCTTATCTATATAATAAACTAGCAGTAGAGCCCGGCGTTTCCCGGGGATGTAACAGTAAGAGATCGATCAAGTATCGACCATCATAAAGACTGAAAAATAAAATTGACAAAGATTATTGTTTAAGGTTGACTCACACGCATGTCTTAATTAGTTTCTTTTTTTTTTTTTTTTTTTTTACGAATTGGTCAAACCCAAACTCAAACAAAAACATTGTTTTCAATCGTTATGAGTCTACCGATTGAATAGAATTTTATTATAAACAATTGTTTTGTAAATGGAATTTTTAAAGCATTCTGAATGTAAAAATAAAGAAAAAAGTGTGCAAGACAATAAGAAACACTACCTGCCAAAAAAGTGAAGTTTTGTTGAAATCGGTTGAAAAATGTAGGAAATGCGATCCCATATATAAACGAACACACACACACAAACAACCTGTGCTTTATAATAAGTATAACTGGATATGAGTTGCCCCCCTTTCATTCTCGCGATGCCTTAATCGTGTTTTCAAACTGATTTCGTGCAAAAACAATTGTGTTTTTCCAATTTTGGCGCTGTCAGAACCACCGCAAGGTAATTTTACGTAGTCCTGTGAAGTTTTGTTGAAATCGTTTGAAAAATGTAGGAAATCCGATCCAATATATAAACGTACACACACACACACACACACACACGCACACACACACACACACGACCTGGGTTTTATAATAAGTATGATGCCAATGACACTATGTCACAATTTTTTAGTCAAAGGATATAACTTTCAACAGCTCATCTTCTATATAATAAATGCCAATGTCAGGACGTAACAGTGTCACACTTTTTCAAGTAAAGAGACACAACTCTCTAACTTTCAATAGCCCATGTTACAGAAATTTCCCAAATTTTCATTACTGCGATTGTTTTCGGCGATTGTTTAAGATGATTTTTGCGACGAAATTTTTGTGCGATGACAATTTTTATAACTTGGAAATAAATTTGTGAATAATCACAATTAAATGTAAAATTCATGAATAAAAATAATTGTTTGTACGGAAAATAATGACCTACTCATATCAAATTACCTTTAAATTAAGTAGAGAAACAAGATTGCAATCAAAAGAGCCAAGGCTGCGACGAGAAAAAGTCCCGTGCAAGTAAAAACCCAGGTCAAACGGCAGCCAGGAAAGCTTCCAATGCTAAGAATATGCAAAGACTTTGGGACTCAAAATCCTGAACTAGCTGAAGACACAATCAAGAGTCCTCCGCAGGAGCTAGCTAAAATTCCACCCAATATGAAGGGTTTTTAAGCTAGTATATATATATATATATATATATATATATATATATATATATATATATATATGTTGAAATTTGCTGTATAGGGGGTGAATGCTCAAATAAGAGATATTGCATTTATACACTTATAGAATTGTGACTATCATATTGAGACTTGAACCTGACAGTTTCTATGTCGAAACTACATACACACACAATAACCGCACACATATATATTAATGATGATGGACGGAAAATGCACAAATGGGTTAGTCATAAATAAATTAAAACCCTAAGAAAAGTTTTATACTTTGAGAGTTGTGCAACGGAGAACATATCATCCCGACAGAGAGTTTCATCTTACAAATTAAGCACATGAGCTGAAACAGAAGGAGGGGATAGTGCAAAATAATGGTTAGTAACACTGTAATGCATTCCTATGGCATACTCATCACATCTTCGTAAATATTAACTTTGGTGTCGATGTCTGGTGTAAAGGGAATGCAAGCAAATGGAATATGGTTTGCAAGCTTAGCTGCTTGCAGATCGTTTCTTGCAGACATTTTGCGATCATAATAGGAACACCATCAGTATGTTTTTCACTACGAAGAGTATATATATATATATACATATATATATATATATGCATATATATATATATTTAGAAAAATATTTATATATATATATATTTAGAAAAATAGTATGACAAATTGGAAAAAAAATTTTGTGATGCGTTTCATCCGTCAGAATTTCATCGGACTGGGTTTTGTTGATGCTGTCATATATAGACATTTCGTTTAATTAAAAAATAAAGCATTTACTTAAATTATATCTAAAAATAACGTATGAACAGAAATATATATTGTGATTTTCCAAACGTAGCTTAGATGTGGCACAAGGCCGAAAGTAGTGTGCACCCAGTGAGGACCGAACACACTACTCAGTCGTAATTGTTCTAGCGAGACAAGCTTGCTAACCACAGGGTGCCCACAGAAATATATATTATGTAAAAGATTATTGGAGTTTTATACCATGGACATAATTGTTAATATCTAAATCCTCAGCACGAGGATTTACATTATCATCAGCACGAAGAGAACACACACACACACACACACACACACACACATATATATATATATATATATATATATATATATATATATATATATATATATATATATATATTGTACAGCAAAAAATCCAAAATTACCTCATGTGGGTATGGTGTATTTCAAACCGGTACAACCTTATGCCAGTCTTCTTCAGCCCTAGGCTGAGTGTCTCGGAATCCGATTTATTGAGACGAAAATGTCTAGAAAGTGCTTTCATCGCTAGATCCTTCAGAATTTGCGTCCAGATACTTACAACGTTTCCCCATCCTTGCCAGATCTATTATCATAATGTGAAATATTTAATAACAAAAGTGATGGAAAGAAAATAAAAAAGAAAACTCGATAAATTACTTAATTATGATTATTTAAAATCCTCTTAATTATTTATATTTGTATATCCTTGCTTGAAACGGCTTCTAATGCTCTGGGCTGTGCAGCTTGGGGACAGTAGTCGTAGCTTGTGGAGTCACAGTCCTATGGGTAAAGTGAAACTCGGATGTGTTCCAACAAAGAATATGTGATCGGGCAGCGCTATATCGAGTCTAATTCGTTGCTTCCTCATCGTTTAGGACCGTTGGTACAGTTGATATGGTATTTGCCTCCTATGGAAACTGTTCGGGTTTCAGTTCTCGGTAGTGGATGCGCACTGCTGATGAGTCCCAAATATAGGATGAAACGGCCGTCCAGTGCTTTCTTCTAGACTTGATGTATTACTGAATTATGATTATTTCAAATCCCCCTAATTATCTTTACATTTTGGAGATGAGGTATTGTTACCCTTTACACTATTGTCATTTTTCGGGCTGTTGTCCTCATTTTTATTGTCATATTCACAACGATTCGACCGTTGTACGTTCCGGCCTTCTTCAGGCGATATACGTTTGAATTTCGAACCGAAACCACGAGTGAAGATTGTTCTAGTTCTACGTATTTCTGGGATATCTCAGTTTCAGTTAATTACACTTGGATAAAAATGTTGGTTGGAGTAATCCAAAAATGATTTCACCCGAAGAATTGTATGTTCAACATCTATTCACTGCAGACGTGAACAAGTTGATGTACAATCTAGATGGGCTCCATTTACTTGAATAGTCCATGTGGTGAAAACTGTAGTAGTTATTGTGCAAACTTAATTATATATATATATATATATATATATATATATATATATATATATATATATATATATATATATAAAAGTGAACATAGAAGTCAACACTTAGAGGCGACAGTCTGTTTCATGCTATATGCAATCGTCAGGCCAGGATTGCATATAGTATGAAACAGACTGTCGCCTCTAAGTGTTGACTTCTATGTTCACTTTTATATTTACACACGCTCTATATCTGATATTGAGCACTTTATTCCATAAATATAGCACACCTTAAGACTATATTTCTTATATATATATATATATATATATATATATATATATATATATATATATATATAAAGCATTTTTATCAAAGAACCTGATAATTTGCAGAAAACAGTTCATATAAGGATCTACTTATTGTCATTTTAAAAATTTTCCATTTCACCTAAGGATTTGTATTATCTTTGAAACTCCAAAAATGTTTTGAAAGTGATGTATTATTTCTATAAGTATTATTAGTAAAGGACAATATATGTTGATACCAACTAGTCTTGAAAGAATTCTTAGTACTATATAGAATTTTTAGTACAATATAGAATTTTTCAACTGTCGGATTTTCTATAAAGATAAACAACAGATTTAGTTAAAAATTTATTTGGCAATGGCCATTGGTCAGGATTCTTACAATTACGTTGGCCAGTATTCTTAACAATATTCTTCTTGGAATTTTTAAACTAAATGTTATGAACGTTAGAATTGTAATCTTTTCGTTCTCATCTTACCTGGATATATATATATATATATATATATATATATATATATATATATATATATATATATATATATATATATATATATATATTCGTAGTCATTTATTAATATTGTGATATCATTTTTAGATATTTGTTAATTGTGGTATCATTTTGCAGATATTTATTTATTATGTGATATCATTTTGTAGATATTTGTTAATGGTGGGATATCCATTTGTAGATATTTGTTTATAGTATAATATTTTATAGATGTTTATTAATGTTGTGATATCATTTTTACATATTTGTCAATAGTGATATCGTTTCGTAGATATTTATTAATTATGCGATATCATTTTGTAGACATTTGTTAATGGCCTGATAACATTTTGTAGACGTTTATTAGAATATGTTGTGATATCATTTTTAGATATTTCTTTATATTGACATCATTTTGTAGATATTAATCATGTGATATCATTTTGTAAATATTTCTTAATGTAGACATTCGTTAATAGTATGATAGATATTTTTAGATACTTTTTAATGGCGTGATATTTGTAGACGTATATGAATGGCGTGATACGATTTTGTAGACATATGTTGTGTAATATTATTTTTAGACATTTTTAATAGTGTGATATCATTTTGTAGACATTTGTTAATGTTGTGATATGATTTTTAGATACTTGTTAATGAAGTGATATATATTTGTAGGTATTTGTTAATGGCATGTTATTTTGTAGACGTTTAACAATGATTTGATATATATTTGTAGATTTTTGTTAATGATGTGATATCGTTTTTGTAATGAACAAATGCTACACCTTGTAGAAGCATACCTTTTCCTTTCATACTAGCGCTGTAAGTATTTGCCGAGATTAATTGAGCCTAGTGAATATAAAACTGAATAAAATATAATTATATTTTATTTTTTAACAGTGAACAAAGACGGAAATTATTTATGAGTCAAACAGATACAATCGGCATCCTCTGATAAAATCAGTTTTATTTTCTAAATTCTTTTTCCCCACTTTTACCTCTACCATTCCATGTATAACACAACACTTTTTGTTACGCTCTCAGTTTCACAAACCTTTTAGGTTTCGGCTACAGTTTCCTGGTTTATATAAATGATCCATCACTTTTGCATAAACAGATCGACGAAGATATCTTTAGAAAAACTCATAAGTCAAATGTCACCATTTTTAACGTTAAACAGGAGTAAGCCCCATTGTCGTTCGGAATGTATCAGGGTCCTTTTCATTTATAAACGAAACCTGACACTTAAAAAATATGTTATTTTCTAAGCTTGATTAAGTGAGGCACAAGACATATTTCTGGGTCAGACAACAATTCACCCATTCTTGATTTACAAAGTTTGAAATATAACAGCAGAATCCACATTTACTAGATAACAAGAAGTGAAGTTCTTAATTCTTTTTACTATTGTTTACCCAATATAAGATTCAAGAGCCACCCAAGGCAGATTGTTAGTGAATGGAGTTATTGTATGAAGAAAAAAGGTATATATATATATATATATATATATATATATATATATATATATTCAAGTTTCGAGTCCACGAATGAATTTCTTGTTAGCCGTAGAAAATTGATTAAGAAAAATACCAAAATTTTCTTGCACATCCTTTTTTTTTCAGTCTCAACTGAGATCATCTTCAGGGTGTTTAATAACCTGTGTATGTGTGTACGTATTTCTGTAAATTCAAGAGATGTTAACTGTTCGTTTTTAATCGTTCAAATTTCAACTTTTCTACTACAGATATACAATATCGTGAAATTGAATGAAAATATGTTGTCTAAATACACAATTATATATATATATATATATATATATATATATATATATATATATATATATATATGTATGTGTGTGTGAAAATATATAGAAAATAGGAAAGAACTGGTTAGGTAAATAATCCAAAGTTCTTTAATATTTTTGTTATTATTTTTAAAAAATAGATCTCTATACAAAAGTAGAGCACAAATATAATTATTTATTTAAAAATGATTCCAACACGCTACATGAGAGGTCTCATGTTTCAAAACAAGAGCCGAAAACTTCTATATAATTATTTGAATTAAATTGAATTAAAGTAAGTTCTGTTCCATCTTCAAGCGAATTTTTTTTTGGAATAACTTATTTCTGAAATTACGTGTTTTAATAGCATATTCGTAATTGAAATCAAAATTTCTATGGTAACAGCCAGGGCGATTGTTTAAATAGGGAGGGGTGTTGCGTGTTAATAATTTGTATCAGTATAGAGTTACATTCATAGATGTCAAGTCAGGGTAAGGTAGGGGTGTCTAAATTTAAAACGGAAGCTGTTTTCGCCCAATCTGGTTTACGTTTCTATGGAGATTTTTTTTATTTTTTTATTTTATTTCTTTATGAAAGGGTTTTGTGTATATAAAAACTGCCGTAACATTTATTTTTTGACGACTTTATAAAGGGTTATCTTTTTTTGTAGGGTATTTAAACTATTTATTAGGGCTATGGATTATAAAAATTATTTTATTGTATGTTTGTCTTTAAGCTAATTATTCAATGCAAAAATTTGATGATGTCGGCAAAAAAACCGTTAACTCATGTCTATTGTTTAATAGATTTTATTATTTAGAAACTTAATAATGTGCAGTTTCTCATGGAGGCACAAAGGGCATGGGTCATCCCAAGTTTTACAAGTTCTAGTCCTGTTTATAATTTTCCATTTTACTTTAGGTGTCCTATTTATTTCCTTCAAATGCTAAAAATATTTAGATAGAGAAGTCTGATTTCTTTTATTTATATTGTTAAAAGAGCACTTATGCTGCCTTATATATATATATATATATATATATATATATATATATATATATATATATATATATATATATATAGATAGATAGATAATATAATTTTTATTTTCCCAAGTACTTTAAATCTCATCTGAGATCATCTTCAGTGGTTGCATATCTGTGTTATGCGTTAACACCGTACATTCAAAATATTTCACCGCCATGCAAGGAGGGTAATGGATGTGACGTTTGTAAAAAGATTTTCTAATTGTACTATTCTAATTTAATATTTCTTAGGCATCATTTTGCTCCTAAAACTATTTATGAACTTTGTTGCTATACTCTAGAAAATAAAAATTATTTGAAAGAAAATTTTGGAATTTTTCTCAATCAATTTTCTGTACCCACCAAGAAATTCATTTGTGGACTTGAAAGGATTAAAACAAAAATAAATAGATAAATACGTCTAGTTATTTAACCAAACATGATTGAATGAAAATATGATGCCTAAAGATACACACAGACACTGACACACACTGACACACACACACACACACACACACACGAGCTGTGATAGGGCGAAACAGTTTGTCTGTGGATGACAATATATACGCACCCGAAAAATTAAATTCAGTTGTGCACTCTTGGAAGATAAGTGCGAATTTATAAATAATGACTATTACTACTAATATTACAAAGCTCTTCTTCCCTGAATTGAGAACTGAATTAAATACTGTCAGTCACTAGCGTCTTTATTTACAATTTAAGCACGTAAAGCCGATGGCTGAGGGGGAAAATATCCGACTACTACCGAATCACTCAGGGTTTCGATCCTGGTTTGAATTTTTTAATCTCATTTTTCCTTTCATTTCGATGTTGGAAGTGTTACCTGATGATCCGGAGTCCTTTAAAAGGTTTTTGGTGAAACAAATTATTGTAATGGTACTTTAAAATGGTCTGCTTTTCATTATATATATATATATATATATATATATATATATATATATATATATATATCATTATAGATTACATATATTTATTTCATACCAATATATATATATATATATATATATATATATATATATATATATATATATATATATATATTTCATGTCAATATAGATTAAGTGCTCTATGTTACGAATATCTATCAAAAGGTGTATTAAATTCCATGAAGGTTAATAATAGAATCAAGTTTGTAATTATTCGAAATTGATCCCCTATAGAAGCTAATGCAAATGTGCTCATCCGTCGTGATTACTGAATTTCCATGGACGGGGTGAGTAAGTAACTAGAAAGTTTGAAAGAAAATGACAACGAAAAGAACCGCTTATGCCTCAGAATGAAGAAGTGATAGAAGATAATCCTTGAAGGCATAAATGAGGAAGAAAAGGTTTGGAGAACTGATCCCTCATAGGGCAAGAGAGATAGGGAAAGTAGACAGCTACCTACCTAACGAGCTTGTGCGAGTGGATTGCAGAATGGTGGTGCATGCTTCACAAGAGTAGAAAAATGGTAAGAGACACAAGAGATAAGAAGTTTTGAAGAATCCTGATTGCCCAATATCCTGATGGTTTGCGGAACGTCGTTACTTTTACTTATTGTTGCTGTTGAGTGTTTTCGAGTGATATCTTTTGGATTCAGTATTTACATTAATCGGACTATTGTCCTCATCTTTATCGCCATATTTATTACAACGTTTTGGCCGTTGTACGCTCCGGCCTTCTTCAGGACACATGGCACAGTGGATAAAGGCGTTAGTTAGATCCAGTGACAGGACCCAAAGAGTTTGAGTTCAATACCCGGTTAAGGCAGTGGAGAATTTGGAGAGGGGAATTAACAGGAGATAACTGATAACTGACATCCATTAAAACATGGCACGTGGAACTAGAACAGTCTACACCAGTGAGCGAAATAAAGGGTTCAGTTCGACATTCCAACCACTTGAAGAAGGTCGGAGCGTACAACGGCTCAAATGTAATAAATATAGCGACAAAGATGAAGACAATAGTCCGTATAATGTAAATAGTGTACATGGTACCTCATCTTAGAAATATAGACAGATCTTTTGGGTTATTTGGTAAAGCTGTTTGTGATTTTGTAGTGTCAGTCGATAGAGCCTGATGAAGGATTTTTGACACTCGAAGCCATTTTTAATAATTGATTGCACTTGTAATAATTGTTAATTTTCTGAAAGTACTTTCATAGGTAAAGCAGTAATGGATAGCGGCTCGAGGAATCGGAGAACCGAGTTCGAATTTCAGTCAAATCTATTACATTCACTTCCATTCTAATACCTTTGAGAAAGGTATGAATCCTCTTCTTCTCCCCCAGCGATGGGTAAATAGCAGGACAAACTAACCTACCGCAGAAAGAAATGGCAACCTACTGCGGGAAAAATCTGCCTCGCCAGTCATGTATCAAAAGATACATGATCGCCTAAGCGTGTCTCACGCATGACACATAACTGACTGACTTTCATTTTTCCTTAAAAATTCCTCGCTGCTCACATAATTCGTCCATTCGCTTATTTATATGTAATAAAATTGTCCAGCATTCATTGCTATTACGAAGGATTTATATTGCTGACACTTATCTCTGTTTCTAACCAAAGTTTCCTGGTTCTCAATGCTTTGCTCCCTTATACAAACAATGCTTTTGGACTCTCCTATTCACATGACTAAAATGACACTAGACCCTCGAAAACGCAGTAATGACGTGTGTTTTCTGCTTCTTATTTCTTCGTTTGTTGTCGGTGTGTCTCACTCTGTCTGAGAAATGATTATTGGTCATTTTATATGAATTAACAGGCCCAAGGTGCCCAACGAGGTTTTTTTATTTTTTATTTAATCACTTCATGAATGGAGTATCTCTTTATGAACGCAAACCATGACTTTTATTACTGAAACCACAATATCTCTGAGTTAACGTAGAAGAATTAACTGATACACAATGTCTCTTAGCATGAACAACTCACGTCTGTCTGAACTCTGAAAATGCTATGGTAGTCACCAAAAGAAGGTAGAAGGATACAACGGCCGAAATGTGATTACGACAACTAAGGTAAGGACAACAGTTAGAAATATCAGTACATAATACAGTGTAACCCGGATATAAGGGAGTTCTCGGGACCGGAGAAGAAGTCTCTTATATCCGGGTTTCTCTTATATCCGGGTTTGGTACATTATATATATACATTAACACATGCTCTAATTTGGGACCAGAGAAAATCACTTTCTTATATCCGGGTTTCTCTTATATCCGGGTCTCTTATATCCGCGTTACACTGTAATAATAATTCTTGCCCAGAGAAATTCAGACACAAATTAATAAAAACTGAATTTAATAAAGTGTTTGGAAATAGGGTTAACTGAGGTTGGTGCCCGTTTTGTAGAATACAATGAAATGTTTGTCGCGATGCCAGACTAAAGCTACTAAATCTTCACCCCCATTCCTCACCTAAACACACACACACAAAAAAAAAAAAACACCAAAATATTTTAAAATAAAGGAGGGTTGATTTTCGACACGGCCAATTTTCGGCATACGTGTGAAACCAAACACGCAAATCTTTCAAAAAATACTTCAATTGACGGTGAAATTTGTTAGTATTTCGCCATGGACTTGTTATATCAACAATGTCAAGGTTAGGAGAGTAAGGTTTAATACTATAAACAATGACGCGATTGTAGATTCTGATACGTCTAGGTTACTCAGCGATTATATGTGTGTGTTTCCATGTGTGCGTGTATGTGTGTTTGTGTGTATGTGTGAGTGTGTTTGTGTATGTGTATGTGTGTGTGTTTCCTAATCCTTTTTCTTTTGATTTTCTCTGGCCTTCCCTCTAACTACCTAGACAAGGAAAGAAATTGAATACACACGCACGCACACAGACACACAGACACACACACACAAAGATATATATATATATATATATATATATATATATATATATATATATATATATATATATATGTATATATATATATATATATATATATATATATATATATACGTATGTAGATATAAGACACTCATTTAAAAGAATATATTTTCCCAACATTGTTTCCGAAATCAATCCGCTAACCTGGAAAATGTCGACAATGTGGCACAGAAATCCGAAAACGCAATGGAATATCAAAAGCCGTATTGGAATAGTAAAAGGAGTCCCCCCAAAACTAGGCAAAGCATTAATAACCAGGAAAATTTTGTTAGAAACAGAAAAATGTCAGTAATATAAATCCTTCGCAATGGCAGTGAATGCTAAACAATTTTGTCACATATAAATGGAGTAATGAAGTAATCCAGACGTGGTTACAGAGTTAAGAACCTCGTAGACGAACCCCATGTGAGCAGCGAGGAATTTTTAAGGGAAAATGGAACGCAAAAGACAATCAAAATGAGAAAAAGACTTAACATTTCTGGGGCTCACAATATGGCACTCAGTTTATAAAAATGATTTAAGGCTGTCCGGATTCTATATACTATTTTAAACACATATTGTCGACACGGAAAACAAATGGACAGATCTAAAAACATATAAATCTTTTACTTTCAACCCATTTTAAAACATTGAATGAGGATTTGCGTTGGATTTTTCTCAGAAATGGCTACATGAATCTCTTGTCGGTCCATTCTGAGAATGAGATGAGGATTTACATTTAATTCGATACGGAAATGCTGGAAATAATATATTAATAATTTTCGATATGAACAAAGAATTATTTCGAAAAGATACAGAATAAATACTAAAGGCTTTTTAAAAAGTTATTAATTTTCATTTTTTTTTCATCATGAGAATCGGCAGCTTAGGGGAAAAGTACTAACGATTCCTTATTGAAGCATGCACACAATTACTTAAAACATATTTGTTTATTTGGATTTTGCTTCAAGCCTAGAAAGGCGAAACGCGTAATCAAATCTAGTTTGTTTTTTTCATTTGTCTAATTTCTACAAAACTTTGTTGAGATTCTATATCCTATTTTAAACACACACGCACATACACGTTGACATTACAAAAGTGTCAAACGATTATTTGTTGACATTACAAAACATATGAACTTCAAAATATCATCTGTGGTGAATGATATTTAGTGTGGGCTCTTTATTTTATATAATAATAACTTCTAGAGTTTTGAGTCTTTCCTTGCAACTGGTACTAAAGTCGCTTTCTTTTGCCGAGGGCGGAGACGCAGATGCGAATACTACCGGGGGTGGATATTATTCATTAATAAGATTTCGTGGATATCCAGGCTGGTACATGGCCTGGATATTCAAGAAATCTTGTTCTTTTAAAATGGGATTTGATTTTTGAAGAAGAAAAAGTCTCAAGTCTTGGGAATATGGTGGTTGTCGTACCTTAGAGATGTTGAGCTTGACCAAAAACTGCCGCACAATCTATGGTCACGGATGGAATCACTGTGGTATGGTGATACCTTTCTACACTCTTCCCAAGCACTGTTAAAGATTTTCCTGTTAAAGATTTTCCTGTCAAAGATTTCCTTGCTAAAGATTTTCATTATATTTTTATTTACTTTTTTTAATATATATAGTATTTTTCATTTCCAGTTGGTATTTGTAAAAAAAAAAACTTCCCAGATCTAAGCACTTTCATTTAACCCTCGACATTTTGGAAGACTTGTTGTTTGTTATGTTGTCAGGTTTATTTTTTAATAGAAACCGGAAATTAAAATAATTATTAGAAATATTACAAACCATCGGGCAGTATTTAAGCTAACTCCTACGAAGGGCTCTTGATTGGGCTTTCATCACAATAGGGTAGGGGAGGAGTAGATGAGATAGGCAACAATAAACAATAGAAGAACTCAAAATTGAAAGCTGTATTTAAGTACAGCATTAATATTGAATCTTACCTTTTAAAAGTTCAACGATAATTATTCTGCCTCCACTTAATTTAAAGACAATTTGATGTACGTAGGTCCTTACTTTACAATTATTTTTGTTTCAAGGCTGACTTTCGCTGGATTTGGCAATTAATTTCGATTATTCCTAAATTTATTTCTGAGCTATAAAAATTGTTAACCGATTCGTCGCAAAAAAACAAAAAAAAACAAAAAAAAAAACATACACACTTAAAAATTCGCCGAAAACAATCGCAGTAATGAAAACTTGGGAATAAAAATTTTCAGGTTTTAGAGTCCGGATGCGGTCTGGAATGTTTTTAATTTGCTCCCGGAGTCGTCCTGATTCCAAAATATGATGGGTTACGGCCTCTAGGAGTAAAGCTGAAAAAGTCTGACACAGGGACACACTGACATTCGCATTTATTATATAGAAGTATGCGCGACGTAGTGTAATGGATAACGTCACGGTATGAGAAGTGGAAGAACCGAGTCGGATTTGATACTTTTACTTACGCGCAATTATCTTTGGGAAAATTATGAATCCATCTCTTCTCCATCCAGCTAGGACAAGCTGGTTCTTATAGTTTTGGTTAGCAACCAGTCTACCCCAGAAAGAAACGGCAGCCTACTGCGGGAATATCTCCTGTTTATCAGTCGTTTATCATATCCCACTTAACTAACTGATATATATGCCAACTGTTACTTCTTCATTGAAGAAAGCCATCTTTTCAGTGTTAAGCTGAGCTTTCATGTGATGCAGATGGCTGCATAATTTCTTACATATGTAACACACGAAAGATTTTTGGAGAGTATTGAAACTACCTTTCTCCTCCTGAACTCTTATGTACTGCTTCAGCCGGTGGCAAACCTGCAAATTTTGTCAAAAAACTAGTATAAGTAACCTGCAGGTCTATGATGAAGGACCTCCACATAATTAGCATTAGACTGCCGATTTTCATTTGACATTTGATTACTGGGACATGAGAATAGAACGACGTTCCCGGTGATGTTACATACAAGGACAGTCTGACTATCCTTAGGGATCGAGTCTACATTACCTTTCATAAGAGATCTTTTCAACTTTGAATGTTCAAAGCTTTTGAACTTGAGGCAATTGCAACCATCAAAAACTAGATTTTTCTAATGCGCCCTATTATCTGCCAGTTCCTCGGTCTTTCACACTAATTTGAATAGTCCTCAGGCTGTCTTTAACATCCTTGTAAATTTTTCTTGCGTTTGTGTCTCAGGCGATTAACATGAGTGAGCTCTGAGTAAAACAGGTGCTTAGGAAATCTTTCATCTCCCATCTCCCTGATATATATATATATATATATATATATATATATATATATATATATATATATATAGTTCCAATCATTTTTATGATTTCCGGTTCGTATTTACAAATATACAAGCACTTTCGGTTAACACGAGACATTTTCTGACATTTTCATGCCCTAAGTTTATTTCTGTCAGAATCGTCAGAAGCATATATATATATATATATATATATATATATGTGTGTGTGTGTGTGTGTCTGTGTGTGTCTGTGTGTGTGTGTCCTGGACAGGGTATTATTATCTTGTGTTAGGGAATTAAAACTTTTCTACTGCTATAAAATTAAAAAAAATCTTCATACCCAGACAAATAAAAGCAATTGATAATTGCTAATAGATTCGACAAAAGAGCTCGTATCCAGACCAGTATTTAAACGGTTCTTTCGCGTTCTATGTCGTAAAAAAAATCTCTTGGACGCGTGCAAGAAAAATTTACTGAAAAACTTAATCGCAGCGTCTTGTTAGTCATATTCAATGAAACCTGTATATTTAATGGATTGCTGGCTGTCCATATATATATATATATGTGTGTGTGTGTAAAACTGTTCTGAAGAGATGGACGACTGAAGTCCACAAAATAAATTATAACCTGGCCTGATATATATATATATATATATATATATATATATATATATACAGAGAGAGAGAGAGAGAGAGAGAGAGAGAGAGAGAGAGAGAGAGAGAGAGAGAGAGAGAGAGAGAGAGATTGTTTAAAATCTATGGAAGAAAAGTGCTCATTAATGGAAATACAGAGTTTATAGTTATACATTCTTTGGTAAAAACAATTAACACTGTGCGTTAGTTTAACGCCAGAAAGCGATCTTCCATATATATATATATATATATATATATATATATATATATTCTTGTAGTATACCTACGAACGATATTGTGTATGTCCCCATTCACATAAAAATAAAGTAGTAAATACTGTATGTTGGTCTTCAAGTGGAGATTCGTCTCCAGGAGTGCTGGTGAAACTCTCTGCCTCCGGGCAGAGAGGATCCACAGACGAGGCTAAGTCGAAGGGCAGAGTCTCGTCTCGGGAATCATCTACCCGATCGCGATTTATACGGGGTCTATGGGAAATTTTTGGCCGAACCTACGGACTCGTATACCCCACATTAGATTCAGCCTTGTGCCACATCTGACCGTGTGGAGCTGTTGGTAGATATCCTGCAGTTACAGATTAATTGTGGAATTCACTCGACTCGCTTCACTATTTCAACGCACCGCTGGCGAATCCTATATATGTTGTTCTTGTCCTAAGTATTATCCTTCATTACCAACCTTCGTTTGATTATTCTGTTCAGTAACCTTCCATAGGTTACAGCATATATATATATATATATATATATATATATATATATATATATATAAGTAACGAAAAACATGATAATCTGTATGGGTAGTCCCAAGGAGGATGAAATCCTGAGAGCTCAATGTAAATTCAGAGCTAATAATTTAAAGAAAAACAGACCACTTATATATATATATATATATATATATATATATATAGTTTGATATATTTTTACATCGTTCTTTACTATACATCCAAATGCAATGCCGAATCTGTTTAGTCTTCGGGATTTGCACTAAAAGTTTTCCGCCTACTTGGCAATCAATCTGTTGCAAAATTCTTCCAATGAATTGATTCACTAATTGCGTAAGATCTATTTTCCCCCTTATACTCAGAAGACCTTCTTGTTCTCTCGCCACTCCTGATCCCTTCACTTGCAATTAACCTCTTCCCATATTCCTTACTTCGACCTCACTGGATGTTTACAGCGTCACCAATCTTACTTTTTTTTTCACTTGTCACATCGGTCCGCCAACTGTCCAGCTTAACAATGTCTTTTTATTGTAGTTCGACAAACGTTAATTAAGTTTTCATTGTTACTTTTGGACATTTTTTTAGATTAACGAACGGGTCTATTGCACCTTATTACATATAAACATTTTAAATATTTTACCTAATCTAAAAAAAATATTCAAACCTAGGAAAATCAAGGTTGAACATTGAAAAAAAAAGAAAAAAAAAAAAGAAAAAAAAGAAAAAGAAAAAAGAAATCCCGAAAATTTTGTGGTGAGAACTTTAAACAGTACTCGGAATTTTAGATTTTTTTTATCTAACCGAATTCAAGTAGAAAAAAATTTACTACAACGTAAATGTCTAGAAAGTGACTTAATCGCAAGGTCATCGAGAGTAAATTTTCGACCTGGCTCTTCCGACATTTCACCAGATCTTCTAATATCGAAGTGTGGAATACATACCCACAAAAGTGATGGAATTAAACAGAAAAAGACTCTAAATTATTTCAGCTAGATGAAAACAAAATTCTAAAATTTCCAGCACTCTTCTGTCGTGCACATGTGTAGTTCTACCAACGTAACAAAATTTAGTCCGATGAAGTCCTGAAGGTCGAAACACGCCACAAGTATTTTTTTTCACTTTGTCGTATATATATATATATATATATATATATATATATATATATATATATATATGAGTGTGCGTTTGTGTGTGTGTATGTGTGTGTGTTTGTGTGCGCGTGGGTGTACGGGGTGGAGGAGAAACACCCCCTAGACATATATCTCAGAAATTCTTTCCAAATAGCCATACATTGTCTCTTTCTCTCTCTCTCTTTATATATATATATATATATATATATATAGGAGGAGCACAAACACCTCCATGAAACACTTCCCACATAATGGCAAGACACCACCCACATATATATATATATATATATATATATATATATATGGGAGGTGTTATATATATATGTATATATATTTATATATATATATGGGAGGTGTTTGTGTCCCCCACATATATATATATATATATATATATATATATATATATATATATATATATATATAGGGTGAGCACAAACACCTCCCAGAAACACTCCCCACATAATGGCAAGACATGAGTGACAATCGTGTTTTCATCTAATGTCGTGCCATTGCTCTAAGTTTATACCAGGTCCGTTCATGGTCAGCGAAACCCACTTGTGAGCCCTAAGTTTTGTCCACAGCTGCTGCAGGAGAATATTTGAGAAACGAAAGGAGTTACCATTATGGTAAGACATTAGCGGCAATGGTGTTATTTAATGTATTACCATTTCGTGGGAAGGTATTTCTGTTGAAGCCTCTATATGTACAGGGTGTATCAAAAATACTTTTACAAATTTTTGAGGCAGGTTCCTCACACTAAAACTAGGACAAGAGTCCTTATAAACATATGTCCACAAATCCTTTGTTTTTGAGTTATTAAGTTTAAAGAAAGTTTACGGTAGATGGCACAGTGTTGCCATTAGACTGGGTTATATTTGTCATTCGTGTACATTAATGGCTCGTCTGCTTCAACATTTAAAGTGTGTAGTAGTGAGAAGTGTTCCGTTTAACAATGCCAGGATATTCATATCGTGAACACGCAGATATGATTTTTACATACGGCCTCGTCAATGGTAATGGATACGAGGCTGCACGGCTCTATTAGATTGCGTTTCCAGACTGAAGACAGCTTAGTCATCGAACCTTTGATGCTGCTTATCGTCACTTTGCTGAAACAGCATCCGTGGTTCCAGAAACTATGGATTGGGAAGACCGAAATCAACTCGTACGCTTGAACACATTCTACAGGATGTCAGAGATGATACAGGTATCATCACACGTCAAGTGACCCAAACATGTCATTCATCTCATAGTAACACATGGATGGTACTTTAGGAGCAGCTCCTGTATCCGTATAATTTGCAACGTGTGCAGGGTCTTTTGCCCTCTGACCATTCACCACGGAAGAACTTTTGCCCGTTGTTTGTCTCTTCAATCTTGTTTACTGATGAGGTAACATTTGGAAGAGATGAAATAACAAATTTACGGAACCAACATTTGTAGGTGGATTGGAATCCCCATGGTACAATACAGGTTAGACACCAGCATAAGTTTACGATTAATGTGTGGGCTGTAATTGTAGGTGACTGTCTGGTAGGTCCATATGTTCTCCCAGCACAACTTACGGGAGGTGTCTACGCTGACTTTATTTCGTACACATTTCCAGATCTGCTAGATGATGTACCACTGTTAATACGAAGACGCGCGCGGTTCATGCATGGTGTGAATCCAGCTCATTTTAGCCACATTGCTCGTGATACACTGGTTGACAGCTCTCGTGAAAAATAGATATGTCGGTGAAGACCAGTTCCATGGCCAGCACGTTTCCCCGACCTCAATCCTTTGTATTTTTATCTATTGGCCCACCTAAAAAAATTGGTTTATACAGCAGACATTAATAATACAGGGACGCTTCATCAGCGCGTCATAGGGGTCTGAGAAACTATTCCACATCGTGTGGGAGTATTTGAAAGGGTCTACCAGTCAGTGATCTGGCGGGTGCATGTATGTGTAGTCGCAAGCGGATGGTATTTTGAACATTTGTTATGAGTCGTTTCGTTGAGGTACAACGACGGTTTTTTGGAAAATTTGTAAATATATTTTTGAATTGTATCTTAGCTTGTACATTTAACAGCGTCTATCGTAAACTTTAAACTCAGAAACGAAGGTTTTACGAACGTTTTGTCCTTGTTTTGGTGAACCCCCCCGCCAAAGGTTGTAAAAGTGTTTTGATACACACACTCTCTCTCTCTCTCTATATATATATATATATATATATATATATATATATATATATATATTTTTTTTTTCTACTTATTTTTAGTAGGATTCTTTCATAATTATGGAGAAGATTCTTAGTATCCTTATTAAAGAAAGACAATTGCCATGTTGTTGCAAATTCATTTTATTCCGAGTACTTTCGACATTAACACAATGTCTTCATCAGGTTCTTGTTTTTTTTTTTCTCAAAGGTTGGGTTTTCATTTGAATGATGCGTTTAACATCTCTCAACATTTACAACAGCACGCCTGTCCACATTCGCAAATTAGGGAAATTCTTGTTTAAAATACATTTATTTTTTCACGTAAATAACAGACATAAACTAAAACTTCTTGAAGATATCTATATTAAAAAATTAAAACCAACCCTTAATTAAATTAATTATGAATACTGCGCAAGTGTTTTAATCTGTTTATATCAGATAGTTTTAAATATATAGGTTTTAACTAATACTTTTAAATAGTTTTTTTTTCTTTTTAAAAATATTTAGACATTGCAATAACTTAGTTACCTCCCTTAGCGTTTGCACATGTACCTAGATGTTAAAATTTAAAATTGTACCATATTTAACCTTAGTGTTTTTCACTTCAAACGTATAGGATTTAATTTTCAGATTAACACAAAAACAAGACCCTACATTATACTTATGTGGAAAGTACTCTGAATAAAATGAATATACATCAACATGGTATTTTTCTTTCTTCCTTTAATAACCATACTAAGAAACTTGTCCATAATTATGAGAGGATCCGATAAAAATGTCTAAATTATTTAATGAGTCATTTCTTAATATATAAATACATACATATACACACGCACAAAAGCAAACAGACAAACACACACATTATATACATTAGGTTGGTGCAAAAATAATGACTTAATTATGTCGTTTTTGACGTTAAAAAATACGTCAAAAAACGACATTATTACGTCATTATTTTTGCACCAACCTAATATATATATATATATATATATATAACTGAAAACTCTGCTTGGAGGGAAAATGGCTATAATTACCATCCCAGGCCAAAACAAACTGCTAAATAAACGATCAGAACTCATCTGAAAAATGCAGACACGGAAACAAATCTTTCCTACGTTACTTAAAATTCAGAAACTGAAAAGAATAAATGAAAATAAATTAAAAAAATAAACAAAATAAAATAAATAAAGTAATAAATAAACAAATTAACAAACCACTCCTGCCAAAATAACCCTTAGAATAGACTACCCACAATTCATCGCTGACCCGTATATGTAAATAGTCGAGAAAAAACACAACACATGTGTCCCGACGATTGCGTTTAGCATGAAACAGTCTGTCGGCTCTGAGTGTTGACATTAATGTCCAAATATATATATATATATATATATATATATATATATATATATATATATATATATATATATATTGTATATTTTATGATTTTTACTTCTTTTGCTATATACTGATTCTTCATGCCGTATTGTTTATAACTGTTTATCAAATTGTTGTTATTTATTAAACATGCCCTAGAATGTTCAAACCTTGTATAAGTCGTAGTTGTAATTTAATTTTTGGACGCACATCCATTCCAGGTATGGTATAATGGCTTTGGGTGCATAACTTTGGCGATTATTATTTCTGCTGTGGTTCTTTGTAACAGATATTCGGATACATAATTCATTTCCCACAGAAAAGTTATAAAGTTCTTTAAATGTTGTTTTTTTTTTTTTTTTTAAAGTCGACGAGAAACATTTACTTTTAACTTAGGAATCCAGACTTCGTCTACAGTCACGTGCAAAGGGTGTGCAGAGGATTTGATTACTTAAAGTGTGTGACAACATTCAAAATTCCTTGACATACATATTAACCACACATTTGATACATCTGAACGAGGCAATGTGTTTAAGTCCGCTGTGCCGTATATACGACGGATTGCCGAAAAGTTCTCGGCCAATTCAAGAAGGGATTTTAAGAATAAAATAAAAAAAATCTGAAGTTAGGTTATATAGTCAGATTCTTGGGAAGTGTGTTCTGCTGATAATTTTTCAACACCTTGACTCTTGCTTCGCTTTCACGATGACAACGAAGAGAGCTAAAAGTTTATTGTTGGTCCGTTGATGGTTTATAAAACCCACATGTAAAAGCCAAGTTTATTTTCACACCAAGTGCAGGAAAAGATCTTGAAAACGAAACGTGTTAGGATTATACAACATCTTTTGCTAGAGCTGTGTGGAGAGATCAGACGTAATTCTCATGGAATACACAGTGTCTCCAGGTTTTCTGTAGCTTTTGCAAAATTGGCATAATGGTTAGAATCACAGAAAATGGACCCCAAGAAGCGAGTTCGTTACCCTTCCATAAAGAGGCAGTACGCGATGCGGGTAATGAAAGGTTTTACCAATAATTTTTTCCCACAAAAATTTTGATGTTTCGTCATTTGGTTGCACTGAGAATATTTCAACGGTGTCTGTCTGTCTGCCTGCTCCCTCTCTCTCTCTCTCTATATATATATATATATATATATATATATATATATATACATATATATATGTGTGTGCAATATATTATATATATATTATTATTCATATATTATATGCGCGTTACTTATTAGAAAGCGCTCAATATGAGAGATAGAGCTAACATAGTTAGCTGGATTGATGTGAGTTTATGACCCTGGGTTTCATGTCTGACGATCGCAAAAGCATGAAAGCCAGAGTCACAAACTCACATCAATCCATCAATCTATCTATCTATCTATCTATCTATCTATCTATCTATCTATCTATCTATCTATATGTGTGTGTGTGTGTATGTGTGAGTTTCCATTTTCTGTGATTCTCAGATGAGATTGAAAGTACTTGGGAAAACAAAAACTATTCGAACGAAAATTTTGGTATTTTTCTTAATCAATTTTCTAAGTCTACATATATATATATATATATATATATATATATATATATATATATATATACATATGACACTATCGATTAATGCGCATTCGAGTAATGAGTTTTAGATTAGTGCGCTAAAATCTTTACATACCAAAATTTCATTAAAGCGGTAAAACATTTTAGCCATAGTATTTGAAAATTGATATTTTTTATCGTTACCGATGTATAAATTAGCTGCACTAATCCAGGAATTCCTGTATATATATATATATATATATATATATATATATATATATATATATATATATATATATATATATATATATTTTCTTAATCATTTCACGTCATTTAAGAAGACAGAAGTTAACGATTAACAATGAATTTAAATTTTTCAAGTGCGAAGCTAATTGGAAAGTAAGAAGCCGGAAGAGAGGATCCCGAGCGACAAGTTCGAGAGAAAAACTGTTAGCATAGAACGTATGGTTATTGTTAATTATTTCAATTGTAAACTGATGAGACCTAGCTTCCAATCTAGCACAAGGTTTAAATTCATAAAATCTAGGTGCCATAGCGGCAAATTCATCAGCACCAATAATTCAAGGCCTGGATGAATGGTAGACTTATAAATATGTAAGATAGATTCGGGCAGCAAAATTCAAGGCCTGGACGAATGGTAGACTTATAAATATGTAAGATATATTCGGGGAGCAAAATTCAAGGCCTGGACGAATTGTCGTCATATAAATATGTCAGACAGAAAAATTGTCTAGCATGACATTGTGAACCAACTTCTGTAGCGGCAGACCTAAGAATTGATTCAATATAATCTTTCAACTTCATGTCAGCGTTAGCCCAAGAAGGTGCAATAGATCACTCTCCTGAGGTTAGCATCAGCCATAGGGAACAGTTTCATCCTGGAGGTGTTAAAGCTAACGAATCTCTCTCTCTCTCTCTCACGCATAAACACACACACACACACACACACACACACATATATATATATATATATATATATATATATATATACATATAGAAAGCCATGTTTAGAAAGTCATATATCTTAGTAAGCATGCGTATATATATATATATATATATATATATATATATATATATGTAAAATTATATCTATTTCAGTGGTTTCCAGCAAAATAGCTTACTGACGACTTGAATATTGAGTTTCGTTTCTGTGTTGTCAATATGGCACGCCCGATCTCCAGTGGACTGGTCCGAGAAAATTAGTTTCAGCAAGTTGTTGTTTGAGAAAGACGTCCTGATTTCATTTTTATTTAAACAGTGTTAAAAATAACAACAACAACAAGCAGATGGCGTATGCAGAGTCAAAGTTAAAATGTTTCTACCACAAACGCTAAAACCTTTTGTAACTTTAGTCAAATTATCACTAAACAATCGTATTAGAAATCTGTCGCCCGCTAAAGATGAGATTTGAAGAATTCTGTTAAAAAATTACGAAAACGATAACAAAGACAACAAGACAAAGACAGGATGATCGAAACATTTTGATTATAATAAACAAGGTGAACTTCAAACTGTTCGAATAAATAATCTTGGACGTTCGTTCCAGCAAAAAAAAAAAAAAAAAAAAATCAGAGTTATTCCCTTGACGCCACTATCATTTTAACTACCTTCACTTCTCGTTATTGTTTTAAAAAGCGATGATTAGAATTGTAATAAAACATGTTAAACACTACGTATTTATTTACAATAATAATTTTATATTTACAACACTTTTAAAACTAATAACCCAGTGGATAAAATGTTGATGAGTAATTCAAGAAGTGACTTGGCTCAAAGAGTTGTGAGTTCAATACCTGGCCACGGCAAAGGGGAACAAAAACTTGGAGGGTATTAACTGAAATTGGGATATCCAAAAAAAAGGCACGGCACGTGGAATTAGAACAGTCTACCCTCGTGAACTAAATAAAGCGCTCGGTTTGAAATTCCAACGTGTATCACCGGAAGAAGGCAGGAGCGTACAACGGCCGAAACGTCGTGAATATGACAATAAAGATGTAAATCGTGTAAATAGTTAAAATTCCTTGTCTCAGAAATATAGGCAGATGTTAATGCAACGCAATCTTTACCATTTGCCAATTTATAAAGAAATAAATATGAAAAAAATTGTATTCATCAATTTATAAACCTTTACTAAATTGTTAAAATATGTGAACCAACTATAAGGTAATTTACCATTTTATAAAGTTAGAATCGATTGGCAATTAGCCAATGTTTTTTCAACCATTTCAACAAACAATATAATAAATAAATTATGTAAATAAATAGTAAGTAATGTTTATTATTTTTGTTGCCAATTCTCAAGAACAAAGAATATGCATAAATTCACTTTCATAGGTTTAAGTTTTATTAAAATTGTAATCATCGTTTTTGAAAACCGTAAATATTGCCGAGGAAGTAAAGTTAATGAAAATAATAGCGATGTCAAGGGAAAAACTGTCCTTTTGACACAGTTTTTGTGTGCACCAAGGTCCTGTATTGCCACTAAATAAATGTATAATGTTGAATATGTTAAAATTATTCAACATTTTAATCAGAAAAATAATCAAGTTACTGTTGAAAATTACCGCAAAACATTGTTGATTTATTTAAGATAGAGACATATCATAATATATTATTATAATTTGTATTTAGAAGATTGAGAGTTAGTACACTGGTGGTGGTGCGTGTGTGTGTGTGGGGGGGGGCTGTATCATAGATACGGAGGGTCCCGTATTCGGTAGGAGCCCACGAGAACCTTACCCCGACCCTGAGTTCAATAGTTTGGCTTCCAGAACGGAACAGCCGAACTAACCACACACACACACACACACACACACAAACATATATATATATATATATATATATATATATATATATATATATATATATATATATATATATATATATATATATGTGTGTGTGTGTATATATTTTTTTAATCGTTTCACCCCAGCCGAGACGGTAATGCCACTAGAATGCGTGAGAGGGGTTACAGAGACCGAAAGTGAAAGAGAATGAGTAGACTGAGAATGGTGAGGATTGAGGAAAGGACAAAAAGAGAGCAGGGTTCAAGAAGACATAAGACAGTGATTGGCGCTGGCTTTACGTTAGATTGTAGCTATTTTCAATTAGTCGATGTTTTACCAGCTATTCCAATAAACAATTAATAGTGTAAATAAACAATCTAATAAACAAATAGTGTTTAATATTTTCTGTCAATTCTCAAGAACAGATATGTATAAATGCACTTTCATCATGTGTTTAGAATTTATTACAATACAAATCATCTTTTTTTAAAACAATAAACATAGCCGACGGGTGAAGTTAATGAAAATAATAGCGATGTCAAGGGAAGAACCGTTCTTTTGACACTTCGTTTTTGTGGGCACGATGGTCCTATATTGCCGCTAAATATTTACCATTATTCACTTCAATAACTTTATATGGAACACACTTTCTTAGATTCTGAATATTTTCAAACTTGACTAATTCAAGAAGCAATAAAGAATATAAAAAGTGAATGCTAATTGCAATTCTAAGATTTCGCTCAGACTGTATAAAAGATGGAACAAGCAATCAACCAACGTAGTGAACTGCGCTAGAAGGTGGTGAATGCGAAATAGGGGCCATATGGCTTTGCTGAAAAATAATATACACTGAATGAAGAAATAAAATGCGACATCCAGAAGAACGATATCAGATTGATGTTTTTACGATTTATCAATCTCTTGCAGGTTATTTAACGCTAGAAATATTTTTAGAATATAAGAATTTACTGGAGATAATAATGACTAACTGATATAAGTCTACTAATTAACTCATGGCTGGTGGAGAACAGGTGCGTCTATACATTTCCTAAAGGTATTTGCTCGTAAGTGAATATAACTAACTCGACAGGAATTGAAACTCGGCTTTCCAATTCCTAATCGTTATCTATTATGCAGTGTTATCCATTATAGGTTATATGGCCATAAGCCAGTTTCAATCTGGGTGAATGTATTTTCGTGCTAGTGGGTTATAGATATCTCAGTCTCTGATCAACCTGTGACGCAGTAACTAACCAGATTACAAACTGAGTCAAAGCTTGAAAGACTGTGACGCATACTGCAATAAATGGCAGTGTGGTAACGTGTCTCATACAAGCAGGTGTAATGGTACAGAAACGCAACTCCCGTTTGAGAGGAGTTGAATTTAAACCCTTCGAGTCGATGGATGACCATTTCTCCACGTGGTAGACATAACGAATGGTGGAGCTTCGATGTGAGTAACAATAATCAAATGAGCATTTCTACAATCGTAGACCAGGTTCTCGACGGCCATGCAGCAATACAGGCGATTGTTAGGAAAAAAAAAAGGTAGAGATTTTAAAATTTCCGTAACTAAAATGGGTAAATTTAAAAATTCTAAAATAACTATTAGGTTGGTGCAAAAATAATGACGTAGTAATGTCGTTTTTTGACGTTAAAAATACGTCAAAAAACGACATTATTACGTCATTATTTTTGCACCAACCTAATATAACAAAGAGCGTTCGCGTTTGTTTTTAAAAATCGCTATGGCACGGAATGTAATTTTTATCGCAGTTACAATATATTTGCCTTTTAATTTGCCCCCGAAGATGAACTTAATAAAGGTCGTAAGTACTTGAGTTAAAAAAAAAGAAACTATAGCGCCTTCCTTGATGAATTCTATCTTAACATAAAGAAACTGACGAGACGACAGGAAACGATCAGTATACAAATAAGTAGACACAATGTGTCTATATTATTCAATGAAACATGCTTGTATGAAGATATGCTGCTTATATACACACACAAAACACACACACACACACACACGCACACACACACACACACACACATATATATATATATATATCTATATATATATAAAACGAATATTCATTGCAAAACCGATGTCAAACAGGCTCTCTTGTTTGCCTAAAAACTATTTCTACTAGAGAAAATCCAATAGTTAAAAGATTTTATATCGGGAGTACCAAGAATTCCTTTAAAACTAGGTGGTACCAACATATCTCACCAATAAAGCGTATAGAAATAGGACGTCCCTTTCTAAATATTTTTGGAACTTAAAAGAAGTTAATAAAAGCCCTACGGTAAAATAGAAAATACTAAAAAAAAAAAAAATAAATAAATAAATAAAATAAAAAATAGAACTTGTAAATCTTTAAATGAACCCCGCTTCTTATGTTTACATGAAAAATTAGAAATTATCAAATTCGGTGACAAAAAATCCCTATTAAACGAAAGAAGGGAATTAACTGTAAATTGCCGACACAGTTTATCTTTTACCTTAAAATATAGTTAAATTTTAAAAATTACGTTTTACCATTTCTTATAGCCATAATTTATTAGTATATAATGGTCCACCCTCTACGGGTAATTACATTATTTTGTTTATTCAGCTTTAATATTACTATGAATTGTCGTTCAGTTAGTATTATTACTGTCTTATATAGACGTTCCACATTTTTAATTTTATTTAGTCCTCATTAAGAAACTTCCTAGTTGTAAAATTAAAAAAAATCTGTTAACTTTACATCTGATTAACCTACTCCTTTCTTCAACGCCCTTTCAAAGAATTGAACATGTCATATTTGTCTACAATCTCGATACATTTGACGCTGACATATTTTCCGCAATTGTCAATGATGGTCTGTTTATGTTCCGGTTTATAATGGCATGAAAAAATAACTCATCCGTCTCCACCCTCTTAGCTTACTTTTCTATTTAGCGCAAATCTGACATTCAATTGGTTAATCAAGACATACCCAGAAGTCTATTTTTAATTCTGACATTATATTCCCACTTAACTTTCGGAAAAGAAGTAACATTTTGTTTTTAAAAAATCATTTTATCACCAGTTACTTACCATTGCCTGAAGAAGTACAATGATAGTCTTGAAACAGGAATGCTTTCGTGTTTGCGATTTCAACATGTTTTTTAATAAAATATTGATCAACATGTTTTTTAATAAAATATTGATCTCTTATGAAAACAATAAGACATTGCTCTACTTTGTATTGAGCACTTTTTAAAAAGTAAATGCTACGAACAGTGGAATTTTACTCCATCTGTTCTTTCTCTCAGTTGTGTGTGTGTGTGTGTGTATATATATATATATATATATATATATATATATATATATATATGATAGGTGCTTCTAAAACAGTATCTTTGCCAAATAACAGATGGCATATTGAAGATTTAAGCCTGTATAGTTTTGGTATATTTGGCTTTAATAATGAGAGATAGATTAAGTTTTGTCATTCCGATCTATACTACAGGAAATTGTTGCTGAGGCTGGCGAAGAGGAAAGTAAAAAAGTACTGATTACGGCATAAACGTGTAGCAGTTCGGAAAGAACAACTCGGAGGATACGTCTTCGAGTAATCCATGGAATAATGACAATAAATCATCCGAAAAATTTTGGCAATATTGTGGGGAGTTAAGTGTTACGCCGTAAGAAATGAGGTCGAACCTCAAATTTGGGGATTCTGTTTCAAATGATCTATGGAATAACGGCTGTAAGCCATCATAGAATTTCTGGCAATATTGTGGAGAGGGAGGTTTTAAGAGACTGAAAACGAGGACGAACCTCAAATTTGGTTTCTGTTTTGAATAATCTATGGAATAATGGAAATACTTAATCTTAGAAATGCAGACCAGCCATAAGCACTCAAAGATCGGGAATAATCTTTCATGTCTAATGCCTTAAAGCGTCATGTTTTACTTAGATAATGTCTAAAAACCGGAAATTAAACTGCGGTAAATGCGACAGGAAATGACGAACATTTTAACCCGAGACACTTTTCTTTTGTGATTTAGGTTGTTGCCACAAAATATCGCTAGATATCAGTTTATACTCCTTTTTATTTTCTTACTCACTAATACAGCATACGATGCGATGTGTATTTTTTTTTAAGTGACTACTGAAAAAACAAACAAACAAACCGTAGATCCTTTGCAGCTGACGCGTCTCTTCTGAGTCCAGTAGAGAGATGGTGTTTGAGGGAAAAATGTATGATATCATCATTTTTTCCAACTACTTTAAAAAGAAATCTATCATTTGGGAAGGTGAAACAAAAAGTAAATAAAAAAAGAAGAAATTACTTTGATGACTAAATATAACTCCTATTCTTCGAAAGAGTTTAATAGTCACTTCCAATGTACGAAGTTACTCTAAATTAGGGACCTCCACTTTTGGAATAAATTTTCGATACATAAGTTTAAAAATTCTTGCAAAAATCAAATAATTGTCGGATTTTAATGAAACTTTCAAGACTTATTCACAAATGAATGAAATTATTTTTGAAATTTTTTTTAGAAAATCTTGTTAAAAAGAGATATTTTTTTTAACATGTTTCCACCCACTTACATATTTTCATGAAATTTCGAGGAATTAAATCTTCAAGCGCGGGATTTGTTTTATTAGGACACCAGTTTTTTTTTTTGTAAAACAGTATCCCATATCATAGAAAATCTGCTCTGAATTATAAAAAAAATGTAAAAACTATGACATTAATTAATTAGAAAAGCTTTCACCTGTTTTTATAAATACGTTATACTAAGGACATTATTTTGTGAAGAAATAAAATTTTTTCGATGAATAATGTATTTTTTACAAATTTAAATTTTTTTTTCATTAACTTCTTAATACTTCAAAAATCATTAAAATTCTTTATTGCTTTCAAGCATGCGATGCAATGATAACGTTAATGAAAAAGTAAATTTACGAATCGAAATTTGAAAGGCACATAACAGTCGTTTGACCCCAAATATTTTAAAAATAATTTTTAAAAAAATTTATTGAAAAAAAAAACGTTCATAATTTCTACGTATGGAAATGTATACATGACAAAATCCTTAAAAAAATTTAAACAATTATCTAATTAATAAATATCTAATTAAGAAAGTATGAAATAAAAAATAGATATTACATAATTGCTGAATAAAAATTTTAATATTTAAAAAGTACTAGTTAAAAACGAAAAACCGCGTTCGTTTACTTTGCAAAAATTGTCAGTTTTGATCAACCATAGTAATCTGTCATCATCTCGTCACAATCGAGCGTTTTTTAATCGTGATATGCTGCTTTTTTACGTGATCTAATGGAGGAACCTACTCTAAATTTGTCTGTAAAATTATCGAAATTTCGAAATTCGAATATGTTAAAAGACTGCACGTCAAGTGTCGGATATTGTCCTTTAAGAATTAGGTTGTAAAACAATAGATTCAATCAAAATAAATTCTGTATTGAATTATAAATATTGGTGACTAGGAAAGAAATGGAATGTCACATACCATAGCTTTCTTTTCTGCTTATCTCGAAGACTTCTTTTGGTAAAGACACTCTACTGGAATCGGTACTCCTGGAATATTTGTTGGGTGACATCTCGTCTAGGCAAGTGACTGTGAAATCTAAAGAGATGAATAAAATACAACGTATGACTGAGAAATAACAAAATTGAAGGAAGAAACATATTTCAACAATTTATTTCAAGGCTTATTAAATATTAGTGAATAATGGTAAATTTAATTTTATCAACCCGAAGATTATACGTTCGAATCGTCTTTTGTATTTCATGGAAAATGCAATAAGCCTTTTCATTTCGTCAAAAATCAGTTCATTTGGCTAAAAACGGTATAGTGTGAACGTTGATAGCTTCTGATGAGCACTTAATGACCTCCGATGTGAAACTCATATAACCGATATTATTAGCACATCTTTAGGGCTTTGCGTTTGGCCGTGATATACGAAAATATAAACACAAAGATATTGTAAGGTTTCAGAAATTAATGCAAGGATTTATGCCAGATTAGGGTGAGTATATATATATATATATATATATATATATATATATATATATATATATATATATATATATATATATGTCGTTGCCAACACTTGAGTTTGAACATAGATCATCAGTCCAGTGAGCAAACACAGGCGATTTCATTATTGAATTAAGTAGACAACGTGACCATAAAGAACACGCATAAGTATGAAGTTGCGTGATGACTATACGAATCACCATTCTAGTTTATCCTCTATTACTATTCGGATCTCTATTTCTAATCTATCTTCTATTACTATTCGGATCGCTATATCTGCTCTATCCTCTATTACTATTCGGATATCTATATCTGCTCCATCCTCTATTAATAATACAGACCGCTATTCTTTACTCTATTCACTATACTATTTCTCTATTCGGATCACTACACGGATTACTTTTCGAGCGATTATTATCGAGCAAATACTAGTAGCGCGAGTGCTATTCGAAGGCGTCTGAAACCAGCATTGTTCAACGGCGTTAATATAGTTTGTATCTGCGATTACAAAGTCTCTACTACAAGGAGCATTACAAAAATGACAAAGAGTATTCTTTGACATCACAAAAGTGGCAACGAGTGTTCGTTGAGTCACAATATATATATATATATATATATATATATATATATATATATATATAGGGTGTCCCCATTAAATTGACATAATTTAAAATGTGAATATCTGAGTGACAACATGTCCCAGCCAAACGAAAGTAGATAGGCTTCATGCTGAATAATAAAAGATATATTTATCAAAATTCGAAGGGGGTGTAGATTTTCTAATCGATTTCACAAATGTTCAATATGTGCACCACCTGTGACATGACACATGTCAAGACTGTACCCCAGCTCCTGACAAATACGAACAATTTACCCATCGCAGCCTATATATATATATATATATATATATATATATATATATATATATATATATATATATATGTGTGTGTGTGTATGTGTGTGTGTGTGTGTTTCGCTGAATATGACAGACAAATAAAATTTGATTAATACTTTATTTTATTTATTTTTTTTAGTTTTTCCAACATCCTTACATTTTTTTCCCGTTTGGTGGGATTAAGGAAGAGCAAAACATGTAAGAAAAACGAAAAGTGTAAGGCTGAGAAACTAAATAAAAAGTTAATCAAATTTTCCTTGTCTGTCATATTCAACGAAACGAAACGACGGTTTTCTGCCCAAATATACATTTTTTTTAAAAACACCAAATCATACATTGAAGGATTAAACAGACTTTAGGGTTTACACAGAGTTTATCATTTCCGCAGAGAGACCTCTAACCAACAACAACATTATTCCTCAGAAAAGTAAGTCCCACTTTTTTGATTATCCCTCTACTCGTTGAAAAAGACCACAGGCTTGTCCGAAAATTCCGACTTTTAAATCTTTTTCTTCGTTGTTCAATTTAGTCAAAAGGCTAATGCATAATAAATAACATCAATTTTATTGCTAATACTTTTATCACTTTCTGGTCTTTTTATTTCTCATTAACCGGCCAATTAAATACACACACACACACACACACACACACACACACACACACATATATATATATATATATATATATATATATATATATATATATATATATATTAGGTTGGTGCCAAAATAACGACGTTTTCTCACATAGTAACATATGTTAGAAAACGTCATTATTTTTGCACCAACCTACTATATATATATATATATATGATTGTGTGGGTTTCTAATGGTTTACTATATATTGTAAGAAAGGAAAAGAAAGGGGGCTTGTTTTAGAGCTCACAAATAAACGTAAATATTTCAAACAGAATAGGGCCATTACGGGAAGCATGCAATTAACTTAAGCCAGGGACGTTGTTCTACTTACCAACGTTGGAGGAAGACATAGAAAAGCTTTTTGTGTCTGCCATATCCCGGCGTCGAAACACGTTTCCAGCCAATTTTTCTGAGTTCGCCAGAATAGAAGACATTTTTTCACTAACCATTGTCTGCGAAGAAAAAAAAAAATAAAAAAATAAGACAAGGGGAAATAACAATTTAAAAAAAAAAATGTTGCCTGAATCAAAACATATCATCAATCTTGACATTTACTCTTTGGATGTATTTGGCATAGAATTCAAGAAAAATGCCCGTACTTCTTTATGCTGATAAAAGTCAGCTACGCATATTTTATCAGCTTATCTGATAAATCCATTTAGACCAGGGTTTCCCAATCCTTTTTTTGTTCCAGTATCCCACACGATCAGGAAATATTTTATCAATTGTCGCACCTATTAAAACTGTAGCCTCAAAATTGAAATTCATCATCATTATCAGTTCAGTGACCAGTTGTGGTCGTATGGTTTAAGCACAGGTGAGAACCTGACCAATTCCCAACGGATTATCTTAGTTGAAAACTGGAGATGTATTCGTTCAGGCTTAACGTATCTAACGGTGCCCATCCCAGTCCAGGTCAAACCATAGTCGTTTGCCTTCAACTTGACGATCACGAATGCTTGGCCTTTGTTTCCATCGGTGTTAGGGGGACCCTCCGCCCTGGTAGTTAACTTCAGTCTAGGAAATCCTCCGTCTAACAATTATGGCGCACATCACCGCAATGGCCGCTTCCATAGCTATGGTCAACGATCTATTCCATAGTGCGAGATGACAATTGACCATACAAGAAGATCCATTCGATCCATTCGCCCTTTTACAGGTCTTGTATTTAATCCTGCTGGATGTTTAGCCATCCTACTCGCCAGAAAAGACTGGCTGGAGAACCAGTGTAGTCACCGATACTGGGCGAGGCGACAGGCGTTATTGGGTTACATAATACCAGTAGAACTCGTAGAGTAACCTGACATAGCTGGTTCGGGTGAAAAAATTGGACTTAACAAATAAGCTTTTAACACAGTAGAAAGGCAACTATAAACTGAGTAATTAGATTTTAGTAAAAAACGTTAAATTAATCGCAAATGTGAATATGAATATAAATAGCTTTTTTGCTTCAGCCTCTGGTACACGATTTTATCAAAACGTTGAACTTTCTTGCTGACTGCAATCCATCAGTGATGACTCATTATTCAAGGACAGAAGTTACTCTGTCGTTCCCCAATACAGACCCTCTCGCACTACTTCCATAGATAATTAAGTTCATATATATATATATATATATATATATATATATAACACACACACACACACACACGCATATATATATACATATAAAAGAACATACCACAGAATTTATGTATTGTTTAAAGTAACCCTTTTAGTCCAACACTTCTTTAAAAAGATATGCTGTAAAAAAAAAAATACGAAATACAAAAAAAAAAAATTCATAAACAGTGAATCTGTCTGAAGAATTGTTGTTGGGGGAAAGGGTACTTTTAAAGAATGCGCTCCGTTATTTTAAGTTAAAATTACCACACACACACTAACACACACACACACATACACACACTAACACACACACACATACACACACTAACACACACACACTAACACACACACACACACATACATACATACATATATATATATATATATATATATATATATATATATATATATATATATATATATTACGGAAAAAAACAAACAAACAAAAGAACAAACTATCTCAGTATGAGTATAGTCTATTTCGGGCTGGTCTAGCAAATCAGCCCGAAATAGACTATACTCATACTGAGGTAATTTTTGTTTTTTTTTACGTAAAAAAATATATATGCTCTGTTATAATAAAGACAATGAACTCTCTGTGGATCAATTTTAATATTTGTTATTGCTAGGTTCCACCTGGATTATATACCAACGGATCTATTATCTGTACTATATATATATATATATATATGAAAGAAAGAGGTTGTAGTGGTTCCAATGAGAGAAAAGTATGTATATTAAAAAGAAGAGAAGAGAGGTGCCGCAAACGTTTTTGGTTGTAATGTGGATTTATTTAGAAAAAAATATTATGCTTTGTTTGCCATAATTTTACTACATGAGTTTCTGGTCTCACGACCATCTTCAGGTAAAAGCGGAAATTTCCACATATTTTTAAAAATAATTAATTTTTTCCTTATGTTTTTCAATGTTTATATATATATATATATATATACATTAGGTTGGTGCAAAAATAATGACGTAATAATGTCGTTTTTTGACGTTAAAAATACGTCAAAAAACGACATTATTACGTCATTATTTTGCAGCAATCTAATATATATATCTTTTGTTGTATAATATAGACATAGTGTATCTATTTTTATACTGATGCTTTTTAGTTCTCTAATCAGTTTCTCGATGTTAAAAATAAATTGTCCCCATGAAGTTCTCTTGTTCTGTGTTGTTGACTCTGGTCAGTTTATTAATTTATAATTTAATTTGGTTAATAGGATTCCTGTTGACTTTTTAAAATTTGGTATGATTATCGATTATTTTCTGTAATGTCGAATTGTAATCGGATGTATTTAATACAACATTTACTACGAATATAGCAGCAGCGTATTGAAGTGCATATAAAAAAAAACATTTAATGCCATTTTGCATTTCTACCAAGTTCTGAGCAGCTCCCTTATATTGAAACGTCTGTTTTGTAAAACGTTCCATAACTACAATGGATAAATTTAACAATATAATATAATGGAGCGCGTTCGCAGAACTGAATTCAGATTTTATCGCAGTTTGTCTTTGCAATTTACTCCTGAAGATGGTGTTGGAAAAGATTGAAAGTACTTCGATTAGAAAATCTACGACGTCTTCCTTAATGCTTTTCGCATTAATATCAAGAAACTGATTAGAGAAGTGAAAAGGATATTTGCACATTATGTTTATATTATTAAATGAAACATATGTCTATATCTCTGAGATGAGGTATTATGTACATTATTTACATTATTCGGACTATTGTCCTCATCCTTGTCGCCATATTTATCACAACGTTTCGGCCCTTCAGTATCTGTCTATATTTCTGAGATGAGGTATTATGTACATTATTTACATTATTCGGACTATTGTCCTCATCTTTGTCGCCATATTTATCACAACGCTCCGGCCTTCTTCAGGTGGTTGGAATGTCGAACTGAACCCTTTATTTCGCTCTCTGGGGTAGACTGTTCTAGTTCCACGTGCCATGTTTAATGGATGTCAGTTAATTTTCCCTCTGAAAGTTCTCCACTGCCTTAGCCGGGTATTGAACTCACACTCTTTGGGTTATGTCACTGGATCAAACCAACGCCTTCATCCACTGTGGCATGTGTCCCTAAGGCATGGAACAGTGGATAAAGGGGGGGAAATTAACAGGCGATAACTGATAACTGACATCCATTAAACATGGCACGTGGAACTAGAACAGTCTACCCCAGTGAACGAAATAAAGGGTTCGGTTCGACATTCCAACCACCTGAAGAAGGCCGGAGCCTACAACGGCCGAAACGTTGTGATAAATCTGGCGACAAAGATAAGGACAATAGTCCGAATAATGTAAATAATGTAAATGAAACATGTTTAAATGAAGATATACTGCCTAAATATATGCGTATATGCGTGTGTGTATGTGAGTGTGTGTATGTACGTGTGTGTGTATTCATGAAATGATTTTTGATCCTACTTTGTTTTTACCCACTAAAAATAACGTTTATAAGAAGTAATGACGAATAAAAAAAATCCCTTTAAAAATTATTGTTTACGTTTCCGGTACGAAGCTGAAGCTAACAGATTTAGATTCATAGAAGCCTCAACGTCATTTCCTTAGCGGGCAATTCTAACTTTGCCCTAATAGCCTGGCTTTGTAGCCGGACTACTAGAGACACACCTTGGCTTAAGAAGTGGTTTCCATGAAGTAAAAAATGGTTGTAGCTTTGAGTCTTGTCGGGGGCCCAATTTTTCTTTACTATGACATCTCACCTTAGGCTGATTCTTATTAATTTCACTATTTTTATAAAATTAAAACAGTGAAATCAACTTAAACGTATATGTCATCTAAAAATAACGTTTCTAATAATAAGAAATGTTGTCGCTTAAAAAATAATTTTATGTGTCTATGCGTGTGAATATATTTAAATTAAATAACTAAGTATATAATTACCGGATTCGCATTTCTCCAAACTGGAACGACTGCTGGATCCACTATGCTTCCAATGGTTTCTCCGAATTCCTTCAAAAACAAAATTATACATTTTATAAACTCCATATGGACATGTCTAACACATATCTGAGTACTTTCGGCAAGCGGTGTTATATATGGGCATTTTCATATTGCAATTAAAATTATATATGGGCATTTTCATATTGTAATTCAAACTTATATATATATATATATATATATATATATATATATATAATAAGGTTTTTTCAAATTAGTCAATGGATGATAAAATATTGAAATGAAAAAATACTGAAATGAAAAAAAATATTTCAATATTTTATCATCCATTGATTGGTTTGAAAAATCCTTGGGAATTTTATTTCAATTTACAAGGTGAAAATGATCATTAACCTAATGTTATCTTAATTCCTACTGTATAAAAATATGTTTCTCTGTTTGATTAAAACATTGAGATCTATGTGCAAATCAGTTTTAATATTTAATATTTAATGTAGGACCGATTATTTGATTAGAGTAAATCTGTGAGCTTTCCCTCCATTATTTTTCTTCTGTGACTTAAAATGTTTTTCTATACTTTTGGCGTACATATTCCTCACCATCAAATAGTTTCAGTCAATTAAGCTCTAATGATTTTGGCATTAAACTCTCTTTTAAATTTAGCTGACATCATATATATATATATATATATATATATATACACGAATACAATGTACAATGTTGCTATAGATGGAATAAAATTCCTGTAACCAAAAACACTATTTTTTTTTAAAAAGTGCTCAATACAAAGTAGAGGCTATAGGCCACGGTCGATTTTCGTTTCATTCCGTGGACATAAAATTTATATGAAAAAATTTTACTTGATTTCGGGAGTTTCGATGCTGTAGAGTCTAAATCTAAAAAGTTCTCCAGGTCAGAATTGCGCATTTTTTTATAAATTGCATTTTAAATTGAACATTTTATCGGTAAATCTGAACATAAAAATCAAGTAAGGGAGGTAATAATTGAGTAAATATGACGTTTCTTAGGCTAGTAGTTATTTCCCTTAAATTCAAAAATTTTAAAATACGGCGTAAATGAATTCCCCGAATATTTGTGCAATACATTTTGAGTCAGTTAATACGAATGAAAAAATTATTTCTTTTACTGAAATAACTCTTTAAAAAAATTTGTGAATATGCAAATAAATGGAGCAACTTTGTCTGTCAACAAGGTAATGTTGCTCGTATGTTTAAACGTTTTTCAACTTTTAAAAACATTGGCGAAGCGAACAATCAAAGATTCGGAATGCACAAAAAATGCTATAGTCGATTCACAGACATCGCAAGGTAAGATTTTTTTTCTAATAAATAAATATACAGCATATACAAATATATTTTTCTATTTTTTCTGTCACAAAATCGTCTGTTGTGTCAATATATTTATCTGTGAATAGAAGTATGTGTCTCTGCGCGCGTCTCTGCGTGCATGCGTGTTTTTTACTGTATTTTTTTTATTCTTACATTAATTAATTAGTTTAAGCATAATTAATAATTTTTTTTTGAATAAACTCTAATGGCCACGAGTTTTGCATTTGTTTTAAAATAATTCTATGTAGAAATAAATGACATTTAAAATTTCCTCAGCTATTACAATAATCTGCTATTTTTTTACATCTACAATATTTTTACAGCATTTTTTATGATTTAAGTAAAGATTGTCAATGCTAGCTATGCTGGTGTGTTACAAGTTGGAAAAATTTGAGAAACGCAGCATTACAGAAATGAATTTAATATTCACTGACACTGCACCATCAACCAGTAATGAAGAGCTTGAACCCAGTGAGAAAAGGTTGAGGAGGAGTAGTAATTTTAGTCAATCCACTTTTGGTAAAGATGATCAAACTACTCGCCGTTCCTCTGTTTTCCCAGCCAAATGCATATTTTGCAAAAGACAAAGAAAAGATAAAAGAAACAAAATTGACAGAAGGCGCACCAGGGAACCCTTGCAACAATGTGAACTCATTGTAAATGAAATTTTATTTGCTGCAAAGCTGTAACATGATGAAGATCATCTTTGTCAGCTACAGGATAAAGATCTTGTAGCTGCAGAGTTAAAATATCATCATACTTGTAAAATTCATAATACTAATTTCATGAGATACAAAAAAAAAAAAGATCAGTAGACATGAACAATGAAACAAAACGCAGTGCTGCATATGATATTTTCAAGAAAGATATAATGAAAAAAATCATTAAAGGAAGTCAGGTCTTACGAATGTCCAAACTGTCTGAACTGTACAGAAATATCCTTAAATCAGTAGAAGGGACATCTATAGCGGCTAAAACTCAACATCTGAAGCAGCAGATTTTACATGATTTTCCACAGCTCCCTTTCTTAAAACAAAGACAGAGGAATCAGAATGAGGTGGTGTTATGTGAAAAAATAGTTCCTGACCTAATGGGAACAAGTGAAACTGATGATTCAGCAGATGACTCAGATGGTGATGATGATAATTATGATGATGATGATGAAGGAACCCAAGAACATGAAGCAACAGGTAAATATAATAAGACCTAAAATAATAATGTAAACTCTTTAACATTAGTTTCACTTCTAATCATTGATTAATTTATACCTAATATTAAATGATCTAATTGTGTGATGTTATCTGAACAGACTTTACTACCAAATGTTACCAGTGGAAGATATTTATATCACACTCATATATAAATTTTAGAACACAAAAATATTTAATAGTAATGAAGTATTTTTATTTCTGGATATTTGAAAAAGTTATTTAGTGATTTCTTTTACATTTTGTTTCAAATGGCGTTCATCGCAATAAGTACAATTTGTATCATGCTAGCGTGTATTTAAGAAATCAGATTATTTCTGTGGAATCACCAACATCTTGGCCTCCTAAGAGCAATAGTGTAACTACAGAATGTGCTATGAAGATAATTCCTGTAGAACTTTTTAATGCATTGGCATTGATGTGTGGTCTTTCTGATGAAGTTGAAATGAAGAATAGATTTATTACTGTGTCTGAGAAAGATAAGAGAAAGCTACTTGCCATAGCACAAGATATTCTGAACCTTTCTCACAGAGGAAATTTGTTTTTACCAAAGCATTGGGAATGGCTGTTCGACACTGGACTGGTCAGTCAAAACTTATAGGCATTTTAAATGGGTTTGGGCACTCTATAAGCCACAGCACAACTCTAGAACTGGATACAGCTTTGGCTGAGCAACAACTATCAAAAAGTAACATTCCAGAGGGTTTTAAAATTTTTTTTTTGCACATTTAGCCTGGGATAATAATGACTTTGGAGAAGAAACTCTGAGTGGTAAGGGAACAACCCATAATACAAATGGGATCAAAGTGCAGCAGCTAACTTCTGATCACTTATCAAATATTGAAGATGTAGCAATAGAAAAAGACCAGCCCCAAATAATCAGGAGTAAGAAGCGCAGTGTGAAGCTAAATGAAGCGCCCATACCAGAATATGTGACAAAAAGAGTAGGCCCTTTCCTACCTTCAGTTTCAACTGATATCATTCAAAATGCTTTATTGAAATCATTTTGTGAGACCAAAACAAGCATTACTGATTTGGCTATGACCATGATCAATATGCACTGTGAAAGTGACAACCAAAACACTACTCCAATTCCAGGTTGGACAGGTTTCAATATTCTTTTATTACAGGACCAAATACCACCAAAAAGCAATATTGGATATTTGCCTGTGGTCAATGGTAACCCAACTCAACTAAGTACTGTGAATGCAGTATTTTTGAAAAGTCTTGCTATCGCTGATGAGCTTGAAACTGAATGTATTGTATTAACATTTGATTTTGCATTTTATGCTAAAGAACAGCAAGTACGTTGGAATGATGCCATGTATATGCAAAAAACAGTTGTTACACTTGGTGAGTTCCACACCTGCATGTTGTTTCTCAGTGTCATTGGAAAGCGCTTTGAAGATTCGGGGCTAGCTGATGTCCTACTTGAAGCTGGAACAGTGGCACAAGGATCACTACCTGGAGTCATGAAAGGCAGGCACTATAATCGAAGTGTCAGAGTCATAAAAATTATGACTGAAGCCTTAAGGAGGAAACTCCTATCTACTTTTATTAAAACACAAAGTGAAGAAGAAAAAGCTAAATTCATTGCATTGTCTAAAAGTTTATATTATGCTTTTCCCAAAACACAATTCCAAGATCTCTGCACATCAAATGATTTTAAAGAGTTTGAAAGCAAACTATACTTATTTATTCAAGAGAGATGCAGCCAATTTCCAACTTTTGCATTTTGAATGAGTTACTTGAATATGGCAGATTTGTTTTTAAATTTTATTCGTGCTACACGAACAGGATATTGGGCCCTTCACATTAAATCAGCAGCCGAAATGGTACCTTGGTATTTTGCATATGACCATTTGAACTATGCTAGATATCTTCCTGTTTATATCTATGAGATGCTTGCTGTTCCAGATACCCACCTTGCAATAGCAAAGCATCTTGCTGCTGGGGATTTTGTAGTTCAGCAACAAAACCAGTACCCCTTTAGTCAGACGGCAATGGACCAGACGATCGAACAGACAATGAATAGAGATAGTAAGACCAGAGGAGGGCAAATTGGATTCTCAAATAATGACAATGCTGTTCATCGTTGGATTTTATCTTTTAATCAACGTACTCAAATCTCTAAAAACTGTATTGAAATGGCTGGAAAAGGAGGGGCTGCCATAATAAAAAAGACCTGAGTAGTTCTCGATATCAAAAAGGTGAAGCAGATTTTCATAGTGTCATGCAGACAATTGAGTCTATGTAAAATCCATTTGCATATTGTGAAAAAGAATTAATTAACATTGCATCTGGCCAAGTAGCATCTTCTGAAATTAAAGATGACATTTTGACAGCACATGAACAAGGCTGCAATATTTCTAATCAGTTTGTTCAACAACGACTAATTTTGAAAAATGTGGAGTTGAATGCACCATTAAAATCAATGAAGATAAAAACTTTTAGTGATCTTCAGAAAAAGCATTCACAACAAAAGAGCAAGAAGGAAGCAGATTGCTTGAAAGCAGATAAAGACATACTCACTAGGCTTCTTATAGTAGCAAGAACCCGAAAAGTTGACCTGGAAGAAATTTTTTCACATTGCCTTTCAGAGTTCCCATCTAGCCTAAGTAACATTGATGGTTCTTTGCAGCGTACCAACAAAGCTGCATTATTTCATTATTTTCTTGTAAAGTTTCCTGATATAAAAATTAAAAATATTTCAAAAAATGCAGCACTGATATTAGATGTAATGGCAGTAATACAACAGCTTGCAGACCATGTTCCATCAAGGTTTGGTGAGCTAAGTATTTATGTTTTTAGATATGTAATCAAGCTTGCTTCTACTTATATGTCATCAAGAGTTGACTTTGTCTGTGATAAGTACAATCCATGGAGTATTAAAGACTCTGAAAGAAAACGCCGTTTGATTACCCCATGCCACCTGTTACGTGCTCTGAATGAAAAACAGAAAACACCGGTACAATTTCGAAAATTCCTCATATCTGGTGAAAATAAAGAATCCCTCATCTTATTTATGTTGATGCATTGGAAAAAAATTGCCAGCAGAAGAATTTCATGGAAAAACTGTGATTGCTTCATTTAGCCAAGGATGTTTCATGCTGTGTCCTCATAGTGACACAAATGAAGTAATCACAGAAACTTTGCCAGAATTAACAACTGACCATGAAGAAGCCGATACCCTTCTTTTGCTTCATGCAAAGCATGCATCAACTGCTTTCCCTTCCATTATCATTAAGACTCCAGATACGGATGTTTTTCTTCTTTGCCTTGCTCATCAAAATGAATTAAGCTGTGATTTATATATGGCTACTAATACCAACCGAACATCTTGTTTGATCTCTATTAAATCAGTTGCAAAGAAATGTGGACCTGCTCTTTCAAGTGCCTTACTTTCTTTGCATGCATTCACTGGCTGTGATACTGTTAGCTGCTTTAAGGGAAAGGGTAAAATAAAACCCTTTGAGTTAATGAAAGAAACAGAGGAATTTCTTCAAACTTTCACACTTTTAGGCTGCAACTGGCACCTGACAGATGATTTGTTCCAGCAACTAGAAAAAATTGTGTGCTGTCTATTTGGACAGAGAAATGTTTCTTCTGTAAATACTGCTCGTTTTAATATTTTTCATATGTCTGGAAAATTGGATAATACTCTACCACCTTGCCAAAATAGTTTATGGTTACATGCAGAAAGGGCAAATTACCAGGCTGTAAATTGGCGACAATGTATTCACATTAATATTAATGCTCCTTCTGCAACAAATCATGGCTGGAAATGTGAAGATCAAAAACTCGTTGTTCATTGGAGTAGCCTTCCTAAAACTCCATCTACCTTGATGAACTTAGTAAAGTGTAACTGTAAGAAGAACAGCTGTAACTCCAGGCGTTGTTCTTGTGTTCGTCAAACACTCCCTTGTACCAACCTTTGCCAGTGTATAGATTGTTTTAATGTACTTAAAAAAAATAATGAAGTGCAGCAGATTAATGAAATAGAAGATTCTGACTCCTCAGAGGGCGAATGATAAGATGAGCTTGCAGGATTAGAGGACAATCAATTATTTTTCAATTCCTTTTATAAATGTATTACTTGATAACAATTATTTCAACATAACTGAAAAAAAAACTCTTATTACAATATTTTTTTATATATATAGTCAAAGTTAGTCTAAACATTAAGATTTATATATCAGTCAATGTGTATGTGTGACAAAATTACATCAAAAAGTAAATGGCAGTCCAAAATGAAGAAAAGTCAATCACCAGAAGTATTTGAAAACAGTTCTTCCATCTATGATTTTTGGTAGGCACAAGATTTGGAAACATATATAAAGGTTTTCATGTTTTTTTATTATCAAATTAATGTACATTGCAATGTTTTACGAGGTTATTCGAATTTGAGAAACTCACACGACAATAGAAAGTAACGTTTTCATTGTTATGGCTTTATGCAAGTCGTTTCATTTGCTGAAAATGCCTGATTAAATAAATTAACACATAATATAAGAGCATAGATATATCAGCTTCTTGTTGATACACTTAAATGTGCTAAAAAACTTATTTAAAGTTCATTTTACATGAAGTAAACCATGAAAATGGACTTTTTCCATAAATGACACACCCTGTATTATCTCCCCTTTTCTGAAGCAGTGCACACATTTAGCCTGGAGATCTCTTCAGATTTAAAAGCACGAAAAATACTCCTAGAAACCCTTGAAATTTTCTCATATGAATAAAATGTCCACGAACTCAAAATCTAAGCCCTTTTTTTGCCTCTGGCCCATAGCCTAGTAGAGGGAATAATATTTATTTAAAAAATTAACATGAGCATGTTATAGCATCACTACAAAAATACCCATTTTGTTTCAACGCATTTGGTGCATTGTCAAGTGAAGGTGTTGATTGTAAAATAAAAATTTGTTAAAGAGTGCAAACTTAACCACAACCTCGCCTAGATATCATATACTTGTAATTTGTTTGGCAATTACATATTACGCAAAAATATCCCCCATAGTGTGGGTAGTGGTTGATATTGAACAATTTAAAAACTTTTTACTTTACAATCAAAACTATCACTTGAAAAGACACCAGAAGTGTTGAAACAAAATGGATATTTTTGTAGTGATATTATAACATAGTTACGTCATAATTTTTAAATAAACAATATTTTATATATATATATATATATATATATATATATATATATATATATATATATATATATATATATGCGTGTGTGTGTGTGTGTGTGTGTGTGTGTGTGTGTGTGTGTGTGTGTGAGCTAAAGTTAAAAGGTATAGCCTAAAAGAAATAGAACGTTTGGACAGTTTTTTCGCAGAACCTTGTCAGTCGTCTTTGACGAAACACGTATCAAAATGGGATTGCATCCTGAATATATATATATATATATATATATATATATATATAAAGTCAAACTGTAAAGAAAACATAAAACGCGAAACGCGTCTTTGATAAAATATTTTCCATTCTGACCCCATATATATATATATATATATATATATATATATATGTATATATATATATAATATAAAAGGCTCAAACAATATTATTCCATGGTTATCAATTATTGCATAGTAATCACGATCCAATTCATCAGACCTACAAATTCAAAATGTATATTATATTCTTGCTCTGTCCTGGACATTGAGCATTACCTGGATTCTATCCTCTTTGAAATATATATATATATATATATATATATATATTGACCACTAATATTATCTATCTATCTATCTATCTATCTATCTATCTATATGTATATATATATATATATATATATATATATATATATATATATATATATATATATATATATATACATTGCGTGCCAAATTATTATCGAGATAACTTTTTTCTAATATTTCAAAAACCCTCCAATCAATTCCCAGAAAATTTTCACACAATGTTGGGAACACTGAGCTGCGCAATCACTAAAATTTTCGTACTGATCTGCGCAATTTAAACAAATTGGCGCCATATTTGTTATCAGCACGGTGATTTGACCGTGCCAAATTATTAGAAATGTATAAGAATTTAGTGAAAAGATGGGCCGTAAAAGCAGTTTAAGTGATGCTGAAAAGAAAACTATTACGTCAGAACTCTCAAAAGGTAAATCTACCCTAGAAATTTTTAAAATGATAGGTAAGTGTCATCAAACAGTGAAAAATTCACTGCCGACCCTACACAAGTACGCAAAAGGGCATATAAAGGCAAGCCGAGGCTTATTTCACGTCGTCTCATGTCACGACTTAAACGAGAGGCGACGAAGAACCCTGGACTTACCATTCAAGAGCTTTACAGTCGTATTGGGGATCCTTCTGTGTCTAAAAGTACTCGGTGTCGGTATCTGAGGGAAATAGCAACAACAGTCAAACCTGTATCGAAGTCTCCTTTGACGAGAAATCACATTCAAAATCGATTGAAATGGGCCGATGACAATATGAAGATTGACTTCTCTAAAGTTTTGTTCACAGACGAAACTCGAGCAACACTTGATGGGCCAGATAGATGGTGCAAAGGCTGAGTAATGATCGGACAGAATTGCCATCAGTGTTTGAGACGCCAACAAGGCGGTGGAGGAATAATGATCTGGGGTTGTAACACATTAGTGGGTCCATAGAGAGTACCAGATGGCGTCAAAATGACTGCTGATGCATACATAGCGTTTATGAAGGAGCATCTTGAACCGTGGATGAAATGACAAAGAGTTGCCTTCAGAAGGGCCATTGTTTTTTATGCAAGATAATGCTCCCTCACATGCTGCTCACAAGACTACTGAATATTTCAAACAGTTAGGCTTTGATGGACCTCGAAAAATGAAGAGGCCAGCAAATTCTCCGGATTTTAACCCAATCGAAAACCTTTGGAGCATCATGAAGCGAAGACTGTACGCCAACGGACGACAATTCAGGAGAAACGCTGAGTTGTGGGAAGCAATTCTTGACATATCTCGTGGCATTACAGCAGATGACATCCTACAATTAACAAATTCTATGGATCGTCGACTTTTTCAAGTAATTTCAAAACAGGGAAAGCCCATTCCCTATTAATTTGTTTAAAACTGTGCCTTTGTTTGCATCTGTTATTATTTGTTTGATTATCTTATTTATTAGCTTCTTTTGACCATAAACATTCACGTTCAACATTAATAAACGTTTTGTTTACTCAATTTTGGTAATTTTACTAAACCTTTCTAATAATATGGCACGCTCAAATCACCGCACTGATAACAAATATGGAGACAGTTTGTTTACCTTGCGCAGATCAGTACAAAAATTTCAGTGATTGCGCAACTTAATGTTGCCAACATTGTGTGAAAATTTTCTGTGAATTGATTGGACGGTGTTTGAAATATTAGAAAAAAAGTTATCTCGATAATAATTTGGCAGGCAGTGTATATATATATATATATATATATATATATATATATATATATATATATATATATATATGTATGTATGTATATATATATCAGTGTGGGTCTTTGAAGAAGGAAAATGACTGAAATTTCTTTAGCTAAGTTATAGAAATTAAAACGTTAATATTTTCTGTCTTTGTCTTAATTGCAACCCCCGAGTAGTTCCACTGCGCAATTGAAACCAATCCGAAAATAAGCAATGCAAAATAATCATACACGACTTAAACACACAAAGGAAGTGGAAACATTTATGCAGTCTTCAATAGTCGCACCTAACTGTATGGTTTGAACAAGCCACAAATTAACATGATTATTTATTCAATAAGCCTCTTTCGAAAATGAGCCAGGCACCCACTCCACAAGAAAGGTTAAGGACAAAGACAAAAGCGTGAGAGATAAATAAACTGGGGAATTTGGCCATTGCCTTTGGCTTTTATGACGTCAGTGGAACCAAAATAACGCCATCTGTTATTTGAAACAGGCAACGGAAGTTAATCAAGCATGCTTTAAGGGAGAACTACTAGGAAACCCGGAGAAAAAAAATTTCTACCCGTCTTTTATAGAATTAAATTTCATTTAAAAAAACAACCCCCACCAAAAAAAAAAAAATCCCCCCCCCAAAAAAAAACAAAAAAAAAAAAGCCAGGTTTCATAGTTTCGAAGACGCACCCATGACATTTTTTATAAATTGTTCACCAACTAAACGGCCCAAAAGACGAAGAGTTTTACTTTATGAACGGAAGGAGGAGGAGGCAAAAAGTGAAGATGATTACGTCTTTAATCACTTCCTCACAAGCAAGGCGATAGGATCACGAAAACGCAAGGGTTTACTAACTGTGAAAGGACTATAAAAGAACAGTTTCAAGGAGACAGAAGATGGCGTTTGACATGGCATTAAACATTTCTGAAGATCGTAGTTGACAGGAAAACAAGAATCCGGAAGTGAGCTCTACAGACCAGAATTGAGAGAGAAGTAACTTTTAAAATAATAATCCCCGTTACATTAAACAATTTCAACAGAAAAATGTCGACGCCTAGCTACAAATCTAATACTACACTTAAATTCATGAAGTCGAATCAGAACAATTGCCATATTTATAGAAAAGACATAGCGAAACTGCGTTATGGTAGCGAATAAGTGATTGTCGCCGAGATGCCAGGACTGATAATACTGTAGACTGGATTTTGTTAAGAATCTCTAGATATATAGCAGAATTACCAGATACGTGCCAGGAAAATTCTATGTATGGACAAATGGTACACTTATAAAGGCGCATGACAAATTTTGCAAAGAAATATTGTCTAGCATAACAGCGAACCAACCTTCCTAATACCAGCTGCAGACTTCGCAACTGACACGATATTAGGATATGTAGGAAAGATAAAGATTGACCCTATGATTGACGCGATATTGTGATCCAGACCGACTTTCGTATCCAAGCAAGAACAATGAATCTGCTTTTTTTTTTTAATGAACAAAGAAAACGTGATTTATCAGCCGAGGAAGATGAACAACTGGTCCACTTGAAATCGTGTTAAAAATGAAATAAAATATGAAATAGAAGTGAAAATGGAAGAATTTAAAATATGAGTAAGTGCCGCCCTGTGGTTTCAGAGGACAGAAAAAATGGTGGCGATATGAGGACACCTGTTGTCACTCAATCTCCACTGACAACCATCAGAAAATCTGTCATGAAAAAAGTAAGTATATGTAATATGTACTCATAATTATAATAATATATCACCCAATAATAATAATAATAATAATATATAGCCACATTATATGTTGACAGAATACATATATTTACTGAAATGTCTTCCCACTGGTCTCGGGTAAGGTATTGTACTGAAGAGAAATAATAATAATAATAATAATAATAATAATAATAATAATAATAATAATATTAATAAATACTTAAAAGAGACAGCAAAGACAAATGCAACCGACCAGATACAGAAGCGATGGCAAGATAAACCGCTTCATGGCCAATACTCTGCCCGTACCAAACAAGCTGACGTAGACAAAATCCGTACCCATCTGTGGCTACGTAGTGCAGGGTTGAAAGCTGAAACTGTAGGTTTTATCCTTGCTGCACAGGACCAATGCTTGTTAACTAGGAATTATCAAGCACATATACTAAAATATTGTGTTAGCCCAAAATGCAGATTCTGTGATAAATATCCAGAAACAATTGATCATCTTGTATCAGGTTGCACGATGTTGGCACCCACTGAATATAAAACCCGACATGGCAGAGTGGGCCAATATCTGCACTAGAAAATCTGCAACTTCTACGGGAAGGAAACTGAAAGAAAATGGTATGAACACCACCCAGACCCGGTTACGGAGATAGGACCTGTTACAATTCTATGGGACTACACAATACACACTGACAGAACAATCAAAGCCATCAAAGACATTGTTATTAGAGACAAAAAAAATGCCTCCTTATTGTTATGGCAGTCCCTGCAGACTGCAATATAACTTTGAAGATCTTCAAAAATCTATCAAAATACAAAAACTTTGAAATCGAAATCTCAAAAATGTGGCAATGGGAACATCAACAAATACTCTTGTAGTTGGAGCCCGCGGATTGGTCTGAAAAGATTCCAGTAGACTCATCGAAGGGATTCCCGGAAGCGTATGCTTTAAAGAAATACAAAAAATCTTCCTACGAAGGGCTTTATCAATGTAAATTATGTGTGTGTGTGTGTGTGTTTTAATTGGTCACTGGAAAATGTCATGATGCCATTTATGACCTTAGGTCTCTGAGCGGGACCCAGAAAGAAATGTCTACACACCAGAAATCAAAGGAAATAAAATAAAATAAATAAATAAATGAATAAATAAATAAATAAATGAATAATAATAATAATAATACCAAGGCACACATACTGGAAAATTGTGTTAATCCGAAATGCAGATTCTATGATATCCAGAAACAGTTGACCGTCTTGTATCAGGTTGCTTGGTGTTAGCACCCATTGATAGAGTGTGTACCATGTCTGCACTGGAAAATATGCAACTTTTACAAGAATGAAATTGCAAGAAACTGGTATAAACATCACTTAGACCCGCATACGGAGATACAACCTGTAACAATTTTATTGGACTTTACAATACACCCAAACAGGATCAATCAAAGCTAATCGCTCCGATATCGTGATCAAACACCACAAGAACAGAATGTGCTTTCTTAATGACATAGCTTTTCCTATATAATGTATCTTTGAAGGTCTTAAAAAAAAAACTATCGAAATGCTAGGATCTTGAAGTGGAAATCTCAAAAAATATTGTACATGAGGACATCAATAATTCCAGTTGTAGTTGGAGCCCTCGGATTGATTGGAAAAGCTTCCGATAGACTCATTAAATGGATTTCTGGTATCCCATGCCTTAAATAAATACTAAAAGTGTACAACACACACATTACCAAGACCTTTATCTATGTAAAATGTGTTTTTTTTTTTACAAAGATGATCAGTTGAAAATTTCGTGAAGTCATTTTTGACCTTAGGTCTCTGGTTGAGACTTGGAGGGAAAATAAATAATAATAATAAAGACTACAAACAAAAAAAGTGCCTCCTTATTAATATGGCAGTCCCTGAAGACTGCAATATATATTCCTAGAAGTCCATGCCTCAAGGAGATACAAAAAATTGTTCTGACAAGTACAGCCCACACTTTACGAAGGGCTTTATCAATGTAATATATTTTTTTTTTTTTTGTGAGTGGAAAGTGTCATGATGCCATTTCTAACCTTAGGTCCATAGGCGGGACCCGGAAAGAAATGTGTAAACGCCAGAAATCAAGAAAATAAAAATTATAATAATAATAAAACAAGAAACTAAAGATGCCTAGAGATATGGTAAAATAGATAATGATTAAAATAAAGATGTAAAATTTTAAATAGCAAAAGTTTAAAAATCAACTGAAAAAAATAATACTTTCTGAAAAAATCATACAGAAGACATATCGCTTCCGCCGTGTGAATTACACAAAATCACAAAAAATAAATCATTAAAAATTTTGCAAGGTCATCCATAGTAAATTTGCGACCGGACTCTTACAACATTTCACCATTCCTGGTAGAACGTCTATAATCACAGTGTGGGGTATCTACTAACAAATATAATGGAAAGAAAAAGAAAAAAAACAATCTAAATGAAATTAAAAAAATAAATAAATTTAAAATTCCCAGCATGCCTCATGCGTAGTCATGCGTAGTCGCACCAACATAATAAATTTAGTCCCGGTGAAATCTTAAAGGACGAAACACTTTACAAGAAAACTTTTTTCCCACCTGTATTTCACCAATAAGAAATAAATAAAATTAAATGAAATAAAAATATCCCAACCTAAAAATAAAAGGAAAAATATCCAAACGACTTATTTTTTACTAATGTTCAACCAGTACAAGGACCTAGAGACATTGAAGATAGAGGTTTCCATATGTTGTTTATTTACGTAAGCGGAGGAGTTAAGTAGTACATATGAGGATAGATAAAACTGATTTGGGGAAGCATCCTCTTGGAATGAAGATGATTCGCTCCATTGTACATGGCATTGGTGGGTCTTGGTTGTAAACGTCTGAACTTGTGGAACTAATGAAAGTAGAACGTCAGAACATTTCCCATGGGTATGATGATAGAGTTTTCAGAAACTTGCAGCGTTCGGTTTGGGTTTCAGAATTGAAAATAATTTATCACCCACAAGGCTTGCGTGGTCACTTTTCAACTCTGTACACGGGTGAAATAGCCAGATGATGATTCAAAGCGAGAAACTGACGATTATCAGGCAGTGTTGATTTCGATATACACATTGTTTATATCGAAAGATGCTCGATCCTCGAAACCCTAATGTTAAGCAGAGGCGTTTCTGG
>OZ010572.1:105079855-105112355 GCA_963932145.1 Acanthosepion lycidas
TTTGACGTTAAAAATACGTCAAAAAACGATATTATCACGTCATTATTTTTGCACCAACCTAATAATATATATAAATATATGAGTATGCTGAAAAAACTATATATATATATATATATATATATATATATATATATATATATATATATATATATATATATATGTATTATGAGTATGGGAGTATATTGAAATAACTATATATGTATCTGTATATGTTTCCGTATTTATCTGAGTTTGTTTAAGAATGAATGTACATATACATGCAAGTGTATAAAACTTTATTATGGTGTGCAAGCATTTGTCATCTCTCTCTCTTTCTTCCTCTCTCTTTCTTTCCCTCCTCTCTCTCTCTCTCTCTCTCTCTCTCTCTCTCTCTGTGTGAATATAAAAAAAAAAGAAAATAGCGTTTGGGTGCAAAACAAGTTTTATTCGTTTATTTATTTTATGCTTCCTTTTCTTTTTCTTTTTTTTTTCTCTATTTTCTTTCTCTCTATATTCTTGGGGCCTTTTTAATTCAGTCACTCGTCATTGTGTACAAGCAACAGGGCAGAAGTTGATAAAAATGGCGAAAAAATACGAAAGTCAGATCATTAAGACAGACAGCATTAAAAAAAAAAATGAAAAGAAAAGAATTATTGGGGACAGCGTTTTCTTACCGGTCAAAAACTGGGAACTCATTTTTCGACAGTGTTTTCATTTGTGTGTGTGTGTGTGTGTGTGTGTCGGGGGTGGGGGATGCAAATTAAAGAGATGACGCCCCTTCCCCCTAATTCGCAAACTAAAAACTGTAAGCCGAAATGTTAATGTTTTGGATCTCTGAAACCAGAAGACAAAACAAAACAAAAAAAAATCTATGGCGTGTATCGGGTCTCTATCGTCAGCTTCTAGTCTCTTACCTTGCTAAGTTTCGACAGAAACTAGAAAAATGGAAGCCTTTGCGATAATCTAATTTAATTAGACAATATAACCTGTCAACCTCATTGTCATTTGCTAACCTTTTCTTCGTTGTTTACAAGGCTACAAAATTAAATCACTTGGTGAGATTATTAGCGAATCTGAGCTTAGTTTGACATAAGACTACAGTAGCGCAGTAATCTGTGTGAATCTTGATACACAGAATATAAAATAGCCGGAATAGCTCTACCGTAGACATCTTTAAATAAATACTTAGCCTAGCTAATTAATTATACCGATAAAATAATAGGGAAACCAATGGGGAATGGAGGCTGTTGTAAAATCGTATGTGGTGGTGGTCGGTACTCAAAAAGCGTCAACTTCTGGTTCTTTTGTAAGGGAGTACATTTATAGTCTGAACTCTTCACAAATTTAAGTCAATATGCAACGAAACTCTCCCTGATATTTTTTAGCGAGCAGGCATTAACATTTTAACCCCATGTTGCATCGGTGTGCAGAGAATCTGGAAAAGGTCAGTTGCATCGGTGTGCAGAGAATCTGGAAATTGTCAGTTGTATCGGTGTGCAGAGAATCTGGAAATGGTCAGTTGCATCGGTGTGCAGAGAATCTGGAAAAGGTCAGTTGCATCGGTGTGCAGAGAATCTGGAAATGGTCAGTTGCATCGGTGTGCAGAGAATCTGGAAATGGTCAGTTACACCCACAAATCAGAGAAAAGTGTAAATAAATGGCGCGGCAATAAATGAAGACTGGAAACCTGTTTATACAGGTCTTTAATTGCACTTGCTCTCCATCACGATGGGTGGCTGGGAACTCTGATAGGCGATGTCGGAAATACCTTGACGATCAGCCTGGCTCCGCCATCAGAAATCGCTCTAATTTCTAGTGTGACCGTTAATATAACCTACAAGTGAAAAACCACAACGTCCGGCTTGTTATTATTTGCACCCTAAAGTTTTCATTTATATATTGATGATTTTATTTTTCTTTGGTTAAGTGGGTGGCCGCTTTATACTGGCGGCCACAAAAAAAAAAAAACACGTAAAAACACTATGAGTATCCCTGGCATAGTGTCACACTCTTGCAAATACATCGATTTAAACCTTGTGAAAACACTTTATTAACAATTGCTCTGCGGTTAGACAGTTAATTACCATACATGATCGTATTAGGTGGTCATGTCTCTGACTAGGCAGAAGATTTACTCGCAGTAGGTTGTCATTTCTTTCGACGGTAAACTGGTTACCAACCAAGTATTTTCGCTATTCAACCCATAGCTAGGGGAGAGAAGAAATGGATTCATACCTTTCCCAAGGGTATTTGTGCGTAAGTAAACGCAACGAACTCGACTGGAATTCGAACTCTGTTCTCCAATTTAACATTCCGAGCTGATATCCGCTAGACTACAACGATAAAAGATATTCGTTAAGTTTAGGCTACTCCAGTACAGGTCTGTAACCTCTGCGCAACCCAATGATGACTACCAGCTTTAACAAAGTTTTGAGCCAGTAGTTTTCACTTTTAGCCATAGCTTCACGACTCCATGATGGAAAAAACAAGCTAATTTGAATTTTCAAACGTCCGTTGCAATTCCATTAAAAAGGTGTCGGCAAGGGTCACTCCCTGATGTCTGAAAGCGAAATTCTAAAGAAACTGTATTTTTCTGACACTACCTTCATACGGGGCTTGTCATTAATTTTAGCCTTTGTTATGATCCGGTTCCTTGTACCACGGTGATAGTCCAAGGTAGAACCAATAAAGAAGAACTCGAATACGGATATGGAATAACACAGATATATTACAAACAGAAATATATACAGAGAAGTAGAAAGGGTTAGTACGAACAATCAGGTTTAGTAGTAATTATCTAAACGCGACTCTGTTTCGGACTGCCTCTGACTCGACTGACTGACTCGCTCTGACGGACTTCACTCCAGACTTCAGACTGAACTCTAGACTTCAGACGGAATTCCCTGCTTCCTCTTGAGGCGCAGTATTTATTATGTATGGAATAGTCCATTATGTTATCATGGGTAAGGTCCCATAATAGCCTTGTGTCAACCTTATCAGTTTAATGTGGAGTTAAAATCTTATCGCTTTACGTCCATAAGTCTTCTATCCTGAGTGTGTACGCGTGAGTTTGTGAGTTATATTTTTTTATTTCAGCTTAATTTGGCAACAGAACACAATAGCAAGGTATCTTGAATTTCTAGCTTGTTAGAGATCTTATAGCGTGACATAATAGGTTGTTTCTCAGCAGAGATCAAACTCCCTGCGTGAGCGATAGTCTGTCAGATGCACGTATTAGCAAGTGACGTGGCAGACGTTTTAATTCTTCGTCTTTTGTAAGCCTTTAGTGCTGCATAAACGCTTCTATGCGTAGTATATATACGGAATATCTTGGTCATCACGTGGTATTCTGCTTACCATTGCTATGTTTTTGCCATGTGCGGCCCATTACGAGTCACTTTTAATTAGGAAATCTATTTTAGCAAAATCATGAGAAATGAAAGCAAATCAAGTACATTTGTAATCGTTTCAAACATCTGATTCACGAGGCAGTTTTAAGAAAACTTGAAACAAAAAGGAAGCTCAGACTTAGAATCTTAGAGACAAAGAGTATCAAATTTTCCCAGTCTTCTTTCCTCATTACGTTTTCTAAAAGTTTCAGACTTCTAGAAAACGTAACGAGGAAAGAAGGTTAGGAAAATTTGACACTCACAAAGTATATTGAAGGAAGCGGCGAGGAACCAAGCAAACAAGATTGCTTAAACGGATGGCAGAACAGGGAGTGAAAAGAATAGCAAAAACAAAAACATTGCTAAGAGCTACAAAGGATAGGAAGTTGTGGAGAGTCACAATCACTCAGTCCTGAAGTATAAAAAAATTAAATAATTAAAGGTTATAGATTTTTTTACATGGCACATTAACGACCACTGTCGGGCACTTCGACGTGGTGCAATGGTTAGCAAGCTTGTCTCGCTAGATCAATTTACAACCGAATAGTGAGTTCGATCCTCACTGGGTGCCTAATACTTTCGGCTTTGTGCCACATCTAAGCTACGCTTTGAAAAACACTATTAATGACCACTGTCCCATTTAAAGGGTTAATCAAATTATTATTAGCAACGAAAAGTGGTTACTTAGTAACAATGTAGAAGGCAAAAACTTATGGGCGAGGGAGATGAACAAGCCCTGTTGCATTGTAGCTCAGACCAGGAACCAGGTTCGTTGACAGGGTGCAGTTTCTTTCAGTGAAATGTCTGTGGTTTAAAATTACCCTTCAGCCAGATTGTTACCCACCAGTAAACAGCAAACCATTTTCTAGCAGTAAACCAGATTTTATTCTTAGGTAGTAACTAACTGCTATACGCGAGCGAAGCAGGGTTGAGACTCAAGTGAGGGATGAAGTGCGCAGTTCAGTGCCGCCATCTATGTCCTTCTGCGAGGCCCACTTCGTTTGTTCTGTTTGCTTTTGCGCGAGATGGTCAATTTTATAGAAAACAGTTTTCTTTGTCTTGTCATCTTCGCTTAAAAAAGTAATTAATCTTCCTTTCGCCACTTTCTCTCAGTCTGAGCCTCTTGCTCGTATTCTCTGCAGTTGAATCCAATTACTGGTAGCGACAGGATACGCTGCTTTTCAATTTAACGGTCTTAATTTAAAAATTATGATGCAATGTATATAGTTGGATTTATTTTTTCTAATAATTTTTTTCTAGGAAAGAAAGAATTGTTGGGTATGGAATGTAATCGATCCTGTCCAGGCATCTTGACTTCAGACACTTTCTCACCGACCTGACATTGCTTCTATCTGTCTTTTCTACAAATATTTACATGGCAACTGCTCGGATAACCTTATTCCATAGTGCTCCGACTACATGAATTTAAGTGTGCTACCAGATTGAGAGCTAGGTCTCACCATTTTACTGCTGAACTAGCTAGATGAAACTGCACTTCTATTCTAACAGTTTCTTTTCTTACACTTCTCACCTGTGTAACTCCCTTTCGATTTCTTGCTTCCCTGATATCTACAATCTTCAAAATTTTAAATGCAACGTCAATCGCTATCTTTTGTTTTCTTGAAATATCTTCCTTTTTTTTGTCCTTTCTTCAATCCTTCTTATACGCACTCTTTTCACTCACTTTCACTCCCTGCGTACTAGTGGCATTCCTGCCTTGCTCAATCCTACTTAGTGTCACTGTTCTCATTCACTTTCATTTTCACTCCCTGTAACTCTCTGCGTTCTCGTCACATTATCGCCTTCCTTTGGGGTGAAAAGATTTTTTTAAAATTATTCTGCTATGTCACATGTCCAGTCAGGGCGTTGGCGATCATGGCTCTCCACAATTTCTAGTCCTTTGTAGCTCTTAGTAAATATATGGCTTTATGCTATCTCCCTTAGACCCTTTTCTACCACCCATTACACAGGTTACATTACATTAGGTTAGTTATACACTGTTTTCCTCTTGCCTTCAATATGACCCTTGAGTGTCAAATTTCTATGCCCTCTTTCTTCATCATGTGCCCAAAACTTCAACTCTTTCTTGTGTTAAATTATGTGTCGTTTTTGTTTTCCTTTCCTCTAAAACGTACTCCATGATATTCTCACCTTCCTTCTGTGCGAAGATTATCTAGCATTCATTATCCTATAGAAGGACTGATATTAGGTAACAGGCCAGTATTCTTTTCTTTGTTTCTAAGAAGTGACTCGAGGCAATGTAGGTATGGTTCTACAGAAGGATGCTAATGATACCATGAACCGAACATGTGAACAACAATGAGGTTTTGGAGAAGATGAAAACAAAGAGGAAGCTTATACTTAACACCAGGAAGAGGCAGCTGAAATTTCTGGGACACGTAATGAGAAAGGAGGTTTTGGAGAATCTGATACTCACGGGGTGGATAGAGGGAAAGAGAGACAAGGGAAAGTAACGCGTGACATACCTAACGGGATCTGGCGCGTGGATGACGGTTTTGGGACAAGTGGCAAAAGGAAAAAAAAAAAAAACATATTGAAAGCTACAAGGGATAAGGGGAAGTGGAGATCCATGATCGTCTACATCCTGAAGGGATATGGTATATAAAAGAAGAACTAAATTTTCCTAATGCTTTAGAAGGTATATTTCGCTATTCCAATGCAGCTTCCGATTTCGGTGTTGCAAATTCCGCCCTCTGTTAAAACACATGCCAAATATTTTAACTATTGTACTTGTTTGATTTTGGTATCTCCAATTTGGAATTCGTATGTTAGACTGTTCCTTTTATTGACAACCATACATTCTGTCTTTTTACAATTCTTTCTTTCCTTCCTTACCTTCTGTAGGAATTCGTGTAGTATCATATGCATATCTTATGTTGTTAAGATTATGGCCGCGAATAAAGAATCCTGGTAGGATTACTTATTCTCTCAGAAGTGCATCAGTGTATAGGTTGAATCTGATGAGAAAACACATCCATGTTTTACACTCCTTTCTATTTTTTATGTTTACTGAATTCAGGAAGTCACTTTGATCCCCGTATAGATTGTGGATTATTCTAATATACTTCTCAAAAAAAAAAAAAAAAAAAAAAAAAATTATCCAAAATTAAACCAGGATGAAGCAAATAAATATTTTCAATGTTTTAAGTGATAACATTACCGTTTATGATATTTGAAACAACTCGAATAAAAACAATACGAACATTGGACAGTTTCTCAAAAAGTTTGATCCAGATGAGCGACAGCTTGTGCGTAAACTGGAAAAATTATTACAGAAAATAAAAAAAAAAACATTTTGTCAGTTGAATTTAGTAAAACTTAATGAATTCTTGCTGCATATATACATGTATATGGCTGATAACTTTTGGGTTGTCCAGAAGGTTCATGCCGACTTTTAAGGGAAATTAAATCACAAAACAAAATTATGACATTAATTACTTATTCAACAAAATATGAACCATTTTGTTGCACAACTTTTCTCCATTTTTCCTTCAAATTAAAGATTTCATCTTCCGGGAATTTCGATGGTTTCTCGGCAAAAAAACTCATTAAGTTGTTTTTTTATGTCTTATCAAGAATTAAAATGTTTAAAATTGAGATTATTTTGCAAGGACCTAAATAAATGAATATCCGAAGGAGCAATGTCTGGTGAATATGGCGGATGGGGTAACACATACCAGCCAAGTTGCAACAATTTTTACCGGATTGCCAAAGAAATGTGAGGTCTGGTATTATCCTAATGGAAAACAACGCCTTTCATGTTCGCCAATTCTGGACGTTTTTTCTTGAATTGTTGCCTTTAATTCGTCCAGTTGCGCTCAGTACTTTTCAGAATCAAGTGACTAGTTACTTGGCAGAAGCTCTGGGTAAAGGATTCCTTTCCAATCCCACCAGATGCACAGCATAACTTTTTAGGATGAAAACCTGCTTTTGTGATGGCTGAAGTTGGCTCTTGTTGCTTACCCCAGAATCTTTTTCGCCGAACATTGTTGTAAACCATCCATTTCCCATCACCCGTCACAATTTGCTTCAAAATGGGTGCATTTTCATTGCGTTTATACAGAAAATCACAGATGAAATGCAATCGAAAAAGATTCTGCCATATATATATATATATATATATATATATATATATATATATATATATATATATATATATATATATTTCCAAGAGGATAGAATCCAGATAGAGGTCAATGTCCATGACCAGAGCAAGAATATAATATAAAAGGCTCAAACACTAATATTCCATGGTTATAATTTATTACAATCGAATCGTAACCACGATCCAATTCATCAGACCTACGAATTCAGAAATAACTCCGATTTCTTTCTGAATTTGTAGGTCTGATGAATTGGATCGTGATTACGATTCCAATATAATAAATTATAACCATGAAATATTAGTGTTTGATCCTTTTATATTATATTCTTGCTCTGGTCATGGACATTGACCTCTATCTGGATTCTATCCTTTTGGAAATATATATATATATATATATATATATATATATATATATATATATATATATATATACTGACCACTAATATTATCTATATATCTATGTGTGTGCATGTATGTGTGTGTATGTGTTTTGTTTGTGTGTGTATGTATAATGCGTGTGAAAGTATTAGATAAAGAATTAAAGCCAATCCAATATTAAAAATCACCTAAATTAAAAGTGATAACATTTGCAATGGCCCGTGCTCGAGGGAAGAAACTGGGCTCATGGAAGAGTGGGCGTCTAAAAATTGCTCAAGATTTATGACTTGGACACAGCATCCGGGTTCCTTCCCCAATCTTTACTCGCTCTCATCTCTCTTCCCCTTTCCAATGGCGTATGGCGAAAAAGGACGAGTCAAGCGGAAGTAATGTATTCTTTGGAACAAACATTCCCAGCCGCCATCTGAGATATGAAACAGGAAGTGGCAGAGATGGAAGGGAGACAAAATAAACTTAACTACAGTAAATAAATTAGATCAAATTAAAAAAAAAATAGAGGTGGAGTCGAGATATTTGAAATGATTCAAATTACTTCCGACAATTGGCGCTATGGAGATTTATATCGTGGAAGTCGCTGAAAATTTTGTTTCACAAGATTACTGGCAGAAGGTCACTTTGCGAGGATTTTAAAATATATTGTTTCTAACTTGCTAGAACGGAAACTGTTCGAACGCGATTTCATTTAACAAGTCCTTTTTAAAAAATTTAGTTTATTCAATCATACTCAAAACCTAAATTTAAGATTTGAAAGACAAGATTTTGGTGTGTGCCAGTTATAAAGACCACAATATTTTAAAAAAAATCTTGCACTTGATGTTTTGGATAATTTTAAATGAGGTAATGTGCTGAATCTGAAAATAACACCCACTTTCCCAGTATTAGCCTTATTTCTTTGTCACAAAATATAACAATCTATGTAAAAAATGGTCATTTTGCTAGAACTCAGTGGTTCCCTAGCGTTTCTCTGAACAGCATTTTCGGAATTAAAATTTGCTCGAACCTCACAAAATTTTATGTGATAAAAAGTACATTTAAAAATAAAAAAATAACAGAGAGAGGGCTTAAAGGGAGATAATCGCGGATTCGAAGTTTAAAAATTATCATTGATAACTCTCTCCTTCAATTTGCAGATCATAGTTACTATATTCTTAATACTTGATAAAATGCCAAAAATGTTACAAATACAAAATCGGTCAATAATTATTTATACTGGGACCCTAATAATAATTCTAAAACCTAATCCAATCTGACTGCACCAGGAGCAACGCTTTTAAATCAACTGCCATTGGAATGCCGGATGGAAGTCAGTTAAAGGTGGGATTACATGATAAACTATGCATTTGGCTTTTATACCACCTTTGCGAAGTCATGTCGGCGAATATGGTCCAGGAAAGCTATCAATATATCTGAAACTGCTACTCTCTATAGGAGTGGTTCCCAATTGTTTTTCTCCAAAGGAAAATTTACTTGCGCCTCACCAAATGTTGTGTGATGAATACTACTTTTAAACATAAAATACAGAGAGAGATAAAAAGACGGAGAGAGAGAGAGAGAGAGAGAGAGAGAGAGAGAGAGAGAGAGAGAGAGAGAGAGAGAGAGAGAGAGAGAGGATTAAAGGGAGATAACCGCGAATTCCAAGTTCATATATTATCAATGATAACTCTCTCCTCCAATTTGCGGACCCTAGTTACTATATTCTTAATGCTAGATATAATGCAAAAATATCAAATGATAAAATCGGTTAATAATTATTTATACCTATTTATACTGGGACTCATGCATGCAATTACAAGTCTTCTATAATAATATTTTAAATTTTGAAATCATATATTATTATATGAATTTTTTTAACTGTTTCTACAGTCTACTGGTGTTACTCCCGTACTGCATTGCATATATAATGGAAATACTTTGAGGTAAGGTAGTGGTTTCCAAATTCTTTTTTCTTCCCTGCAATTTCGGAATGAAATTTGCCCGCGCCTCACCAAAATTTATGCAAGAAAAAGTACTTTTAAAAATAATAAACAGAGAGAGGGTTAAAGAGAGATAACCTTGCATTTTAAGTCAGAACATTATCGTTGATAACTCTCTCCTACAATTTGCGGACCCGAGTTACTATATACTTAATATAAGGCAAAAATATGACAATGATAAAATTGGTCAATAATTATCTATAACTATTTTTACACAGCATTACAAGTAATCCATAATAATATCTAAAATTTTGAAATCATATTTATTCTTGGCATATGATTTTTTTGAAACTGTTTCCAAATCTTTGAGTGTCTTTCAATCATTCCGCCTCACCTGCTATCATCTTCCGCCGTACCTATGAGGCGCGCTGCACCGTTTGGGAACGACTGGGTTACATCACCAAAGAAACGGGAAGAAAAAAATAAAGGCTTATTTGAAACTTCAAATACACAACTTTAGATATAAAAAAGAAATATAACACAAGAAATGACTAAACTTCGAATAGGGGAACAATTAGTAATCATCGCAAGAATTTTCGCTTATTTTATTTTCCTGATTATTCTATAAGGTGTTCCTTTAGACAAGTCTACAGACATTTTTAAACGTTGTAATATTTATAGTGGCGTGATTCTGAGATAATTAGCATTACTATCAGGATTTATTATTGGAGGCCACATTCTTACAAAACATTACATATACAGATGAAATTGTGTTGATGGCAGACACAGAAAGGAAAACTACAAGAACTCCGACAGCTGGTAGTGAAGGAAAGCGAGAAAAAAAAGGACTAAACATCATTTGTTAAAAGACAGAATCATTGGTTGCTAGCAAAAAGGGTAGTCCAGCATGCAAATTACAAATTGGAGATGTCAAAACCAAAGAAAGTAAACAAATTTAAATATCGACAAATAGTTTTAACAGAGGTCGAAAAGTGAGACACCGAAATCCGAAACCCTTTTGGGATAGCGAAAGATGCATTCAAAAAGCTAAGCAAAGTATTAAAAAACAAGAAAATCTAGTTAGAAACAAAGAAAAGATTGCTTCGCTGCTGTGTAATATCGTTTCTCCGATATGGTTGTGAATTCTGGACAACCTCCTTAGAGATGAAGACATTTGAAGCGACAGAAATGTGGTTCTGCATAAGGTTGCTGGGGATAATTATGAACTAGACTTGTGGACAATGAGAAAGTTTTAGAGAAAAATGAACACAAAAAGGACACTTATGTTTAACATCAGAAACAAAAATTTAAAAATTCTAGGGACATAATGAAGAAAAAGGACTTAGAAAATTTGACATCCACGGGACATATTGAAAGTGAGTGGTACGGAAAAAAGCAGTGTATATCCTACCTAAAGAGCTTGTGTAAATGGTTGGTTGAACAGGGATTAGGAGAGATAGCGAAAAGACAAATTTTACTAAGAACTAAAGAACATTTATACTGTTTGTCCGACCGAGAATATAGAGAAACGTCTGAAGTTTGAAGAAGAGATAATTCTTCGGCCACCAAGGTAGAATAAAGTTTAACAGGCTTCTCTAAATTTTGATTTATCTTTTTCCCAGTTTGTTTTAATGATGCCTGCGTGGAAAGAGGACTCCAGTAAGAAGATAAAGGAATCTGACATTTTCATTCTGGGAAGGAATAATTTGGAAAATCTAATCACAAGTAGCAGAGCTGGTGCAAGTGTCTCGTAGACCCCCACCGAATTTATAATACACTCCCACTGAATCTACGATACTCCCCGGAATCTAAGATACGGACCTCCGACTTTACTACATCTCAATTTTCATAAGGTATTAGGTTGGTGCAAAAATAATGACGTAATAATGTCGTTTTTTGAGTATTCATATAAAATACACATTTTAGTGTAACCTAATTATGTACAATAATGGATCATACGCAATACAGATGAATATTTCAGCTGCAAATAAAAAGCAATATATCTAAATACAATTTAGAGAAATGCAGATCATTCCATCTTAAATAAATCAATAATGCTTTACAGCAATTTTTAACATCAGCATGAGTTTTTTATTTTTTTGTTAAAAAGTTAAATAATTTTTAAAAATTCAACATTATGGATAAAATAGTGAATTTCATATCGTGTTTTTTCGAACTTTAGCATGAGCAAAACGAATTCACGGCTTTGAACAAGAACCCAGAACGATATCAAAATCTGAGAAAATTTTTAAGCCTGAAATAGTCAGTTGTGCTTAATTTAATCTGTAATGTATATAAATATAAGTAGAAAAAAAGCAAATGTCTGTCGCAAAGCAATACCCGGAGCTCCCCAATCAGGATTGTAAAATACGGGGGTGGGGTGGGGTGGAGAGGTAGTACGTCTCATCTTCCCCACCAGTTAAACGTTAAGTAGCGGGACCTCTCTTTTACCTTGAAGTGTCAACCTGTCGATTAACTGTCTGATTCGTTTTTTTTACGGCTTATCAACCATTTGCAGGTTATTTAAAGCCATGAAATATTTTTAGATTGTAAGAATTTTATTTTTTCGACATAATAATGATAGATGTCCTACTAATTAACTCATAGGTGCGCGGGTGGAGAGGTGAATGCATACCTTTCCCAAGGGAATTTGCGCATAAGTTAATGCATCAAACTCGACTAGAATTTGAACTCATCTCTCTGATTTTCAATTGTTATCAATAACACCGTCCACACATCCAAGCTTACAGTACCTTCTTTCATATATTTTCCTTACAACTTACATCACGATAAATATAGCAATATTATTTGTCTTTCTGCGTCCTTCTCTTACTGATCAGTTTGGAGGTACAGAAATCTAACAGGTACGACAATTTAGATATCTGGGAAGCGTATTGACAGAAAAAAGTGGGAGCATTGGGATAGTGAAAGATGCCTTCCAAAAGCTAAGCAAAGTAAAAAGAAACCGAAAAATATCGTTAGAAATAAAAAAAAAAACCCAAAACGAGTACTGAACCTTTATATAGTATACAGCCTTATGATGAAGAAAAGACTTTAAGCAACAGAAATATGGTTCTACAGAAATATGCTGAGAATACCATGGAACGAACATGTGAGAAACGGCAAATTTCTAGAGGTAATTACAAAAAAGAACACCTATACTTAACATCCGAAAGAGACATTTGAAATTTCTGGGGCACATAATGAGGAAAGAGACGTTGGAAAAAACTATACTCACAGGAGAGATTGAAGGCAGAGGGTCAGAGGAAAGCAACGCACAACCTACCTGGTGAACTTGAGTAAATGGAGTAGGTTTTGGATTAGATGGCAAAAAAGGCAAACGTTATTAAGAGCTACAAAAGACAGGAAATCGTGGCGAGCTATGATCGCCAACATCCTTAAAGGACACGACATATAGAAGAAGATGAACAGAGACACGCAGAAAGACAAATAATGTTTTGCTATATAAATCGATGTTTAAATATCAATATCATTTGTTTATATAAGTAGCAACATTATTGGTCTTTTTGTGTCTAATTCTGAACACCATAGCCAGAAATAACACGAGTTGCGTCGAACTGGGTCTAACCATCGTTAAATCTGGGCAGAAACTGCAAATAATCGCTTCTCAGATTCATGTTTGAATATTTGACAGCTTTTATCAGATATTTGCGCACAAGGACTATGAAAACGAAGATAGAAAGATACCAGTATGATGTAGAGAAACAGAGAGAAAGAGAGAAAGAGAATGGCAGAGAGCTACAAAAAGATAATGAGAAAAAAATGAATCAGAGAGGAAGAGAGAGAGAGAGAGCGAGAGAGAGTGAGAGAGAGTGAGAGAGAGAGTTCACAATCGCGAGTGTACACAGTTCTTCGGCGTATCTTCGGTAAGAAAGCACAATTTATCGTCCCTTCAATTGGCAAACTTTCTGACAAAATGGAAGATGAGTTGGCCACTTTTAAGGTTAGGAATGGTTTAATGGTAAGTGACTAGGAACACAATGAATACAATACTTGAAAACATTTCACTCACACACATACACCGACGCACATATTAATAAATATATATATTATCTCTCACCAGTAGGACGACTCGGAGTTTCAGGTGCTGAGCATAGTCTGACCATTACGTAATTCAAAATTTAATAAAAATATCTGGTTGAACCAATGTTGGTGCAGTCTATATATATATATATATATATATATATATAGAAAAAAACTGTAATTCATGTATAATATATATATATATATATATATATATATATATATATATTAATATATACTTAATAGCTTCTTTGTTATATTACATCGAGCACTGTTTCATTAACACCAACACTATATGTGCGATATGTTGTATTCACACACACACACACACACACACATATATATATATATATATATATATATATATATATATATATATATATATATATATATGACAGAAAGACTATATATATATATATATATAAGAATATGTATATATAAATAATATAAGTATATATATGTATGTATGTATGTATATATATATATATATATATATATATATGTATATATATGAAGAACATATATATATAAAGAATATATATATATATCTATAGGAAAGAATATATATATATATAGAAATAATATATATGTATATATGTATATATATATATATATATATATATATATATATATATATATATATATGTCTAAGAGACAACAACCAACTAAATCATACCTCTATGGATCCATTCCTCGCATTTTCTACAATCTTAAGCGAATGCAGAATCCGCTTTGCAGAACTCTGTTGGCGAGCAAAACAAGAACTCGCGAGTGATCTACTATTCTGGACAACTAGCCATGGAGCAAGACGAATTGGTAATGACACAGAATTCTTCCCTAATGAGCTTCCGACCTTGATGCAGGGCCGTTATTGATAGACTCATGAATGTCCAAGCTAACTCGGCCGAATAAAAAAAATAATAAAGGTTCACTTATTTTGCATTTACTCAGTGTTTCGCGGAATTGCATCCAGTCTTCAGGATACTGGATTGGAAAATCAGTAATGGTAAAATTTTACAATCAATTCTCCCTTAGAGAAACATTTACTTTTATTTAATTACTATTATTGTTATAATTAATTAATTTATATTATTATTATTATTATTATTATTATTATTATTATTTATACAATTATTCATTATTATTATTATTATTTAATTTATATAATTATTATTTATTCATCATGATCATGATCATCGTCATCATCATCGTCAAGGCTCTATCCCTTTATACTGAACATTACAATTTCAAAGATTGCTTGCCTTAAAAAATTATCTGCCAGGCCAACGGTTTTTTAGCGAAATACGACCATCGATATTGCTGTATACATTTATTTATCAGTCCTTGTTAAGGGACAAGCTTATGACTGGCGCTACAGCTTCCTTCTAAATTTTTTTAATGTTATCATTTACGGGATGATCATGTTTTAATGTGAGTGCTGTTTGAACAACTAATCATTTACGCAGTCATTTCTTCTTCAACTATTGTAACATAGCAGTGACGAGACGCTTGATCTAGATAGCCTACAATTAAACGGATGGAACTGAAGCTAGATACGAGTCCCGGGATCGCCTAGAGAGGAATTCTGGTTTGAGCAGCCTGCAGCCCAATATAATATAGAACAAATTTTCAGTTATGGTGTGTGGAGCAGTGTGCAGCAATGGATATTCAAAGGTTTTTGAATGCTTGGGGAAATCACTTAATAATGTATATACATATTGCATTAGGGAATTCAACAGTTTTTCATGGAGGAATGTTATACAAAAAACATCTCCAATGTAGCAGATACAAAAAGGAATTCAATTACACTCATGGCAAATTCACTCAATGTTTTGCAGCGTGAAATGAAATCTACAAAAAATAGCTTCGCATTTTCAATGTCGCAATGTCGGTTGTCGCAAAAGAGAAGAGAGAAGATCAATTTCCGAAAGAGTAAACTAATTAAAAATCGGCTATCATTAAGTAGATCGGATTAGAAATTTTATAAGAAAATATTTTTGAAATGTTGAATAAAAACTACTCTTTGATTAGAGGAAGTACTCATTGCTTCTGTCGTTCTTTTATATATATATACAGATGAATCAATCCCTATTTCTACCTGTCTCTCTATCTATTCTTGCTAATATCTATCTATGACTATGTGTATTTATCTACCTTAAACGATTCATGTCTATCTATCTATCTATCTATCTATCTATCTATCTATCTATCTATCTATCTATCTATCTATCTCACACTATTCCTAAGTTAAACTATTCTATCTATCTATCTATCTATCTCACACTATTCCTAAGTTAAACTAATCTATCTATCTATCTATCTATCTATCTATCTATCTATCTATCTATCTATCTATCTCACACTATTCCTAAGTTAAACTATTCTATCTATCTATCTATCTATCTATCTATCTATCTATATATCTATCTCACACTATTCCTAAGTTAAACTATTCATATCTATCTATCTATCTATCTAACTATCTCACACTATTCCTAAGTTAAACTATTCATATCTATCTATCTATCTATCTATCTATCTATCTATCTATCTATCTATCTATCTATCTATCTATCTATTTATCTCAAACTATTCCTAAGTTAAACTATTCATATCTATCTATCTATCTATCTATCTATCTATCTATCTATCTATCTATCTATCTATCTATTTATCTCACACTATTCCTAAGTTAAACTAATCTATCTATCTATCTATCTATCTATCTATCTATCTATCTATCTATCTATCTATCTATCTATTGCATTATGTTCAGAGATATCTCCGTTTGTTCATCAGGACCCAATAGTGTCTAAAATTGAACAGAAATAACACGTATTTCATAGAATTTACAGGGTGTAAATGTTGCAGAATAAAATATTTTTTATTTATTTATAGTTTTGAATAAATCTCTCTTCCTTGTATGTTTAGTATTAAAAGATTTATATTTTCGCATCCATATGTTTATTTTATGTTGTTATTACAAAACGACTCACTTAGTTTCAACCGTTCTTATCGCCAATGCAAGATGTTAAAATAATTATGAAAAGTACTAACATTAATATATAAGCCATATTTGACCATATTTTCGGTCATGCGTGTGTATATATGTCTGATGAACTTTCAGGTCGTCTGCGATATATGAGCAGTTCAGGCCTTAGAACCGAACAGTCTGCCTCGCACATATGATTTCATTATAGTAATGAAGACAGCTCATATTCTATCTATTTATGGCAGAACCTTTCACCATTTTCGAAAGAACTAAATACAGACAACTAGTACATATACTGTTACACAAGGTCACCAAACAGTCTTTCTCTGATTTTAAATTCAAAGATTCCCTTCTCCTAGATTAGTTGCCAATCAAGAATAAAGAGCTTAGTCTGCCATACTATTTAGCCAATTGTTGTAGGAAGGAAGATGGATTCATACCTATCACAAGTGTATGTAATGAACTCAAGGGGAATTCGAACATAGCAGCCTGAATCCTCATTTCGGCCCACTATCCATTACACCAGACGCACATCCATATATATATATATATATATATATATATCGTTGCAAGCAAAATAATCTCAGAGATTGTGCTGCAAACATTAACATCTGACCCATTTCCTCAAAATTAGCGTGTTGTTCTATTCTCTCATTTAAATAATGGGTTTGGGAAGTGGATTATACTGAGAAATTTCGATCACCAGCTTATATATATATATATATATATATATATATATATATATATATATATGTGTGTGTGTGTGTGTGTGTGTGTGTATAATTAGGCATCATAATGAGAGAGAGAGAAAGAGAGAGAGAAAGACAGGGATATAGAGTTCTATTCATCATTGCTAAATGTTTCACGCGAAATGAACTCTATCTTCAGTCAGATCTATGATCAAATGCAGGAAACACATAAAGGTTTCCAGCATTTGATTTGAGATTCATCTGAAGATAGCGTTTACTTCGCGTGAAACATTTAGCAACGGAATAGTTCTATGTCTCTTTATGGTTTCTGGCTTGCTGCTCTGTTTATAGTTGAGACTTTTTCTGCTTTAAGATTTTCTCTTCTATTAGGTTGGTGCAAAACTAATGTCGTTTTCTCACATATGTTACTTTTATATATGATTTCTGAATTAATTCATTGATATATATAACCATGTTATATATCATTTTGAAGCATGTTTTTAGCTCTATCGAATCGTGTTATTCGTTACCGTTCTCAATCTCTTCAGTCATTTTTTTTTGCAGGCTTTTCGACAGCATGGACAAAATTCAAATCCGCACGATTTTCTTGTTCCAGTTCAAACTAGGCCGAAAAGCTCCCGGGACAGCTCGTGATATCAATGATGCGTTTGGCCCAGGAACCACTAACGAACGTGTGGCACAACGGTGGTTCAAGAAATTTCGCAATGGTGACGAGGTCCTCGAAGATGAAGACGGTCGCGGCCGGCCGACTGCGGTTGATAACGAACATTTGAAAGCCTTAATTGAAGCCGATCCTCGCAAAACTACACGAGAAGTTGCTGTTGAACTCGAGGTCGACCACTCAACAGTCGTTCGCCATTTAAAGCAAATAGGGAAGTCAAAAAAGTTGGATAAATGGGTGAACGATAATCAAAAAAATCGTCAAAAAACGACATTATTTTTGCACCAACCTAATAAGAACATTGTGCGCTTTTGGTAATTTTGCGAAATTTTAAGTAGGTATTCGATTTTTTTTTTTAGGGAGGAAATTTTAGCTAGTTTTATTAAGGTTTGTTCTCTCTATATATCTGTATCTCTCTCTCTTTCTCTCTCCACCCCATATATATATATATATATATATATATATATATATATATATATATATATAGATCCTTCGGTCAAATCACACAGAAAAAAACAACGGTTCTCTTTCAATCGCTGAAGTTCACTGTCAGTATTGTATGCAACTTGATATAATCCGTAATTTGTTTCGACTTTAAATAACCAACAAAGGGTTGATAAGCCGGAAAATACAAATGTATCTCTCTCTCTCTCTCTCTCTCTCTCTCTGTGTGTGTCTCTCTCTCTCTCTCTCTATATATATATATATATATGTGTGTGTGTGTGTGTGTGTATGCATAAAATTCATAAGTCAATATCATCCTGGTGAGATATATAAAAACACGGAAATGACATAACAGATACGCTACTGGGTTTCAGTGAGAAAATGGGAAAAAGAAAGAAAGAAAGAAAGAAAGAAAGAAGGGAAGATAGAAATTTTTAACGTCTCCTGCTAATACCTTGTAAATAACTGACTACTCCGTTTTGACAATGTGAAAACACGGAATGGACATATCCGAGACGCTACTTGATTTTAGCAACAAAATTAATAAAGGAAAGAATAATGGAAGATAGAAATGTTTAACGTCTGTTTCAGTGAAATGGAAAAAGTTGTCAATTTGAAATCGTTTCATTTGTACACATCTACTGATTAAAATAATAACCAGCCCTTAGATTTATGATCGTTATTGCAATATTTTGTTAAATTTTTAAAGCACAAATGTCTAACGATCCGATAGGGAAAATTCTACGGATATTTTATTATTGTTGGACTCGCCATGAGCTTATTCAATCATGAACTTAAGAATTAAGATTCATCAGAATGTTAAAGTAGGAAAACCGTGAAATTTTTACGGGTATTTCTAGTAGTATATATTGAATGTATTTGAAGATAAAATTTTGATATTAAAGCTAGATTAAGCTACAAATAATGGATGGCGGCTTATGGATTTTAGTGTTCTTTCTCGTAATATTTATTTTAATAATGCATTCTTACGAATCCACTGAGACACACACACACAAAAAAAATAAAATCTTAGCATCATTAGATATTAAATACCTATTTGCTAAAGTTGCTACCAATTACAACGATTGATATTATTTTAAAAATATTTTTGCATCTGCAGAAGAAAAAGACGCTGTATAAATTCAATAGTCATAAAATATCTATGCTTTTTAATAAAACTTGTTTATAAGAATGTAATATAGGACTAAAGTGTCGCTGCCGACACTTGAGTTTGAACATAGATCGCCAGTGAGCGATCCCATTATTGAATTAAGTAGATCACCTGACCATAAAGGAAACACATATATGTAGGAAGTAGCTGACGACTAATGATCGTTATTCCTAGTCTATCCTCTATACTATACGGATCGTTATTTCTATTCTGTCCTCTATTACTATACAGATCGCTATTCTCTACTCTATTCACTATACTATTTCACTTTTCGGATCACTATACGGATTACTATTCGAGCGAGTATTATTGAGCAAGTAATATTAGTGCGAGTAATATTCGAAGGCGTCTGACACCAGTATTGTTCAACGGTGTACTAGAGTTTGTATCTGCGATTACAAAGTCTCTACTACAACGAGCAGTACGGAAGTGACAACGAGAATATTCGTTGGCATCACAAAAGTGGCGACGGGTGTTCGTTGAGAGCACAAAAATGAATAATCACTGACTAATTATACTGCGTTGTTTAAATATAATACATTTACAATGTTGCAACAAATGAAAAAAATGGTAATTATCTGAATGAAACAGGCATTGTTCAGACGAGTCTTCTTGCTATAAATTAACTCTTGGTGATTATACGTGTTGCCACAATGTTGCATTCTGGGAGACTATGCTTAAAGCACCAACACTACGCCTGAATATGAAAGAAAGCCTGTCAGTGTGTCGATCAGAATTTGTTAAAGGAAGCTCTCCATAAATTTGACTGTAAACTGGCTGATGAAATGATTTACAGGGCTTTCACTCGCACTGATAAGGTCTTCAGCAAGCCCAACAATGAAGCATGGTGTATCAAAATGGCTTGCCTACACAACTATGCTAACAATGCCATTCATTTTATACTGAGATCTTCATTTCTAACTTGTATCACGAAGAGAGCACGCCTGTGTTATTTCACAACAGGGTGTACAGATTGAAAGATAACTTCGGTTTAATAATCATAAAAACATCAAATACAATAACATAAAGTTCATTTTAGCTGCCCATTTCAACCAACCGGATCGCGACATTGATAACGTGAGATGCGTGCTTTCAGCATCTTCCTATAAATGCCAACAAGAACGCCGAAATCTGAGTTGAAATATATTTTTGAATAGATTCATGTATTCTTGAATTAAACAGTAATTTAGGCTTACTCAAAGAATACAGTTTTCCCCAAAAGCCTTCTAAAATCCTTCCACAGCCCTAATCGTCAAAAACAACTAGACCAAAACTATCAAATTTCTCACGGTAACAAAACACATGAAAAAAAAAAAAATAATCTCAACAACAGAAATTCCCCGGAAAAGTGTGACCCACTTTTTATTTTTTGTCTCATTGATAAAGGACACAGACGTGTCCGAAAATTCCAATTTTACAAATATTTCTCATCTTTTAGTCAAAAAGCATAGTAATATAAAACAAATATTACTAGTCTTATTAACAATTTTATTATTATTTTTGGTGGTTTTTTAATCTTTCGAATTGCATTCGGCCTATTAAATTGCATATAATAAGAAGCACACGTGAACTATATTTCCTTATATATATATATATATATATATATATATATATATATATATATATATATATATATATATATATATATTATAAATTAATTGATTTAAAATATGGTTTTTCCGCTACACAGTTCTAACCATGTTTTAAAAATGGAAAGTCTGAATTTAATTTTGTAATTAAATTAAAGACATTATTTCCATTTCATCATCAAGCGAATTTTGGAGTAACTTTTAAAATTACTGGGTTTTAAAGACACAGCTAAAATCATAATTCACGTTTCCAAGGTTACAGATTAATTCACTTCTACTAGACAAGGGTGTTTGCGTGTTCTTTATGTCTATATTTTGATGTATCCGTTATTAGCTACATTTTGGTAGGGGGTAGGGATGTATTCTTCAATGAAATCTGACATCCGTTACTGTTCTTTCTTTATATATATATATATATATATATATATATATGGGGATAGATAGGTTGATAGGTTCAGTGGTTGAAGTTTCGCATAATCAGTGTTTGAACTCAGGTTAAATTTTAAGAATTTCATTAATATACCCCATCCCCGGTGTCAGTTGGAACTGACATCTTTCCCCCATGTATTTTGACCGTTTTGCTTAAAGTTCGTATTTTCTTGATTTCAGACGGAAGTTTTTTTTTCAAAATATTTAAGTGTAATTCTCACTTTATAAAATTATCGTATATAGTGATTGTCCAAGCGTACCTTAGATGTTGCATAAGGCCGAAAATATAGTGCACCCAGTGAGGATCAAACAGATTACTCAATCATAACCCTTCTAGAGAGACCCGCTTGCTAACCATTACACCACACAAAATGGCTTATTTTCTAAACGTAGCTTAGATGTGGCATATGGTTGAAAGAATGAAGCACCCAATGAGGATCTGACTCATTACCCGGTTTTAATTGTTTTAGTGAGGCAAGATTGTTAACCATTACATCACGCCGAGGTGCCCTCAAAAATTATAGTCTATACTTATAGTTCAGATATATGAGAAAAGAAGGCGTCATTTTAAACTGACGTGATGAGGTATGGTTTAAAGACTCATTTTGAAGTAAGAAAAGCTGACCTTATTTGACAAATAGGGGTAATTGTTCTAAAAAAACAAATAAATTTAGATTTTAAACATTTGACTCGCAAACAAGGCAATAAAGTCACTAAGACGCAAGCAGTTACTGAGTGTTAGAGAATATAAGGAAAAAAACTTTAAGAGAGAACAGTAACAAAACAGAATCTGTGGAAGTACTATAGCGTGTCGTTGATTTAAATGTCTGAACTGCTGACGCTAACATTTACCATGGAAATAACGATAGAGTATCGGTAGGCCTGCGACGTTACGTTTCTGGGCAAAGTGGGTAATGTGTCGCTGGCAAGGACGGCGTAAACGGCTTTGGGCTCTGTCATGATTGCGAGGATTGAGTAGTTTCTAGTTGGATATAGCATATGCTTGTAATACGCTAATTTGGCAGCAATAGACCATTTTAAAACAACATTTGGCTCCAGCTGTTTTACGTCTTTCTTGCTATGCGATTCGCCAAACTGTATTTTGTCGGTTAATCGCTTCTATATCTTTCACTAATCCATGTTAATCCCATTTTATATCTTGCTATTTCCATTAATCTTTGTACGTCTCCAAGTTTGATTTCAAGCGATTTTCTTAATTTCAATGTTGCACGCCTGTGCGTGATAGCTGGCATTAGACATTCGTTGTACATATTTACGTCTTATTTCTTGGTAAAATTTTTCATCTTCTTCAGCTAGATCGTACCTCTAAATGAAAAGCTTAGCCATGTTACAAGGAGATGTTATACTGTGTGTACTAAAGGAAGATAGAACTCTGCTCTGACCGTGATGGAAATCAACGATAACCAATCCTTCGTAATGAGCGTAATACAAACTTATTCTAAAACTACTCACAAACTTACTTCCTGTCAGGTAACAGCAATTAGGCGTTACCTTCCCACAAACCGAAATTGGGTAGCGGTTTATTATTTATGTGCTTTTGGTTAAAAACAAACGAAAGTTCCTTGTTTAAGATTATTTTTATGGAATTTTTCTTCGGTCCGGACTATTTTCTTTTGTTAGTCTTCGGACAATCTTTAAATAGAGACAATATTGGCCTATTTATAAGTAAAATCGGAAAATCGATATTTTGTTTCGTTTTGTTTTACGGCATATCAACCTCAATGGGTTATTTAATGCCAACAAAATTTTTGTTGCTGGTAATATTTTTTACTTTCCTAAATCTATTTTGGTAATATTTTTTTTCTTCAAAAACGTATTGCTGGCAATATTTTTTTTAAAAAAAGTATTTCTGGTATTAAAATCTATCTTTACATTTTCATAATGTTTGGACCCTAGTTTGGGGGTTAAGTATTTGCCCATAGCTGGGACCCTAACAGGTGCTACCATCCCGGATCAGGGTGGACTTGGGAACACCAGCAATTAAGAGGTGGTTCCACGCTCCTGAAAACCTCCTGATCAGAGGCCTTGCTGTTGGACGTAGTTTATTGTCTTACCCAGGACGCGGATGTAGTTTATCATCATACCCAGAACGGCCGGCAAATCGAGAAAAGATTAAATTAAAAACAACTTAAAGAATACATATACATTAATAATGGCCGGTTACTTGTTTAGGGGGAACACTCATGTGCTAGGACGCCTAGCCAATCCCCGTTGGAGACACGTGCACAGGCACATTTTTGTTTTCTCAACATCCACAGATGATACCTGTGGGTTTTTACTGCTGTTATGCTGTGCGGACCAAAGTTACAGTTTCTTAGAGTTGATTGATTATTGGTTGATTTTTTTTGCGGCTTATCAACACTAGTAAGTTTTATTTTTATTATTTTATTTTTGACGATTAAAGTTGACAGGAAAAAATGTATCCGGAAGAGTATTCCACAAGCAAGAAGTGCGAGAAAAGAAACTGTTAGCATAGAACTTACTGTTACATTTAGCCGACTCAACTGTAAATTGATGAGACCTCGTCGACAGTCTAGTAAAGCACTTAAATTTAGGAAATCCAGGTACCATAGCGGAGAGTACGCCCGAAAAATTATCATGAAAGTATTTATAGAAAAGGTACAGGAAGCCAACTTTATGGCGGTGGGAAAGTGACTTAAACCGAGACGCCAGATCATGACCAATAATATTGCTTATTTTTGTTTGAATTTTATCAAGGATCTCTAAATATAGTGATTTTCCAAGCGTAGCTTAGATGTGGCATAAGACTTAAAGTATGGGGCACCCAGTGAGGATCGAACTCACTATTCAGTCGTAATTGTTCTAGCAAGACAAGTTTGCTAACCATTACACCGCCTCGAGGTACCCAAGGATCCTCTAAACATATAGCAGGAACACCGGACCACATGTAGCGATTTTCCAAGCGTAGCTTAGATGTGGCACAAGGCCGAAAGTATGTGGCACCCAGTGAAGATCGAACTCACTACTCAGTCGTAATTGTTCTAGCGAGACAAGCTTGCTAACCATTACACCGCCTCGAGGTTCCCAAGGATCTCGAAATATATAACAGGAGCACCGGACCATATGTAGCAGCAATATTTTCAGCATGGACAAATCGCAGACTAATCGAAATGTAAGATAGATTCTAGAGAGAAAAATTGTCTAGCACGATACAGTGAATGAACTTTCTTAGCAGCTGACCTAGCAATGGATTCAATATAGATTTTAAACTTCATATCAACCAAGAACATTGGCACAAAGGAATCCAGTGTTAATCAGATGTTTATTAAAATCCCGATGTTAATTATATGTTTATACAAACCTGTTTCAAAAGACTGGGGTGAAGTATGAACAGGTTCGCCTATCATCCAGTTCACACTCTTCCCTAGTCTTTTGAAGGGGAGTATAGTTTTACCCCATGTTTCGTGTTTAGAGTTGAATTCTCGGTTTCTTCTAAAGCTATTTTTTTATTCTCTGTCATTTCTCGTAGTCCCTTGCAACTTAGTGGCTTTATCGCCTTCCTAGGTGTGAACTGATTAAAAAATAAATAAAAATAAATGTACCTGCTTGTAAGCTATTAATTCCTAACGGGTTGATAGAAATTAATGGGTGAAAGCAGCATGATGTTGAAAGGAAAGATATAAAAAGCCAAATATTTCTCAATCTAATAAATGCATTTATATTTAAATGTACAGGAAACAAAGGTTTTTTTTTTCATTCATTTTATTCATTAGTTCGGCTGTACGACCTTAAAATAAGAAAAACAAAATAAAATTAATTGATGTAAAAAAATTCTGAATTTTTGGCATCAATTTTTTAATGAAAAGACCAGACTACAGATGCTCATCTCTGAACGTTACTAAAGAAACAAAATAGTCAATAGTTGGGGTTAACTTTGTGCAAACAACCAAACGTCTCCTACTCCTCCTCTTCGGATAACCAATGCCACATTCCAGATCGATAGTTTATATCTGTTGGAGGAGAGAACTTGTTGCTAGGCCTCTCATGACGCATAACTACATTCTTTGAAACTAGCATAATCCAGTCCCAGCATTCAACAGTCTGCGACATGAAATATAATGGAACATGAAAACGAAATATTTAAGGTCCTGATCATGGCTTCATAATTAGGGAGCCTCGTATATTTGATCAGTATTAGCAATGGGTGACTCATTACTATAGCCTCGTAGCAAACTAAACCAAAATTAATAATGCCCTTTTCATCAAGCGTAGGCATGAGCTGATTTACTTGGTCGATTCCTAAATATTTATTTTTCTGTTTATCAACTCAATTCTTCAACAATTCCATATTATTCACCATTATCTGCAAAGAATTTTTGCCACTTTTCGATATCTCTTCAATAAAATTCTGCAGGATTTGATGCGAAAACGTTTTCGACGAACTCTTGAATCTGGTTTTTATTCCTTTTTTTCTATCTATCATGTCTCCTCAGGCAATCATAGCTCTCCACAATTTCCTGTCCCGTGTAGCTCTTAAATGTTTTCCCGTCAAATAGTTTTTCAGTTCTCAAAAAAGGTATTAATCTGTGGTTGCAATGTCAAATGAATATGGCGACTGGGGCAGAACAGACCAACTGAGTTCCCAAACGTTTTTTCTCGTGTTATTCGTGTTGTATGCAGACTTGTGTTATTATGGATGAGAAACGCATTTTTTTTTTACGTTGACGAGAGCAGAGAGCTTTTCGATCAAAATTTTATAGACAGGTTGCAGCTGCTAGACCTATAAATGTGTATTTAGTGTTTCATTGCATGTTAAGAATTTTAAAAGAATAACATCGAAACGATTCCACCATATATATTGAGTTGGATTGTGGATATTTATTTTATAACCACTTCCTTTTACATGGAACATTGTGGTATACAACCCATTTTTCATCACTTGTTATATGTTTAAGAAACGGATAGGATGATACATTGGTCATTGCAATTAGTTGCTCAAAACGGAAGATACTTATGACTCAACCTAATAAACTTATTTATATGGGAATATTTGCGACTTGCTTGACGGGTTTTTTTCTAACATTTCACTCCAAGCTAGGCGATAATGCCACTAGGACGCAGATAGTTACGAAAAAGAAAAGACTCTGTTTGGGAGGAGTGCGGAGAGGACAATAAAGGAACAAGGTTCAGGAAGACAGAAGACGTCGATTGACGTTGCATTTAAAATGTTGAAGGCTGTAGGTAGCAAGAAAGCAAGACATCAGAACTAGTATGATCATCTTTGCTTCACGCTAAGGTACCAAACAAAAAGGAAAACATTATTAATGGGAGTGAACAATAAATAAAAAAACACCCAGAATTAAGAATATAGAAGATAACGATTGGCATTGCATTTAAATAAATATAAAATAATTTACCGGAAAGCAAGAAGTTGGGAGGGTGTTCCACAGTTGAGAAGTGCGAGAAAAGAAACTGTTAGAATAGAAGACGGTTGCATCTGACTAGTACAAAAGTAAAACGGTGAGACTTAGTTGCCAAACTTAGTAGCATGCTTAAATTCGTGTGGCAGAGACACCAAGAAGGAATGGTAATCAGAATAGTTGCCATGAACATATTTGTAGAAAAGGCAGAGGGAAGCCACGTCACGTCGGTGAGAACGTGACTTGAAATCGACATGCCAGGTCAGGATCGATTGTATTATTGACCTTTGTTTGAATTTTTTTCGGGAATAGCGATATAAAGCAAGAGAAACAGACCGGATATGGCAGCTGTATTCCATGAATGACCGAATGTCAGATTTAGAAATGTTTATCATGGATTCTGACGCAAAACCATGTTCTGGCATTGGCACAGTAAACCAAATGCAAAGTGACACAATTTTATATTGCATATTTTAATGCAAGACAATTAGTTTTTGAAATTATAAAAATCTTTCATTTCTCACTGTTTACCTGTTTGCCATATTTACTTAAAAATTTAAGGACGCCTCGAAAACCAAACTAGTTAAATTCCATCGTAGCCGATCGAACACCGAACTACCGCCAGTCTCGATAAATGGATGTCCACTCGGGGAAACACCTTGTCTTGAGAGACTACTGACCCTTAAACAAACCCTAGACCTTAACTCGAATTTATTGCTAAAAATGCTGGGAAAATAGCCGGTTTCCTGTACCGCTCCAGTAAGTACTTGACACCCCGGGATATCGTCTATCTTTACAAAAGCCCGATCAGGTCTAACATGGATTACTGCTGTCATATTTGGGCAGGAGCTGCTCAGACCTTATTTTCCACACTCGATATAGTACAAAAGCTTTTCTGCGTCCTTGTGGGTGACGAATTATTTCCCACTCTCGAACCCTTCTCTCACAGACTGGATGTGAGAAGACTCTTACTGCTCTATCGCTTCTTCCATGGAATGGGCTCAGGCAAACTACATTCTTTAGACTCGCCAGTTCTAAACTACACGACAAGAACCCGCCATGACGTTCATATTGTATCAAACTACACTGATTCCCTCCGTATTCCACAGGTGTGAATGTAAGTTCCAATCGAGCAGCTTCTTCCCCCGAACCTCTGCTCTGTGGAACCGATTGTTAAGAGAATGTTTCCCCGATCACGACGATCTTAACTTGTTCGTTATTTTTCCCACCTATCCTCATAAAATATGCCTCTTACTTAATAAAGGAATAGACAGGCTTTTCAACGCATTTCGAGAATTTCTTGGAAAACACCCACAACGAATTCTCTAGTTAAATCGGTCCATAGACATAAGAATTGGTAATTGCGTGTGGTGATTCGTGTGGTGATTCGTGTTAGTACGCGGTAGATTCATAAGCTAGACAGCATAAAAAATTACCCTTCCCCAAATTAATTAATTATACATTACTTGTATTAATATGTACATTAATTACAGTCAGGGCAATTAACCTAAAATCATTTTACCGCGACTATGTGTCACATACGAATTGGATAATTAGAGTGGAAAAGATTCTCACGTTCTCTCGTTTTCTTTCTCGCTTCCATTATATTTCTCTCTTTCCTTCTCTTTCTTTCTTTGACCTTTTCTTTCTTTCTCCTTTTCTTTCTTTCTCCTTTTCTTTCTTTCTCCTTTTCTTTCTTTCTTTGGCCTGTTTTCTTACTGTCTTTTTCTCTCCTTGTCTTTCTCTCTCTTTCCTCTTCTTTTATTTCCTCTCTTCCCTTCTCGTTCTTTCTTTCGTCCTATTTATCATTCTCTTTCTCTCTTTACGTTTCTCCCTTTTTCTTTCTTTCCCTCCTTCCTTTTCTCACTCTCTCTGTTCTTTCTTTAGCTATCACTCTCCACCTCTTTTTCTTTCTTTCTTTCTTTCTTTCTTTCTTTCTTTCTTTCTTTCTTTCTTTCTTTCTTTCTTTCTTTCTTTCTTCTCTTTTTCTCTCCACTTCTTTTCCTCTCGTTCATTCTCTTTCGCTCCTCCTCTTTCATACTCTCTTCCCTTTTTCCTCCACCGTACTTTTTATATTCCTTCTCTTTCTCTCTAACATTCTCTTTCTCTTCTTTTCGTTCTTGATATGTAATAAGTTGAGCAAGGTCAAACTGAGGATACAAAGATAGTGTTGCGCCAGTCTTCGATGTTCAAAAGATATGACTACCTTAAAAAGCAAAATCCCAACACTGGCTTCTCACAAGGACTCGAACACTGTTCACTCGTACAGATTTAAAATACAGAATTACTATGACGCACGGCATTTATTATGTGAGGCTTAGTACAAAGCAAATCCAAAGTTTTGCGGATGAAGATCATGTTGCGTCAATTTTCAAAATAAGAAGAACTAGCTTCTCTTAAAATCAGTATTCAGTCGAATTATTTTTTATGGGTTAATCTTAGCAAAAATGCATATCATAAGTGCAATTTCGAAGATTGTCCTGCGTCAGTTTTGTAAATCATAAACGCCTCTCTGCTTTGAAACTTAGGACTAAGATCTAGGATTATATATATATATATATATATATATATATATATATATATATATATATATATATATATATATATATGTGTGTGTGTGTGTGTGTGTGAAAATATATAGAAAATAGGAAAGAACTGGTTAGGTAAATAATCCAAATTTCTTTAGTATTTTTGTTATTATTTTAAAAAAATAGTGCTCGATACAAAAGTAGAGCATAAATATAATTATTTATTTAAAAATATGATTCCAACACGTTACATAAGAGGTCTCATCTTTCAAAACAAGAGCCGAAAACTTCAATATAATTATTTGAATTAAATTGAATTAAAGTAAGCGCTGTTCCATAGTTTGAAGGTGTGCGATATTTACGCGATAAAGTGCTCAATATCAAAGATAGAGCGTATGAAAATATAAATATAAAAGTGAACATTGAAGTCAACACTCAAAGGCGACAGGCTGTTACATGCTGGACGCAATCATCAGGCCGCGATATATATATATATATATATATATATATATATATATATATATATATATATATATATATATATATATATATATATATATTAACTTGAGACAATGCTATGTGTTTATTAAATAGACTTCCGTTAGCATAATGGTCACCGACGCGAAAAATGCATCCGGTGAGACGAGTTCAAATTCTGATTGATTCGATTTTGTTCTAGTACATCTGGAAAAGCCATGAACCTATCTTCCTCCAGCTGTAGCAAGATGAAGAAGATAGCAGGGTAGATAGAGTTCACATGACTTTGCTGGCAGCTAGCGTCGAATTCAAAACCACGTAGTTTCCGGGTCATATTTAACAAAATGATAAGGATAAAACATGGGGAAATTCGTTTCGGAGATTTCCAGGACACGAAGCACTATGTCCGTGTTAGCAATTCTTCCTAAAATTATTGCTAGTTGTTCTACACAAGCCTTCACAACTGTAAACGAATCATCTGTTGAGATAATTTAGCGGTCCAGTTGCGACGAAATGGATGTAAGTATTCAAGTGCTAATACATAATACACTATTGCGCAATAAAGTCTCTTTCGATTCGTGGCATCCTAACTGGGTGGCACATACTCCCGGTCTTCTGCCACATCTAAGCTACGCTTAGAAAATCACCAGAGTACTTCGACATGGTGTATTGATTAGTAAGCTTAGATTAATTAAGACTAAATAGTGAATTCGATACTCAGTGGGTGCCCCATAATTTCGGCCTTGTGCCACATATAAACTACGCTTAGAGAATTATTGGGGCATTCAGACATGGTGTAATGGTTAGTAAGCTTGTCTCACTAGATCAATTATGACTGAATAGCGACCACGATTCTCACTGGGTGCCAATTTCCAACCTTGTGCCACATATAAACTACGACTAGAAAAGTATTGGGGAACTGCGACGTGATGCAATGGTTAGCAATTACGACTGAATAGTGAGTTCGATCCTCACTGGGTACCCCATACTTTCGGTCTCGTCCCACATCTGAGCTACACGTATAAAATCGTCTCGAGATCAATTACGTCAGAATGGTGACGTCGATGCACACTGGGTACCCGATACTTTCTTCCTCGTCACACATCTGAGCTACACGTCTAAAATCGTCGCTAGATCAATTACGTCAGAATGGTGAGGTCGATCGTCACTGGGTACCCCATACTTTCTTCCTCGTCCCACATCTGAGCTACATGTATAAAATCGTCGCTAGATCAATTACGACTGAATAGTGAGGTCGATCCTCTCTGGGTACCCCATACTTTCTTCCTCGTCCCACATCTGAGCTACACGGATAAAATCGACGCTAGATCAATTACGACAGAATGGTAAGGTCGATCCACACTGGGTGCCTCATATTTTCGTCCTTGTGCTACATCGAAGCTATGTTTGAAAAATCATATAAATCCATATAGATAAAGATGCTGGAAAAAAAACTATCTGGAACATTCTGTTGCTCCAGAAAATACTTGATTCCTTCTGACATGCTTTATTTTTTTTTTTTTACAAGAATCAGATTAGACCAAGAGCGAAAAAATCTCTGCCGTATCTGGGCTGGAGATGCTCGGTTATCACTTTCCAGACATGACAGACTTCAAAATGGCTTATGCGTTCGTTTGGAGAGAGATCTATTTTCTACTATGCAACATTTTTTGCACAGACGCAACATTGCAAGCCAGTCGCTACTGCTTTATGCAGCAGACTCCCGCGTGAGTACTTCCTTGAAAATTAAAATAACATCTTCAAAATAAGGATCAATCATAATCTATCAACCTAATTAATAACTTGATATTCAGTAACCCTTTATTATCGCACTTCCAAAACAGAGGCTAGAAGTAGGAAAACTAAGCATCACCAACCCTACAAAGAAGAATATTAGCATGCTACAGATATCAATATTCGAAATCCTTGTTCAAAGCGAAGCATGGAGGTCTTGGCTGAGACCGATCCTCAATGAACAATGTGGACTGGAGCTACAGAATTACAAACAGAACCAGTAACAAATAACAGGAAGCAAGACACTTGATGAATACCAACAGCAGCAACAACTAAAATGGACAGCACATGTAACTCAAACAAAAATAATGACATAATCAAGATGTTGACATTCCTCACCACTTCAAATAAAAGGTTGGAAAGGAAACTTCCATCAATACTGGAAAGAGTGACACAGATACTTGACTTGAAAAAGAAACCTATTTTCCTGAAATATTATTTGAAGAGAAAGGC
>OZ010572.1:105117355-105129855 GCA_963932145.1 Acanthosepion lycidas
TGTAGATAATAACAGAAGTCTTAATACCTAACACATGGCTGTGAGGAGAAGAGGTGGATTAATATCTTCCCCAAGGGTATTTGTGCGTAAATTAATGTAAGGAATCCAGCGGGAATTCGAACTCGTTTCCGAGCCGTTATCCATTACACCACGTAGAAGCTTACTACACCTGGTATTCTCAAGCAGTCATCCATCTATGTACTAACCGGGATCGACGTTGCTTTACTTTGATAATCGTGCGGGAACCTGGTGTTTCAACGCTATATGGGCGTAAGCTAACGTTTTTCGCTCTTTCTAGTACTGATGAAGATTTCCTAACTAATATTTTGTTTAAAACAGTGTAGAAAGTCAACATATTGACTATATCATCATGTTCTTTTCAATTTACATGTGCTATCCATTTTAGCTATTATTAATAAAATTTGAGATAGGTAGTTTAGTGTAACATACTATGAGTAAAATGTCAAATTATTTCTTGGTCTCCATAATAATGGTAGCAACAGTCCGTCCTTGCATAGTGGAAACGAACCCGTTTGTCAAAAAACCTGACGATATCATGCTGGGGTATACAGAATTGTGAGCGAGATTCGATCTGGGTGTGCCGATTCTGTGATGATAAACAAAACGCCAGTTCTCAGCTCGAAATAAAAATGCGGCCGAAATTAAGTAAAGAAATTTTCATACCTCCACAATCTGAAGCAAACCCTCATCATGGTCATTGGTGTGGTTGATGACGTCAGCAACCAACCCACACGTGTCCGCCGTCACAGCCAAATCGCCTGGATAAAGACGAACTTTGCCATAAGTTTTACTCCGTGTAATGTTAAGTATCCTCCGCGTCATCGTCGTGACTTCATGGATAGAAACTTCCGGTAGAGACAACAGATATTCCGCCTGTAATGGAAAGACAGAATTAGATGGAGAGAAAGCATAAAAGTAAAGAACCTTTTCTTGTTTAAAAAAAAACAACGAAAAAATACATTAGTTAAAACACTGAAAATCCTGGTTATCGCAAATTCCACATGGTCTAGCCTTACGGCCACTTAATCACGGTAGCCGCACATTCTAGATTCTCGGGGTTTGTCTCTGATAAGCAGTCCTTAAATAAATTAATATCTTTATAACAAAGATGCATTGATTTTAAATATATCTACAAGTCTGGTACGCATTTTCTATCCATAATTTACGATTGCTTCATATTTTTCGGATGCCTCACTATGATTCTCTCTCTCTCTCTCTTTCTCTCTTCCTCTCTCTCTGTAGTAATTTCGATTCGTACTGATCACCATGCACAAATGGTTCAATGTTAAGCTTACTGAATATCTGGCAATAGTGCAATGTTTACAGCTAAGACACGCCTTGCTGCTTCCACGAAGTCGAATCGTCCTCACTTTTCCCGTATTCCAGATCAAAGGAGAAAGTTCTAATCAGCTTTTCCCCAAGAACTGCTACTTTGTGGGACACATCACCCCTGTGTATGCTTCCACAAACACTACTATCTTACTCTCTTCAAATCTAAGGTCAGTCGTTTTCTTTCCTCCCTATCCTCATGACATTCATTTCTTTCCACCTCCTCTTTTATTCACATCACGCGCTTCAATTTTACTACTAAGCCTCTACCTTGTATGTCTCTCGTGCCTTTTAGTTGGTTGGCTTTATTATTAAAAAATTAATTGAAATCATTCAAACACCAGTCGAGGCTATTGCTTTGGAAAGTATGACTATATTTTCTTTCCCTGAGTAAGGCACTGTAACTTTGGATGTTAGCCGGACTAGGAGAAGAACAAATTTAAAAATTTGTTTAGTATATTGCTAGTAAATCTAACCCGTACAAATATTTTTGTTATGAAAAATACAGCAGCAACACTTAAGGTGTTGAGACTGGCATTATTCTCTACTAGGTTGTCTTCAGCAGCGGCCCGCAGCCATCATTACCGGTCCATGGACTATTTGGTATCGTCCGTTAAACATTTGACACCGAGCTATTAACCAATTGGTACCGGGCCGTGGACCATTTGGTGCGGAGCTGTGGACACGTTGGTACCGTGCAGGAGGGCCATTTGATACCGGGCCGTGGACCATTTTGTATGGGGACGTGGGCACTTTGGGACCGGGCAGGGGGTCATTTGGTATCGGGCCGAGGAACATTTGGTACTGGGCCGTGGGCCATTTGGCATAGAAAGGAAAAAAACCTTTCCACACACTTTATTGACTATTGCAGTTCTTGGGTTTCCTTATGAGCGTAACCAACACCGACCGCCTGTTGCTTAAAATTGTCTTGCATGACACCGGTCTATGGCGTAAAAAGGTTCAGTGACGCTGGTCTATAGAGATAATTATTTTATTAACCCTGTAGACATTAGATATTATGAAATAAGCTTCCAGGTGTACAGCTACGAACTGCAAGTGAGTTTTCTACTTCATATGTAGTGAATTCGATCCGGAGTTAATGTCCGGGTGCAGCATTTGGACTGTACTTAGCTGAGCTTACAAATATTACTTTTCAATTTAATTTATGAATTTAAGCCCAGTACTAGGTAGCAAGGTCACATCATTTTTACAGTTAAAATGGCTTGTCGTAACCGTAAATTCGATTCTACCAATTTTTTCCCTTGCATTTCTCGTTCTGAAAGTTTCTTCCGGTTTGTTGCTTTTCGGTCAATTTGTTCCTTAAAAATTTAAATGCAATGTCTATCGTTATCCTCTCTCTTCTTTTTTCCCGTTCTTTTATTGTCCTGTTTAATTATTTTTTTTCTTTTTCTCATATTCTCTCAAACTCAGTAATCACAACTTTATTGCCTTGCTTGGAGTGAAATTATTAAAAATAATATTAGTACTTACTTCACCCAGGAGCAAAGATGATCAAGCTAATTTCGAAAACTATTGCTATAACAGCAGGTTCGATCCTTACTGGCCCACGCTTGAGAAATTCTGCTAAGACAAATAAATCTCAAACGTTTCGATGTATAACTAAACTTGGGTATAAGAGTAGGTTCTTAGAGAGGATTAATCTGTTAACCATAGCGAAGAAGAGGTCCGATACATAACTAAATGTCTGTCCGAAAATTGGACTCACCGAAACAGTTAAGTGGGTTCTTCACGTCGTCGAATGGTTCATTTCATCGAAAAATCCAAACGTAGAAAATGAAAGGGAGATAACTGCCATATCTGAATGGTGGTTTTCTTAAATTATGTAACGTTTAAAGTCGTTGATTGTTGCTTATGTGTGATAATGACCGACTTAGTTTGTGAAATGATTCTTTCACTAGTCCAGTCCGTGTTCGAATCTCGGTGTTGTATTTCCCATCCCTTGTTAAAACGCTTCCCAGAGATTTGAACTTCTGCACTTGCTTGATGTTTATATCTCCAGTTCGTAACTCTTATCTTGGGACTTTTCTCATGCTGATGACCATATTTCCTGTCTTCTTGCAGTTGATGGTCAGTTCTTTTTTCTTGCTTTCTTTTACCGCCCTGTCTAGGACGTCCTGCAGTTTCTTTTCTGAGTTGGTGATCAAAACTGCGTCACTTGCGTATCTTATATTGCTAAGATTACGCCCACTGAAAATAAATCCTGTTAGGGTCTCCGGTTTCCTTAGGATGGCGTCGCCGTAAAAGTAAAAAAAAAAAAAAAAAAAAAAAAGACTGGGGAGAAGACGCATCCTTGTCTACTTTCTGCTTTTGTATTTTAAAATATAAAATTTTAATTTCCTATTCATCATTAGCTGCTTCATGAGAAAATGCCTCATACAAGGAATCGATGCCCGTTGTGAAATAAATAAATAATCAACCTGATTAATACCATCGAAGTGGAATGATGATAAAGTTGCGTTGACACCCAAGAAATAAATTGTTATATTTACATTCAAATATACACCGCATACTTACGTTCTGTTGGATGTCCAAGAATTCCTTATGGACGCATTTGGCCAAATCCGGACGGCCCCACACTGCTTTTGTACCTGTCGAGCTGAGATCACTATAACATTTTCGGGTGGCATTACCTACAAGATTTAAAAGACATTAATCAGCATAATAAAAATGACGATCTGCAAAATGTATGTTGTACGGTAGCGTAATTCATGCTCTTCCCTACTACTGAGGCAATGGACTGCAAGTAGCCAGATTAGAGTAGGATTTGAGTACGAATTGATTTATTCGAGTCTTTCCGTTCTATGTATGAGTATATAATAAAACTCTTCTTCTTTGTTTTTCTACCTAGTCTTCTGCTTCTTTGATACTCTCTGTAACCACGGCCATCCTAATTCTCGGCTATTTTGGACAAAGACATCATTACAGCAATTTAATATTTCTTTGTTAGGAAATTCAATGACAAAGTGCAAGAAATGTTTTGTGTGACGCGTCCCCTCTCCTTCATGCAATCTGTTATGGTGAATTAACCATAGACGGATGGACTCTTCCAAGTTACAAATAAAAGCAGGTACTACTTTTGTCAGAGAGAGTTTTTTCCCAACAGTCAGCTCTGATAGTTCGGACATTCTTGCTCGTTTGTATATTATTGTATTACTGATTTTCGTTAATATGTTTGTTAACTGAAATCCACTCTTGTGTCTTTATTCTGATACAAACATAATCACATCAACGTAAACATCGCTTTAGTCTAATGAAGTCCTAAAGAATAAAACGCATTAGGCAAAAAACATTTTCCACTTCGTCATTGATTTTGCTAACATTGTTCTGCTACATAAAAATGTATATATTTTTTCATTATGCAAATAAAATGTGGATATTCCTGATGTGTCGGGTAAGATTAATTACTGTTAGAATATTAGTCTATTTTAAAAGGAAATTTATCATATTTGAAAAATAAAAAAATATGTCTCTTCAGCGGAGGATTCCGTTAGTTTGTTTCTTCTTTTCATAAGAGGGTTGGGTTGGTTAGTGGATTTTGAGATTTTTCAACACTTCTTGGATTATTTAAAGTTGCTTGAACCTGTAGATAAATTGTGGTCGCATTTATACGTGAATGTATAGGTTAACATAAATCCTTTTAATATTTCAGGGAAATCTTAGTCGAAATTACGAAATAAAATCTGCACATTTACCTTGATAAATTTCCTCAAGGACCGAAACGCATTGTGTAGAAAAGTTTTCTTTTTACTTTTATATATATATATATATATATATATATATATATATATATATATGTAAGCAAATATATGGATATAGATCCGACAGTATGAAGAAAAATATACGGAAAAAACAAACAAAAATCCTTATATGCAATTATGCTGTTTTAATGTTAATATAATGTCAACGTCGGACGTTTCGTTCTAATAAACCATCTTCAGGATATATTCATAAAATATAATTAACATTATCAATTCAACATGACAAAGACGATGGACATAAGAACAAAACTTATCTAAACAGATAACTGAAAGTTTTATATGATCAGCGTTCCGTTTAAACATGGTCACGATGTCGTCACGTGGGCGACGCTGTGAAAACGTATTCCTAAAATTTGAGTATTTTGAATGAAAATGTTTAATTGATCATGTTAATTATATTTTATGAATATGACCTGAAGATGGTTATAACATTAAAACAGCATAATTGCATATAAGGATTTTTGTTTGTTTTTTCCGTATATTTTTCTTCATATATATATATATATATATATATATATATATATATATATATATATATATATATATATATATATATATAGAGAGAGAGAGAGAGAGAGAGAGAGAGAGGTGTGTGCCAAATGTGTCACCACACGTTTTATTTAATAATTAGTACGTTTAATATCTTATTTGATTTAATTAACTCCTACTAAGCTATAATACTGACTATTTGACACATCTATGCAAAGCTTCCATTTAGAACAGGGAGACCCTAAAATTTGAACTCAGCCTATGATTACCGATATCCAGCAACGTATATTTTGCAAAAAGACCTAAAATTTTGAGGCAGTAATGGGTTATATTATTATTATTATTATTATTATTATTATTATTATTATTATTATTATAAGTGCTTTTGTTAATGTTGAATATATGAAGACACCCCAGGAAAAGAAAGTACACATTATTTTTGAAAAAGATACACAAACTTCAAATTTTAAGTAACTTTTCGAAATTTAGAGCGGGGCCCCCAAACATTTGTCCACTTGTGTATATATATATGAGACATATTCGGTCCAATGTTAGAGCTGACTGCTGGAAACTTCCCTCTCCAAAAGGCAGTACCTGCTCCTATCTATAGCTGGGAGAGTCCATGCATGCGTGGGTAAATTACCATAACACACACACACACACATATATATAAATACGAAAATGGTTTAAGAAAATTCTGCCATGGAAATGAAAATGAAAGAAATACTTTTTAAAAGATAATGGTGCATATATGAAATTAGGAATATCTGTGATCCAGGTCGCCTATTCATTTTGTGCTATTTGTATGGAATTAAATTACATGCCTTAGGGTGGGGTAACTCGTCTCAAAGAAGGAAAACCAAAAGCAAGTGGGAAGAAACTGGAAAGTATTCCATTATTGTGTATAAAAATTTATAGTATCTCAGAGACAATAAAGGAAAGGAATCTGTGGAGAGTCATGACTGCCTACGTCCTGAAGAGACGCATTAATTAAAAAAAAGAAAGTAGCTAACCATGGAGGAAAAAGGGACACCAAAATAACAGAGAATAGTATTAAAGAAGAAGAAGGTTAAAATAAAACGTTAACATACTAGTATACTATGATTATACAACTCGCTCAGTAGACTGAGCATATACATTTATAGCTTGTGGGAACCATACATCAAGAAAGAACAAGAACAAATATGAGATTGCATAGTCATGGCCAGAATGTTAAGAGTGCTTTCAAAGTATATCGGGTGGTTACAAATTCAATACAGAAAAGAGAATTTTAAGGACAAACAGACGTAAGAACTAGAAGTGACGTGTATGACAGATGATGTGCCTGATCCCCATGAACAAGATTTTGTAACATTGCTGAAGAAACTAGATACCTGAGGAAGGTTGGTGTATACCCCGTCGAAATATTGCAAAATAGATCTTTCTTCTATTATATGCCGTGTCGCTTCAGGGCGTAGGCGATCATGGTTCTCCACTTCCTCCTATCTCTTATATTAGGTTGGTGCAAAAATAATGACGTAATAATGTCGTTTTTTGACGTATTTTTTAACGTCAAAAAACGACATTATTACGTCATTATTTTTGCACCAACCTAATAGTTCACAATATATTCTGTTCTTTTGCTACTTCTCCCAAACCCTGTTCTGTCATCCACTTGCTTAAGCCCGATAGGTAAGTCACACATTGCTTTCCCGTGTCTCTCTATACGCCCTGTGAGTATCAGATTCTTCAAACTCTCCTTTCTCATTATGTGTCCCAGAAATTTCAGCTGCCTCTTCCTGATGTTAAATATAAGTTTCCCCCTTGTTTGAATCCTCTCCAAAACCTCATCGTTGCTCACATGTTCGGCCCACGGTATCCTTAGCATCGTTCTCTAGAACCATACCTCCGTTGCCTCGAGTCTCTTCTCCATCTTTGACGGCACCGTCCAACATTCGCTGCCGTAAAGGAGGACAGACATCAGGTAGTAGTTCAGTACTTTTTTCTTTGTTGCCAACGAAATTTTCCTGTCTCTTAATACTCTGCTTAGCTTTTGGAATGCAATTTTGGCCATCCCAATACGCCTTCGGATTTCAGCACCGTCCTCTGTCAGAACACTTCCCAGATATTTAAATTTCCGCACCGGCTTGGTTTTATTGTCCCCGACCTGTAAATCGCATTTCAGGCTCATCTTTTTACTGATGATCATGCATTCTGTCTTCTTGTAGTTTTTGCTTAGTCCATTCTTCTCGATATCCTTCGCTACCTTCTGTAGGAGATTTTTCTAATTTACTTTCCATGTCTGCTATCAGTACTGTGTCATCTGCGTTTCTTATGTTCTTATGATTGTGGCCGCCAATAATGAATCCTCGAAGAATTTCCACTTCTCTCAGAATTGCCTCACTGTATATGTTGAATAAGCAATTCCAACAGATCTTTGTGGCATAATAAAAAAGAAGAAACTTGTTCAAATCAACCACAGACATGATAGGCCTCTCTTAGATTATTTTGTAATTACTGTCCACATGTCAAGCTAAATGCTGCCAAAGAAACGTAGTTGACAATTATTAATATTACAATTGTTGAATGTTCGTTAAAAATAAAATTAATGGCGTTTATTATTTTGTTGTCAATTCGCAAGAACAAAAATGTATAAAAGCACTTTTATATGTTTAGGTTTTATTACAATTCTAATCGTCGCTGTTTAAAATAAGCAACATTGCCGAAAAGTGAGGGTAGGTAAAAAAAACGGTGTCATGGGAAAAAGCGGTGTCATTGGAAAAACGTGCTTTTGATACTCCTATTTTAGTTCATCAATGTCGAAATTCGTTCGAACCAATTGTTGCATATAATGATGACTATTACTTTCTGTAATTATTTGTTTACCTGCATCTGTGAATTGTTATTTTCGAGGAAGCAGCAGAATAATACGGACGACAGGATATAAGATATATCTGAAGAAGTCTAACCATCACGCTAGCCGAAACCTTGTGATAAAAAATAGCGGATAGTCGTCAGAATAAACCTGGGACTTTAACTCAACCTTTAATTCGCCAAAAGTAAATGAGAGTCCAGTGTTAGACAGTTAATTACAATCCAAATCGGACTTTTCTTTGTGTTACATCAATTCAAGTGAAGGTCCGACAGGTAATGAGCTTAAACATTCGACAGCCATCAATTTAAGAAGGTAAAAACGGGTAATGTAATGAAAAGTGCAATCGGAACGTGTCGGAATATAAAATTAACCTAATAGCCCGATCTGAACATGCTCTTCAGAGGGAGGGATAAATGTTTTAAACATTGACGACATATGATCTCAATAGAGCAAACAGTCCTACGCATGCGCCTTTTTCCGTTGAGTTATATTTCCGGCTAATCCATCATACATTAAATAAAAAGAAGAAAAAATATAAGTATATAGGTGGGCGGTTGCTTGCGGGTATATACATTTGAATTAGAGATATTCATTTATATGCCATGTTCTTCAGGACGTGGGATATCATGGCACTCCACAGCGTTCTGTTTTTTTGTTGATCTCAGTAAATTTTCACCATTGACCACCTTCTTTGTTCCTGGAATGCTATGCTTTCACTATCATGTCTCACTTTTTTAAACAAGTACAGTGTAACCCGAATATAAGAGACCCGGATATAAGAGAAACCCTGATATAAGAGATATTTTATCTGGTCCCAAATTAGAGCCTGTGTTAATGTATATAAATTAGACCAAACCCGGATATAAGAGAAACCCTGATATAAGAGAAACCCTGATATGAGAGAGATTTTCTCTGGTCCCAAATTAGAGCCTGTGTTAATGTATATATAATAAACCAAATCCGGATATAAGAGAAACCCGGATATAACGGACTTCTTCTCCGGTCCCGACAACTCTCTTATATCCGGGTTACGCTGTATAATAATTTACTCTTATTTAAAGTACAAAACAACTACTTTTGGAGACAATTTAAAAAAATACCAGGTGTTTAAACTGTAGTATATGTGTGTGTGCATATATATATATATATATATATATATATATATATATATATATATATATATATATATATATATATATATATATATATATATATATATATATATTTGAAACGGTACAGAAGCGTATTAAGGCATTAAGAACAAGAAATTTTATATTATGGACCATGATAGATTTAAAATAAAACAAACACCAGTCGACCGGTTTCGTCCCCTCTCATCAGAACTGTTAACGGGGAAATTATGAGGAAAAGAAAAAGAAGTCTGTTATGCATGACATGAATGATTGGACAGGAAGAAATAAATTATTATAAAAGTTATACCAACTAAGATGCTAGAAACGCAGTACAGCAAGTCCAAGCAAACAATCTCTTTGTTTACAAAGAGTAGGTTGCCTGAACCTGATGTAAAGCGTCTCTAACACCTTAAGATGGAATAGCGAGTGCGAACTGGCCAAAACAGAAAACCAGTTCACACTGAAATTCAACGCACAAGTAGGATTCTTTATAAAGTGATCCGCAATCGAAGACCCATACGTGTTACGAATGGTATCACCCAAAGAAAATTTTTTATTCAGTATTATAGCAGATACGTGTTGTTTAATTCTAACGTCCAACCGCTGTGTCGTTCTACGTATGTAGTCGCATCCACAACTACATTTGAAATGATAAATAACAGAGTTAATATGGTGAGGGGGTAGAACGTCTTTACACATAGATGAAAGTACGGACTTAGTTTGAAAAACAACACGAACATTGGCTGCAAAATAACACTGATGTGAACTCCATGAAATACGCTTGGCGAAGGATTCACTAATGCTACCCAACCACGGTAAACGAAGATAGACCGAACATTTACCCACTGAAGCAGGTTTAATTTTGTTAAACCTGGCAGTTTCATCTCGAATAACTGAGTGAACAATGTTCAACGGATAACCATTGTTCACAAAAATCTCAGTTAAGCGACTGATTTCATGTTTCAAAGTGTCATCCGAACAAATCATTAGGGCCCTATGTGTCAGGGTCCTAATCAAATTAATCTTTTGTCGTTTAGGAAAAAAGGAGTCCCATCGAGTATATAATCCAGTAAATGTAGACTTCCTGTAAACTGATGTGATAAACGAGGAAGGAGTTCTTTGAACAAGAACATCTAAGAAGGGCAATGAACCATTGAACTCCTTATCTACTGTGAATTTAAGGGCAGGATGAACACTGTTGAGTAGGGAAAAAAATTGATCCACTTCCGATTCGTGGCTGAACACACAAAAAGTGTCATCCACATACCGAAAGTAAACCTTGGGTCGGGCAGAACTTAACATAAGGCTTTCTTCATAAAAACCCACAAAGATATTAGCCAACACGGGACCCAAGGGGGAACCCATCGCTACACCATCGATCTGACGATACATGATATTGTCGAAACTAAAATCGACGAACATGGTGGCAAATTTCATGAGTTCAACGAACACTTCTTCAGGTAATTAGGAGGAGTCAAATTACTACGATATAACATATCGCTGTAAATATCAATAGTCTCCGATAAAGGCACACACGTGAAGAGGCTGCAGATGTCAAATGAACACATAAATCCATCTGTGGCATCACAATTCCGAATAAATTTGGAAAAAGAAAACGAATCTTTAATACAAAAGGAACTGTAATGCTGAAACACTGGTTGCAACAATATAGCAAGCCACTTTGCAACTTTATGCTGTGAAGACCCAATCATCGATAAAATGGGTCTCAACGGGACACCCTTCTTATGAATCTTGGGTAATCCATAAAGACGGGGACGAATAGAGCCAAGCGGTCTCAATTGCTCCGCCATTTCAGATGAAAGAACACCACTTTTTACCCACTTGACAAGACGTTTCTGAAATCGAATTTCAGAAGTCAACGTAGAATCGTGAGTATCACTGGAACCAAGGCGTTGAAACTTGGAAGGATCATTCAATATACTTAACATTTTGTTAATGTAATCATGGCGGTCCATAAGGACAACACCCGATCCTTTATCCGGTTTAGTAATAACCAAAGAATGGTTATTCTTAAGGGATTTAATAACCTTATGGTGTTCACTTCTCCATTTCGATTCAGAGAAAGAAATAGGAGAACTAGCATAAGAATGAGCCAAATCATTCAATTTAGCTCGAAAGTCGCTGGATTTATCACAAGACACAGGTTGAAGCTTCGAGAGTTGAGCATAAAATACTTCAAATTCAGAAAAAAATATTCTCCCTACTAATAGAAGTAACAGGAATGCTAAAATCTAGACCATGGGCTAAGATAGCAAGCTCAATCTCTGAGGGAGAATAAGACGACAAATTAATTACATTGCGGATCACTTTATAAAGAATCCTACTTGTGCGTTGAATTTCAGTGTGAACTGGTTTTCTGTTTTAGCCAGTTCGCACTCGCTATTCCATCTTAAGGTGTTAGAGACGCTTTACATCAGGTTCAGGCAACCTACTCTTTGTAAACAAAGAGATTGTTTGCTTGGACTTGCTGTGCTGCGTTTCTAGCATCTTAGTTGGTATAACTTTTATAATAATTTATTTCTTCCTGTCCAATCATTCATGTCATGCATAACAGACTTCTTTTTCTTTTCCTCATAATTTCCCCGTTAACAGTTCTGATGAGAGGGGACGAAACCGGTCGACTGGTGTTTGTTTTATTTTAAATCTATCATGGTCCATAATATAAAATTTCTTGTTCTTAATGCCTTAATATATATATATATATATATATATATTACATGAATCATTCATACAAAAAACAGATATAGAAGTTAATGACTTAAATGGCGAGAATACATCTTCGCAAACAAATTTAATGAAGTACACTAACCCCGAACCTGTATATGAATGATTGAATGATATGATCCCTGTTTATAAATTCCAGTTGCATAAGAT
>OZ010572.1:105134855-105167355 GCA_963932145.1 Acanthosepion lycidas
AAAATACGTCGAAAAATGACATTATTACGTCATTATTTTTGCACCAACACAGGCTCTATTTTTGCATTAACACAGGCTCTAATTTGGGACCATTTAAAATCTCTCTTATATCCGGGTTTCTCTTATATCAGGGGTCTCTTATATCCGGGTTACACTGTATGAAATATCCCCTGAAGCATGGCTCGCTTGCAGTTGTGAGTTCGATCTCTGGGCGTAGTAGTGCTGAAAAGTCATACTCTGGTTCAGTGAATAAGCCTGGTGGGTATTGACTGATATGACATATTCCCTTAAGCATGGTTCCCTGTCAGTTGTGAGTTCGATACCTGGGTCTGGTGGTGCTGAAAAGTCACAAACTGTATTTCCATGAATAATCCTGGTTGGTATTGACTGATATGGAATATTTTGTACTGCGCTTAAATTCGTGAAGTTTGGACAACATAGAGAAATGCTTCCGAACAATAACCATGAAAGTATTTATAGAAAAGGCACAGGGCAGCTACGCTACGTCGGCGTGAAAGTGAATGAAGCCGAGATCCCAGTTCAGAGCCGATAACATGATGTATTCTACTTTGTATGTTTTCAAGAATCTTTAGATAGAGATCAGATACATCTGACCACATGTGGCAGATGTGATATAATAAATAATGTAATCTATTTAAATATTATTTGGATGTTCGGAAAGTAATCCCGCTTATTCAGGAATTATATAAAATCAGTTCTTAGATAAATCAACAAATAAGAACATTGATTTATTTCTGAGAAGCGAAAAACCCAGGAAAGACAAGAGAATTATTTGGAGAAAGTAATCAAAGAAACCAAGATGAAGTTATTAGACAAAGTTATTGAAGGGAGGGGTTCGTTTTGGAGCTGTAGGAATTACTAGGGAGATAAGACCCCCCCCAAAAAAAAACTGTGATAAAATCATTGAAGATGCGGATATTAGTCTGGATAATTCATCAATTAAAGACTGAAATATTACATTTCATGTGACACAAGGGCAAAAAGGGAAGTAGAAAAAAGGCTTGTCGTCGCTGACTATCCTACACTTAGCTAATCTTATCCCATTTATTCTTACAAGTGATTCAATCCACGCAAGAATTTGTCCATTACCATTCACGCCAGTATATATCGCAATATCTCATATTGACAGGGATATTACACAAACCCCAGGATATAAAAATTTGATAATGTAGAAATGATCGTATTTTTTACTTTTTTTTTTTACAAAAATATATGCCATTAAATGAGTGGAAAAGGGATGAAAGAAAATATTAATTGTTGTATAGAGTTGTTTTACGACACGTGATCATTAGTCCACTTTCTGTCGCCTGACTCTTTAATCTAAGCTTTATTTATCCAATAACCAACACATGCAAATACGTAAAATCGTAATTGCCAAACCGACTACATGGACACTGACCTTTCTCTGAGGTGCAGATAAGACAAAAAAAAAAAAAAAAAAAAAAAAAAAAAAAAAGCCAGAGAATGAATCAGAGAAAATCTAGAGATCAAAACAACAAAAATGAGGATATTAGTTCCGGATAATTCAGAAAATCTTAGCTATGGGTAAAATAGCGGGACAGACTGGGTGGCAACTAGTCTAGGAGAAGGAGACTATGAATTTAAACCACCTGCTGCCTTGTAGGTCCTGCTTATTCAGGCAAAGACTAGAAAAAGGTCACTTCAAAATCAAATCCACCACTGAGAGGAGGGGCAAGGTAACCTAATCCTCCCAAATAAACAGGCCAGCCATTGTACTATTCTGCCTTGAATGTCACCATGAAACACAAATGTGAAATGGAATCGGGGGTGTTGTTCACAGTAGCTCAAAAGGCGGTAACTAAACGAATGATGGATTCAACAAATAAGGACAATAGTCTGTCTCAGTGTTGCGGGTAATATCAGGAGGACAGTGATCAAAACAAGAACGATGAAAATATTAGTCGGCCTAATTCATAAAATTGTAACACTATTCATCTCAGATAATGTAAATTTTTATGATCTTATAAAGCAATAATAAGGACGAGTCAAGGTGGAGTAATTGATAGCTACTCGGACTGAGGAATTCGAATTCCAGTCGAATCCATTACATTCACTTACGTGCTAATACCCTTGGAAAAGGTATGAATCCTCTTCTTCTCCACTCCAACTATGGGTAAATAGCAGGACAGACCGGGTTCTATAGCCATGGATGGCAACTGGTCTACCGCAGAAAGAAATGACAATCTACTGCGGGAAACAAAATCTGCCTCGTCAGTCATGTATCGAATGTACATATACAGTGTAACCCGGATATAAGAGAGTTGTCGGGACCGGATAAGAAGTCTCTTATATCCGGGTTTCTCTTATATACGGGTTTGGTCTATTATATATACATTAACACAGGCTCTAATTTGGGACCAGAGAAAATCTCTATCCGTGTTTCTCTTATATCCGGGTCTCTTATATCCGGGTTACACTGTATGTGCCTAAGCGTGTATCACGCATGGCACATATATGACTGATTGCAATAATGGTCTCATTGGGAAGCAAGCAAATATCAAAGCTTTTCGGATGGGCTTTCTCAGGAGAAAATATTAGGTTGGTGCAAAAATAATGACGTAATAATGTCGTTTTTTGACGTATTTTTTAACGTCAAAAAACGACATTATTACGTGATTATTTTTGCACCAACTTAATATATAGGAAAACAACCGTTTTTATACGTAATTTGTTTTCATTTTCATTTTAAAATACCGTCGATGAGGAGGTTTATCACTTGTTTCCTGTTTAAGATTCACTCTCAGTATCCCCTTGCAACTTAGTGGCATTACCGCCTTGATTAGGGTGAATTGATTGAAAAATCTCTGCACATTGTTTTATTCTTGCTTGGTTCGTTGTTTACCGTTCGAACGACGCCAAATAAATCATATAAACCATTCCGAACGAAACAAAAAGGAAAGGAAAAACACGAAACATTGTCTTTTCAAAAGAAAAGAATATAGGAATCAATAGAAATCTTGTTGATTTCAATGTGAAGTAAGGGGACAACGTCCAGTGGTTACCATGTGGGATACCAAGTAGAAAGGTCGATGATTCTCTTTTCTGTTATTTTGAATGTATGTATCAAAAGAAAAAAATGCTTGTAAAATTTTACTTGAATAAAATATAAATAAAAGTTTCCAATATCTCCAATGTGTGAGTCACTTAAGCTTACATTAATTCCTTACAGCAGACAATTCAAACTTCCTTCTTAATGTTTAATGCATTTCTATTGTAAAATGTTTACTATGCTTTTTACAACACTTATCTATTAGTCTTATTCTCTCAGTAACGCTTATCTTAATTCCTTGCCACTCACAATATATTTACTGATTTTCATTGCATTTCAGTAGTAAACAATTTGCTTTAATAATATACTAACCTAATTCTGCGAGTTACGCTGAAAATAGCTTTCTTCTTGATTTTCAATTCATGACATTATTAAAGCAATTTCCTAAGTATTTACATCTCTTAAAATAACTAATAATCTTATTCTATCAGTAACGCATGTCTTAATTTTTGACAATGTCCTTCTTCCTTCCTGGTTTTCAATGCATTTCAAAGAAACCAATTTGCTATGTATGTACAAAATTCATATAATAAGTTTATTCTGTCAGTAACGCATACAATAATTCCGAACTGCTGACAATGTTTCTCTTCAAGACGAACAATATACAGTGGGAGGAAACAAATATTCGTACACATACAAATGTTTAATTGTATTTCCAACTAATGAATAAACATACTATTCATATAATTAACTGTACACAGATGCATAATAACTAAATATGCATAGAAAACAGAAATAAAATGATTTAATAGAAATAAATTCATTTATCCATTTTAATGGGTGAAAAAGTATTCATACAATACAAAAAAAGAATACATAATCTTCATTTAATACCCCGTAGAATCATTATTCACTTCTACAACAACCAACCTCTTCATGTTGTTCTCAATTAATAATTTGCAAATTTTAGTTGGTATTTTGTTCCATTCTTCTTTGCATATCGTCTGGGATGTTTGTTGGAGCTCTCGATTGGATTTGAATTTTCAAATAACGTCACAGATTCTCGATTGGGTTGAAATCTGTGGACTGACTTGGCCATTTCAGGATATATACATTATTTTCAGAAAGCCCTTTCTTTTAGATTTTTCACTGTGCTTAGGATCCATATCTGTTGGAAGATCCAACAGGAGGAAGTTCAATATTTTCAACCGAAATTATTAAATTTGCTTCTTAAATATTTTGATATGCTGCGGCATCCATTCTACCATCTATTACTGATATGTTGCCAGTACCTTTTGCAGAAGAACATCCCAAAACCATGATGCTGCCACAACCAGATTTCCCTGTTGGAACTGTGTTCTTTTGTTTGAAGGCATCGCCATCTTTCTTCTATACATGATTTCTAGAATCACGTCCAAACAACTCAATTTTCGTTTTGTCCGTCCATAATACTCTTTGCCAATATATTTCCTTACCCTTATATTCACGAACAAATTTCAAAAAGGAATCTCTCTGTCTTTTCCATAGCAGAGGAGTTTTCCTAGAGGAGCGTGACTTTAGATTGTTCATATCAATTTCATTGCTTATTGTCCATTTTCTGACACAGATTCCTGATGAAAGTAAATCCTCCTGCAACTCTTGACGGGTAACCATTGCATTTTGTTTTTATTTGGCACATTAATTTCCTCGGAGCTCTTGCAGAAATCTTCTATGGAGAACCTCTTCTTCTTTAGTTTTCATCAGTTTTGAGTTATTTTATACCTTGAAATGAATGAAAGGATGGTCGTAAATAGAATATTCGGGTTGTCTGAGATTTTCCTGTAGCTTTTACATTTTTTTCAGAGCTTAACAGTCAGTTCTTTTTGTGAATGTGTCAATTCTTTACCTCTTGCCCTGATGAAAATTTTCTTGCACGGATATCGATTACAGAATGTTCTGTTTGTATTTTGGGGGCTAAAAATAACGACTGATAAAATTATTGGAACATTCTAGAATATTCCACTCTGATAATCTAGAGTATTACAGAAATTTAAAAATTTTAAAATCTGAAATTTGCATTGTACGAATATTTTTTTCACTCATTAAAATGGATAAATGAGATTTATTTCTATTATATCATTTTTTCTGTTTTCCATGCATATTTAGTTATTATTCATCTGTTAATTACATTAATTACATTAAGAGTATGTTTATTCATTATTTGGAATTAAAATAAATTAAAATTTGTATGTGTACGAATATTTGTTTTCCCTTACGCTATGTACAATTCAAAATATTTTACACAACATTTACATCATATATTTAATGGGCCTATTTTGTTGGTAATGCTTGTATTAATTACTGACATCCACGGTCTTCCTGATTTCCAATGCAATTTAATAGTAAACGATTTACTTCTTTTTCTTTTCATGTGCCGTGTCTTTTCAAGAAGTAGGTGATCATGGCTCTCCACTTGCCCTATCACTTGTAGCTCTCAATAAATTTCGTGCCTCAGCCAACTCCCTCAAGACCACGTTCTGTCATCCACTTGCTTAAGCCCTCCAGGTATGTCATGCGTTGCTTTCCCTTGTCTCCTTTCCCCTCTATTCAACCTGTGAGTATCAGATTCTCCAGGACCTCCTTTCTCAATTCGTGTCCCAAAAGCTTCATATGCTTCTTCCTTATGTTATGTATAAGCCCCCTCTTTGTTTGCAACCTCTCTGAGACCTCATCGTTGCTCACACGCTCGCTCCATGTTATCCTTAGCATCCTTCTGTAGAACCACATGTCTGTCGCCTCGAGTTTCTTCTACATCTTTGAGAAGACTGTCCAATATTCGCTGCCGTATAGGAGAACAGATGCCATGTAGCAGCTCAGTGCTCTTTTCTTTATCACCATAGAAGTCCTCCTGTCTCGCAGTACTCTGATTTTGGAATGCATTCTTGGCCATCCCAATCCGTCTTTGGATCTCAGCGTCGCAACTACCGTCCTCCGTCAAAACACTTTCCATGTATTTAAATTCTAACTTTCACATTCTTGAAATGCAGACAAGATGAGCCATTTGTTGCCGAGCAGTAGTGGAAGTTGTACATGTTCATGGTCGGATTATTGGTGTATAACGAACGAAAGAAACCTGGAACAGTGGATTAATATCAACTTTTGTGTGTATATTGTTAAAATAACTATGGTAAATTGTAGCGCTCTTGAAAATAGATTCTGGCGAATATTATATGAAGAAATGGATGATTTACGAGTGACACAGGTAAGTTCAAAGAAGAGTAGGAAGAGGGGGGATGCAAGAAATGGGCAAACACAAAGACAAAGAACAAATGCAAATGTGGATAGTGTGTGAATTTTACTGCGGTAAGAGCAAAGTTAAAATGTGCAACTGATAGCAGAAGTGTATATTATTAGGGAAGGCCGAATGGTTAGAACGTTTGCTTTCTCACCACGGTTGATTTGTCAGGAAGTAAACTCCTGATGCTATCGGTCTGGAGGTGGCGATCCCAGCATGCGGCACCTTTGGAAAGTACATAAAAACCATTCCACGGGTTGAGTGGAATTGGGTAGACGGAACCATTGGGGGGGGGGCGTCGATAGCTGTACTAGCACGAAGTCACAAGTCATCGTGACCGAGAGTTTGAGTGTGCTGGCCTTGTTCAGATTGTTTATCACGCTAGAAAACACGCTGTCTCCCAAAGCCTCTAACTAAGGTATGTTCAGCATAGTTGCAGTATAAACTACAGGTTTGCACTGTGGGTGTTGAACAAACGCAAATGTGCCTGAACGAGCGTCTGCAATAGTGATCGGCTAGCCGCTCTAATAGACGGGTATCCGCGAATACGACTGGCCAGCTATTATTATATTATTAAAGAAACAGTGCAGCAGATACTAACAGAGGATGAGATAAATGTTGTACAAGATGTTTCCGTGACCCTGGCTATAAAATCCATTACAAAAATAGACTATTCACCTCAGAGTCCTCCTCTCCAACCAACCAGTGAATTTAGGTTATTTCCAAAAATGAAAAACGCCCTGAAGGGATAACAATTTTCTAATAACTTGCCATCCAGCAAAACGTCGCTATATTTTTTTTTTTTTGGAGGGGGGGGGTAAAGTTTACCCAATAAAAGGTTCTGGTGCCGCTCAACGCAGAGAATGAGGGGCTGATATAAGAGTAGGAAATACGAAGCGATGATTATGTGATAAGGGAAGATAGGTAACAATTGACCCTTGACCTCTGAAAAACGAATTCAAAGAATGTTTCCAGCTATGGCGTCTTCTCCATGCCTAAAAACAGTGTTGTAACCTAGGGAAGGTTACTGAATAGAATAATGAAACGAAGGTTGGTAATGAACGATAATACTTAGGACACGAACAACACATATAAGATTCGCCTGCTAGAAGTGAGTCAAGTGAATTCCACTCTCAACTGCAGGATATTTGCCAACCGCCTAACGCGGTCAGATGTGGCAGAAGGCCGAATTTAATTTGGGGTATCCGAGCCCGGAGGCTTGGTCAAAAATTGCACATAGACCTCGTATAAAACAGGGTCGGGTAGCTGTTTCCCGAGACGAGACTCTTATTTGACAGAGCCACGTATGGGAATCCTCTCTACCCGGTGGCAAGAGAGTTTGAGCAGCACAACTGGAGACTAATGTCCACCTGTAGATCAACATACAGTAATTACTAATGTATTTATGTGAATACCCAGTATCATCTATAGATATGCTACAACAATTGGTATGACCATAAACCATTATTAGTTCTAGATGAAAATGTTACAGTGCTTAGGGACGTCATGAATAACAGCAAAATTGTCCAAATCGTGTAACAGGAAAATTGTCCAACTGTTGATTAAGTTTGAAATCTTGTATCTTAGAAATGATTAAAGATATCTTACTGCAATTCTCCGAGGTTTTTATAACACTATTGGGCTACTGAATATAGAAGTCGTCATGATAGATTTTGCCAATATTTGCACTGAAAAATATGAAACTTTCGCGGGAAGGAAACTGCAAGACACTGGGATGAACATCAGTCAGACATGGTTACAGAGATAGGACCTATAACAATTTTATTGGACTTTACAATACACACAGACAGCAAAGCGAATCGTTCAAACATGGTGATCAAACCCCACTAGAACAGAATTTGCTTTCTTAATGATATGGCAGTCTCTGCAGATTGTAATGTAAAGATCTTCAAAATAATATCAAAATATAGGATCTTGAAATGGAAATCTCAAAAATGGGTTAAATGAGGACACCAATAATTCCAGTTGTAGTTGAAGCCTCAGATTAATTGAAAAATGTTCCAATATACTCAGTGAATGGAATCCTGGAAGCCCATGCCTGAAAGAAATACACAACATTGTACTGACAAGTACAACCCACACATTACGAAAAGCTTTATTTATGTAAAATGTGTGTGGTCTTTGGTATTCTTTTTGTTTTGTTTTTTTACAGAAATGATCTATGAAAGATGCCATGAATCCATTTCTGTCCCTAGGTCTCTGGTTGGGATCCGATAAGAAATATGTATATATCAGAAATTCAAGGAAATAATAATAATAATAATAATAATAATAATAATAATAATAATAATAATAATAATAATAATATGTTTGCCGTTATTAATACTTACCGAGCACCCCGGGTGGGCAAGGTTGCGTATCGACATGGTCTGCGCGGGTAGCAAACCACGTAATTCCACTCCCATCAACGTCATCTGTTTCCTCTGCACAATGAGGCAAGTCTACAAGAAAGCAACATGCAAATATTTATATGCATATATTTGGTACGTACATGTATATTTCACGTACACATAGGCAACGAAATGATGAAAAGCATTTATTTATACAGAAAAAAAAACAGTAATTTTCTCAACATAAACACCTTCCTTACCGATACAATGTACTTGGTTCAGGAGTGAATAATAGAGGTTGTATTTTTAAGACGGAAATTCCCGCCATTGCACTTAATCACATGGAAAAACATTATACAGAGAAAATTTTATATCAACATTCAGCTATTATTAACTACATCTCTCATACGTAAAAGTATAGTTTACTCACCTTTGGACTTTGTCAATTAATATTGGCATAAGTGTGTTTAACATTGTAGGCTATCTCTAAATGTGAGAATGTGGGAGTTTCTATGACATTTTCCTTTATGGGTGTGGTGCTTAGATATATTCCGGTGCACCAGTTGTCCCATATGTACACATCTTAAGCGTAGCTTGGTTTAACCCCCTGCTTAAATGTTGGAGGTAGCCACTAATACCTGAAGGCATGAATCTATACCAGGTGGCTATAAGGATAATTCGTGGGTCAATCTCTGAAGCATTTGGATTCTCTGATGCTCTTGTATGATAATGATGAGTGCAAAGTTTCTTTTGGTATCTCTTAGGTTTATCCCAAGTTTATATTAGGGTCACCACAGATCAACTTCTCTTAGAACAAAGGTTCCTTATTGAGAGTAAATTCAATTCCGCTAATCTGGTATTTCCTAGTGTGTATCACATGCTACATCTGTATCTTCACTTTCAGGTCTTGTTGGAATTTTAAATTCAGCTAATATTTCTTGTCAGGCTGCAGATTTATTGATGCATTTTTGTATAGAATAAATTCATGCCAAGTCATTCTACGAGTGTTAGTGGTAGCATATAACCCATTACTAAATACCAGATGGTCGGATTATCGGCGACTAAAACCGTTCCCTTACCAGACTTTTTTGGTGATGAGGGTAGCTAAACACCAAGCAGGATTATAAACAAGACCTGGCAAAGGGCCGATGATCCTTCTTGTAGGGTCAATGACTATCAAGCACAATAAGCTGGAGTTGGCTGCATAGTTATGTACAAAGTGTGGTGACCACCCACCGTCGCTAGGTGGAGGCTACCTAGACTGTTCTTCCAACGGAATCAATAGTCATATGCCCGTGTCCAATGCGATCCCCGAAGTAGGAAGGACAACGGGAGTGGTTTGACCTGGAGAGAGATTGGCTACATCAGGTCTAGTTGTCCAAGACACTGTACATTCTTTGTTATCAATAGCTACACATTAGAATAAATGCTTTAAAAGAAGATAATGTTGTAAATAAATATTTTCCTTAGAGTTAAATTTTTTTATCATCACTTATTGATTTACATACGCAATATTTCTTAAATCCTGTGATAAATTTTCTAGAGCAAGGCATTAGGTTCTAACTTTAATAGCTTTATACTATCACGAACTGTTGCCTTAATTTCTAACCACAGAAAATAGAGTTTTCTCGATTTGGTACTATATTTCTGTAGTAAATTTAGTAAAACTTCATTTACATTATACGGTGGAGATATACAATGTATACGGCAATCGGAAATAATCAATTTTCTGTTTTTCTTTCATCGTAGTATAGACTAAGCACTCCAGAGCACGAATATTTTAAAAATCTGTTGTAATGGAATGTTCCACTCTACCTATTACCTATTGTGGACTGACTGTATCAGTAATATATGTAGTGTGCACCGAACATACCAGAGTCTGTGTGTCTAACTAAGGCATCTCAGCGTGGTGTCATGGTTAGCAAGCTTGTCTCACTAAAACAGTTACGACTGAATAGTGAGTTCGATCCTCACTGGGTGCCCTATATTGTCGGCCTTGTGCCACATCTAAGCTACGCTTAGAAAAAGAAAATGTCTGTAAATTCCTCTCTTGAGGGTTATACACATTCGGATACTTACCGGTCACAGGGCTCCGTCCCTGTGCTGGTGGTATCACGTCTATGACTAGGTTGGACTGGCTCTGACCAGTTTGGACCACCTATGACTAGCTTAGACCAGCTTGGACAAGCTATGACCAGCTTAGACCAGCTTAGAGCAGCGGCCCGAGTGAAAACATCGGGTCCCCACGTTAAAAACTGACCTTGTGTCACAACCTGACTCAGTGGAGGGTCAAGTAAATACCGTCTGTCTGTCTAGGGCATCTCGGCGTGGTGTAATGGTTAGCAAGCTTGTCTCGCTAAAACAATTACGACTGAATAGTGAGTTCGATCCTATATTTTCGGCCTTGTGCCACATCTAAGCTACGCTTAGTAAAAGAAAATGTGTGTAAATTCCTCTCTTGAGGGGTATACACATTCGGATAATTACCGGTCAAAGGGATCCGTCCCTGTGCTGGTAGCATCACAGCCATGATTAGCTTGGACCAGCTAAGACTAGCTTAGATCAGCTCTGACCAGCTTGGACAAGCTATGACCAGCTAAGACCAGCGGCCCGAATGAAGACACTCTGGTTCCCACGTTAAAAACCGACCTTTTGCCACAACCTGTGTTTCAAGCAAATACCGTCTGTCTGTCTGTCTATCTGACTGGCTTCGGGGAGTATGAGAAGACTCCCTGTCTTTCAGTAGTGTATTCTCTTTAACAATAAACCTCTCTTTCTTTCATCTATGCCCGTGTTGCTGTTCCTTTCACTCGAGAACCATTTTTGTCTGTCTGTAATCTTTTTAAGGATACAAAAAAATCATTTCACCTTAAGCAAGGTAAAAAGCTACTAATGAGGTTACTGGGTGTGTGAGAAGGTGGAAAATAAAAACATTATTAAGTATAGAGAATAATAAAAGAACAGAAATTAAGAAGACAGAAAACAGTGGTAGACATTGAATTTATATTTTTCAAGATCAAAGTTAACTGGAAATCAAGAGGCAGGAAGAGAGTTTGACGAACGAGAATAACGAGAGAAGAATATGTCAGCATAGAACTTGCGGTTACATCTAGCCATTTCAACTGTAAAAGGATGAGAACTTGCCGTCAATCTAGTACGCTTAACGTTTAGATATCATCATCAGAACAACTACCATGAAAATATCTATAGAAAACGGCAGATGGTAGCTACATTACGGTGGTAGGGGATGTGACTGAAGCCGAGATGCCAGGTCAGAACCAATAACATTGCAGATTCTTTGGATTTTTATGAAGAATCTCTAAATATTGGATTGGTGCATAATTATCAGGTGTTTTTTAAACAATATTTATTATGAAAAAAGAAACATAACAATTTAACAATAACAATTTTAAATGACTCTTCCGGAGCGTATGATTATCGACTCGCATTTTTATAAACTGAAAATGAAATAATATTTTCATTAAAAAAGTAAACAAAACATCATTTTTTATGAACAAATAACTCGTCTACAAAAACGCCAGATAATTATGCACCAACGCAATATATAGCAGGATCACCAGAGCAGATGTGAGAGGAATATTCAAAGTAATGACGAATGTTAGACTTGTATTTCATAAAGAATTTCTAAATATATAGCAGAAGCAATGGCAGCAGTAAACAAACATGGACAAATTGCAGATTCATAGGTTTGTAAGACAGATTCCGGCGAGAAAAATGTTTATCACGACACAGTGAACCAACTTTCCTAACAGCATGCTTAGCAATTGATTCAATATAATCTATACACTCCATGTCACTAGAAAACATTAACCCGAGAAGACGCAACGAGTCACTCTCCTATTAATATTAAAAACATAATTAATTATTATAAAAGATAAAAGTAGGGGGGGTGCAGTTTGCTATGTAAATTCATTGTAAATTATTTCCCTCCTACGAAAAGGATTTGCGAGTGTTGGAATGTGAAATCGGAGAACCTAGTTCGAATTCCAGTCGGGTTAGTAAAATTTACTTACTTGCAAGTAACCTTGGGAAAGGGCTTTACTTATTTCCTACCGTCTGCTCTGGACTTGTATCAGGAAAAATCAGTGTTATTAAAAAAAAAAAAAAAAAAATTGCTAATTCAATATTCACTCGCAAGAGGAGAATTATTCTAATAATCAAAAATAAGTTTCAGCTTTAGGTAATCCAGAAAGAGTCAATAAGCCATAAAAACGGATCGAATCAAACGCCATATGGAAGCCAAAACAAATACGCTTTTACAACGTGATTTTAAAAATAGAATAAAAAAAATGGACTGCTTCCTGTACGACTACCAAATTTAAGCAACGGTCGAGCCTGGTCTGTACCTAGATTCGACTTGGAAATACCAGGTTCTGTAAACTTGTATGTGCTGGTAATGTATTGGATAATGGCTCGGAATTGGTAATCAGAGAGCCGAATTCTAATTCCAGTCAGGTTGGTTATATTCCCCTATGCGCAAATACCCTTGGGAAAGGTATGAATCCAACTCTTTTTTTCACAACTATGTGGGTCAATTAGTAAGAATTTTTACTAAATCATTAATTTAGAGCATATCACATTTGTCATTACTGGAGACATTCAAGGTAGAATAGTGCAATAGCTTGCCGGTTCGTTTTACACCGAGGATCTTGAGATTACCCCGTCCTTTCTATCACAAGTTAAAGAAGCAGGACCTACAAGGCAGCAGGTGGTTTGAATTCAAATTTTTCCTTCTCCTAGACTGGCGATCATATATGAAGGATGTGCGGTGCCCAGACTACATGACCCACATCTAGGCCGTAACCAACAAGATCAAAAGGTATAATGAGCATTACATTTGGTGTCGGCTTGGCTACAGGAATTGTTGGAAAGTTGTCAGTTTGACAGTTAACCGCTTTTTTTTTTTTTTTTTGATTCGATTTACTTCCATAGTCTTTTCTCTGTGTTGGATATGACTGCAAAATTAATTTTTTTTAAATTAAAAAAGTAATTTTTTTAAATCAGTATCGCCCCCATGCCAGGAAGTAAAACCACTAAGACACATAGGGTTACCGATTAAAAAGGAACAGAATTAATAATGAGCGGAAAGAAAAAAGAGTAAACAGGAGGACAGTCGACAGCGATTGACATTGTATTTAATTTTTTGCAGATTAAAGTTGGCTGGAAAGCATGCAGCCGGAAGGGTTAGCCACAAGCGAGAATGCAAGAAAAGAAGCTGTTAGCATAGAACTTAAGGCTACATCTAGCTAGTTGTAAATTGATGAGATATTTAGTACTGCGTTTCAATTAAAAAAATGTTTTAGTATTAGGTTGGTGCAAAAATAATTTCGTTTTCTAACATGTGTTACTATGTGAGAATACGAAATTATTTTTGCACCAACCTAATACATAGCAAAGAGCTCATCCGAAAAATCACCATGAAATTATTTATAAAAAAGACACGTTATCTAAAAACAAATTTTTACAATCTAAAAATATTTTCTGGTTTTAAATAACCTACAAAGGGTTGATAAGCTGTAGAAAACGGATCAATCAAAACTTTATAAAAATATTTTCTCTGTTCTGCAAGAAACGCCTTAATTTCTCACTATTCCTGGTTTTCAATACACAGCTGATATAAACTGCGTGGACACTTGGCTTAAAACTGAAAAGTTCGGCTTTTAATCATAAATCTTTTCTCTTGGAGCCATAAATATTTAGTTTCGCTATAAATAAATACACTTAAATGTTGGAGGAGCGTTAAATTCAACGCGTAGCTATAAGCAAAAACAAAATCTCGTTTACGTTTTTACTGGATCAAATGCAACTTGCGCTAAATTACAACTGTGATTATTGTATCATTTCTATCTCTTACCGTCCAAATTTGCCGTATCTCTGCATATGCAGGAACGAAAGCTTTCGATATATTCAATAAATCTTAGCAGTGATATGATAGATTACGCGAATATGGTAGACTATACTCACAGGACAGATTGAATGCAAGAGGGACTGAGGAAGCAGAGGAAAAATGCATGAACAATAGGAGTACATAGATTCGCCTATCACCTAGTTCACACACATCGCTTGTCTTTTGAACAGGAGTAGAGGTTTATCCTTTTTTCCTGTTTAGGACTGAGTTTCCGGTTCCTTCTAAATGTTTTTCGTTCTCTTTCATTCTTTTGCGTCTTAGTGACATTATCGCCTTGCTTGGGGATGAAACGACGAAAAAAAGAATAATAATAATAAAGAACTACTTAGAGAGCTTGAGTAAATGAATGGCTGAACAGGTTTTAGGAGAGATAACGAAAAGATAGCATTTATTAAGAGCTACAAATGACATGGAATTGTGGAGAGCGATGATCACTAACGTCTTGAATAATAATAATAATAACAATAATAATAATAATAATAATAATAATAATAATAATAATAATGATAAACTGTTCTGAAAAGTAGAGCCCACACTTTACGAAGTATATGTATCTTTTTAAATTTTTTTTTTGTCAGTGAAAAGTGTCATGATGCCATTTCTGACCTTAGGTCCCTGGGCGGGACCCGGAAAGAAATGTGTAAACGCCAGAAATCAAAGAAAATAATAATAATAATAATAATAATAATAATAATAATAATAATAATAATAATAGCAGCAGCAGCAGCAGTTTTATTTATCTAACATTACTTAAAACAACCAATGAATGAGAATGAAGTGATGGAGTTGTTTCTCTTCACAAAAATTAATGAATGACTATTAAAAAACAATTTAAAATGGTAAAAATATGGAATATAGTGTTTTTATACTTTATAATACACAAATAAAATTTGTGGTATTAAGATTAACGTTAAAATAATAAATGAACTCCTGGCTGCGATAAAAATGTACAGACGTCCACAGTTACAATATTCTGTCGAAAAAAAACCCCTTCGACGCAGTAAAAGTGGGAAAAACCCAGAAGAGAGCAGCGACAGCCTGGTAAGGGTTCCAAAGGGAGTCCTCCTCTTGCGACCTGCTCCAACTAGGTCTAGTAACAGAGAAGAAAAAGAAGTAATAATCCTTCAGCACGACAATTAACCAGTCACGCATCGGCTGATAGAGAAGATAGGTCTCGTGAGAGTACGGTGGACGATTTTTATAAGGAGGCTAACCGCTTCCCACAATCCTCCTCCTACCAAGACCATAAATATCAGTTGGTCATTTGCTTCCAGTTTAGCTGGACACAATTCCCCCGAAGGCTGAGGCAACCCGTCCGTAACTAACCCCTTCTCTCTTCCTCTTTCCTTTTCTTCAAACATTCCCGACGGCAAAAACACAAAACCAAAGAAGTGGAGAAAAGAAAGAAAGAGAGAAAAGAAAAAAAAAATAAGAAAAAAAAAAACATAAAAAAACGGGGCAACAGTGTTCCTCCCCAGACAGGTGAGTTCTTATTTCTAAATGGCTAACCGATTTCCAATTAGGCGGGAAGGAGACTTGGTCTACCCCTGCGTCGTCTTTGGGGCACACACTCAGGGCAGTACCACTTCTGCCTTTTAGGCGGCTCCTTGTCAATGCCAACACATCGAAAATGGAACCATTCATCACAAGAATCACACCCAATCATGTCCAGATTTCCCTGAGGAGAGTTGCACACAGGACACAACCAGACATGCTCCTCATCGATGGCAGCAGAACATGATGGATCCTCATCCCTCCCTGCAATCGAAGCACTTCCAGGGCGTGACACAGGACTACTAGTCAAGGAAAGTTCCAATGGGTAGAGATGTTTCAAAGAGTGTACCTCTTCAAGACCGCCCCCGCTTTCGGACACGAGCTGACCTGACCACACCATCATCACCGGGGATGAGATCTGTAATTGTTCCCAAGACCCAAAATGGTCGTGGTTTCAGAGGATTTTTAATCAGGACCACATCATCTTTCTGAAGCCGGTTCTCTGTCCGCAACCGTGTTCGTCCTGGGACCCTTCTTCCCAGCTGCAGAAGGTATTCCTTGTACCAGGACTCATGGAAACTTAATAAATACTGGTTCCTGTGGTCCATTGCCTTCACGAGCCTTTTTCTACTGGCTGGTACTGCAGAAGCGATGTCATTTCTGTTAAATTGCAACAACAGCCCCGGACTCTTGTTGGGCCTAAGTAACATGTTGCGTGTGATAGCCGCAGCATTGTTATCAGCAGACACCTGATAGGTCAGAGGTCGATTGTTGACCGATCTCTGGATATCAGAGACCACTGTCAGAAGGGTAAAATAATCCAGTTTACCTCTGCCAAGAATCTTAAAAAGGCAATACTTCACCGTTTTAATGCAACGCTCCCATGTTCCCACATACCAAAGTGAAAACAGAGGGATGGTTTTTAGTTTTAACTCGCAGGAATCATACTTGCTTTTATACTCCTGGAAGACAGAAAGGCGACTAAAAAGCCTTCCGCTTCCCAGAAAGGTCTTAGCATTGTGACTATAGATTACTTCCGGAACTCCATTTTGGTTGGTGAAGCGAACCAGGGCTTGAAAAAAGGATAGCTCACTCATGTCTGGAACCAACTGTCTGGAACCAACTATGTACTGCTCTGATATTCAAGCACGTGAACAAGAGAAAGTACATCTTCTTATCCTGCTTACCATCATTCACCCAGAAGTGGCCGGTGAAATCGACGCCTGTATGCTGGTAAGGGACCTCAAATTCGACTCGATAAGTTGGTAAGCTGGCCGCAGTACTCGGCAGTACTGGTCGCGAATTCTATCGTTTGCATCTGGCACATGACCTCAGAACCTTGTTGACGGCCTGTCTTCCTTGAGGGACCCAGTAGCCGCTCCGCCTCAACTCAGCCAAAGTAGATCCACTTCCAAGATGACAACACTTTATATGACAATCCAGAATAATAAGTCTGGTCACAGGGTGGTGTTTCCCTATCAGGATAGTGTTCTTAATTTCATGGGTAAGATATGAAATCGGTCGGTTCTTCCTCTTGATCTGATTAACCCATCCGAGTCCAAAAAAAGATCCAGGGCACGAACTCTTACGGGTTCAGATCTTCCTGCCGGTTTCATTAAATACTCAACCTCTGAAGGGAATTCATGTTATTGGATAACTCTCATCAGGTAAATGGCCGCCTTAGATCTGTAGTCCGATTCCCGTCCTAGCCGAATGGCTATGAACTTAAACATCAGTGAAGTAACTCTCAGTAATCCAGAAAATGTTGAGAACCTATGAAAGGGTATGACAGAGAGGTATTCTTGGTCAAGAACCATAGAACAGTTCACTGAAGTACGGGCCATCTGCTGGCACGTATCGCTTAAACAAGGCAAATTCTGTGTCGGACACTGGATGATCCCCTCACACAACCATGAAGGACCAGAACACCAAAATTGGAAGTTGGAACGAAACTTCCTCAACGTCATTCCCCTCGTGATCAGGTCGGCCGGATTATGTGCAGAATCCACATATTTGAAGAGAGTCTTCAGGCCGTTACGGGACTCCAACCCAAGGTTCATTTGCAGGACGTCCTTGAGTCGGTTTCTAGCAAAAATGTTTTTGCTGGCCATAGATTGAGACAAGAGCCAAGACAACACTACTTGGGCATCAGTAGCCACACATAAGTTACTTGGAAAAAACCCTTCACAGTTGTCCAGGATTGTTGGTAGGCACTTGAAAGCGAGGTAAACAGCCATTAACTCCAAAACAGGCAGAGTTTTGTCTTTCATCGGAGCGACCTTAGCCTTAGCAAACACCAAGGACAATCGATGATTTTGCACAATGTAAGCGGCAAATCCATATGCCTCCGTGGAAGCGTCGCAAAAGAGGTACATATCTCCAGGCTGTCTCGCATCGAGAACCTTTCGATAAAAATAGAAGTCACTCAGTCCAGACAGGTCCCCAGCAAGCTCCCTCCAATCACTCAAAACCGCAGTAGGGAGAGGATCATCCCAACCCAAACCATTCTTCTACACAGACCTAATAAGTATTCGGCTGCGAACCGTAACTGGGAGACAAAGATATAAGAGGTAAAAAATTTTGGCCGACTCAGAAAGCACTCCCCTCTTTGTTGACGCATCGGGATCGCACTTGACGCGGCCCACGTGCATTTCTTCTGAAAGAGGGTTGTATCGGTAACCCAGTACCTTCTCCCATTCTTCATCATGTGCACTCAGTGTACCATCTTCTTTCATCCTGGTTCGGAGAGCCTCATAGTTGGAGTTGCAGGACTGAATAACAAAGCCGCCCTCCTGCAAACGTTCCCGTGCCAGGGAGTACTATTTCGCCAGCTTCACTGGGTCTGCTTCCGATGTTACAAGGTTGTCCACATAAAATCTGTCCTCAATCATCCTGCGGCAAGCGTCTAGTGGGTATTTTGCTGCATGTAGTTTCAGAATACACCCCAGTACAAAGGGGCTTGAGGTGAACCCGAATATCAAGGTGGTATATCGAAAACAGCAAAGACGATCCCCATCCTTAGGGAAGAAAGAAAACCGGTTTTTGTCAGCCTCCAACTTGAGATGAATCATCAAGAATGCCTGCTAGCAGGACGTAATTGTTAGTTCTGAAAGACAATAATAATTTCAACATATCTCCAGTTAGATTGACCCCAGAGTAAGCTGTCTCGTTCAGGGACAATTCACCGCCAGTCTTCAGACAGCAATTGAACACAGGTCTGATTTTGGTAGTGGCTGTTGGGTCAGACCTGAAAACCGGTCGATGTGGAATCCACACATATTTATCAAATTCGTGTTGGGGAACAAAAATCTGACGAGTGAATATTACATTAATTTATTTTTTAGAAATAACAATATTTTTTTTTTATATACACGTACTGCTATTTAACATATTAAGCATTCCCGATTAAAAAAATTTAAAACAAAAATATATTTTTAAAAAATCACGCATATTACTTTTGGCTATGATTGGAATCGTTTTTTTAATTTTGTTATGCGAAAACATTTGTGAATGGTGAAATAATACATCATTTGCGAGTGAATATTGCATTAACAAGTTTCAGAATAACAATTATATTTTTTTTATACAAATCCTAGTATTTAACCCATGGTTGGGGTACGGAGGTGTTAAGACCTTTTTCACGTATATTTGCCCGTAAGTGAATGTAACAAACCCGACCGATATTCACTCGTAAAAAAGACAAGAATTATTCTTACAGTCCAAAATATTTCACAGTATTAATTAACACACAAAGTGTTAAAAACAAATCAATTTACTAATCACTATTAATAGTAATCTCCTGAGTAGTTCTATACTATGTAATTTTATAAAAATATTGTAAACAAGACATACGATGAATTGTGAAGAAAAGGAAATAGGAAGAGAGAAGGGGTTACTTACGGACGGGGAATTGTGTCCAGCTAAACTGGAAGCAAATGACCAACTGATATTTATGGTCTTGGTAGGAGGAGGATTGTGGGAAGAGGTTAGCCTCCTTATAAAAATCGTCCTCCGTACTCTCACGAGACCTATCTTCTCTATCAGCCGACGCGTGACTGGTTAATTGTCGTGCTGAAGGATTATTACTTCTTTTTCTTCTCTGTTACTAGACCTAGTTGGAGCGGGTCGCAAGAGGAGGACTCCTCTTGCAACCCTTACCAGGCTGTCGCTGCTCTCTTCTGGGTTTTCCCCACTTTTACTGCGTCGAAGGTTTTTTTTTTCGACATATTGCAAAAGTAACTTCTACAGAAATTTGCTTTTTTTTTGTTACCGACATTTTTTTCTTAAAAAAAAAATGGATGTTACTAAAGAACAGCTCCTTCATAGGTTGACTGTTCTTAAAATCAAAGTCGAGGAACGACTGAAGTTTTGTCGTGGAGACAGAGTAACGCCTCATGTTTTCTCTGTCTTCCGAAAGGATATTTTGCAATACATCTTCGAAATGGAGACTTGTATCACAAAATTAGAGCTGGGCTCCTTCCCCGAGACAGACTTGCTTGAGACCGAAGCTGAATGGGCGCCTCGACGAATGGAGTACCACCGAGAACTGGGCGATCTGGATGGTTCATTTTCTCCCAGTTTCTGCTTGGATCCTGTTTCCCAGTCCTTTGGGGTTCCGTCAACTTCTTCCCGGGGTTGACGGAATCCCAAAGGACTGGGAAATTCGAACTCGGATCAATAGATTTCTCATTTATAGTCGCTACTCATTACAACATTCCGCATATCATCAACGTGAATAAAATGTACTTAACATCAGAATTTGTGCAAAATAAATTTATATTTACTATCTTGCCTCACCCTAGTTTTCGGTGAATAACCTGGTAAGGGATTGTACTGAACAGAATGAAAAAGAAGATAATAATAATAATAATAATAATAATAATAATAATAATAATAATAATAATAATAATAATAATGCAGTGGCCGTCGACCAAAGCTTGAAATAGATATCTCTGACACTGGCATGATTTGCGGCTAGCGGCACTCCTCTTAAAGATCTTGTAAATTCGTCTTATAAACTCACAAATACGTTTTCAAGAATTTGACCCTTAAAATTTTCGGGTAGCATAGCAGTTATCGGTGCAGGAAATGGAATCAGCGTCTTCTTTTTTTTATATGTCGTTACGCGTTGCTTTCCCTCAATCTGTCCTGTGAGTATCAGATTTTCAAAGTCCTCTTTCCTCATTACGTGCTCCAGAAATTGCAACTGTCTCTTCCTGATGTTAAGTATATATTTCCTTTTTATTTCTATTCTCTCCAAAATCTCGTTGTTGCTCACATGTTCGGCCCATGGTATCCTCAGCATCTTTCTGTAGATCTACGTTTCTGTTGCTTCAAGTCTCTTCTTCATCTTTGAGAAGATTGTCCAGCATTCGCTGCCATACAGGAAGACAAATATCATGTAACAGTTCAGTAACCTTTTCTTTGTTTGCGACGAAATTTTTCTGTCTCTTAATACTCTGCTTAGCTTTTGAAATGCATCTTTGCCCATCCCAATACGTCTTTCCAAATCCCAGTCTAGTAAAAGCATGAATTCATATCTTCTCCTCATCAACTAACTCGACAATAAATAGGATAGACTAACCTTGGATTGTAGTCATTCTTTTTCTTTTTTTAATCATTTCACTCCACGCTAGGCGACAATGCCACTCGAACGCAGGTGCTTACAGGTAGTGAAAGGGAAAGAGAATGAGAATGTTATTAGGGTAGCATTTTGGGTCATAACATGGTTGGTCAATGTGGGTGATTGCTGAGCGCCCAATCAGCCTTGCGCCATGGCTAGGTGTCCAGAGCAGTTGATCACTCGACAGCAGTGTCATGCAAAGCGCATTTTGCGTTCACACAAGGTTGTAGAAATATCAGGTTTGGATCCATGACATTGATTTATTTGAATGCTCACTTTATGTTCCTGCAAACCTAATGTTCCTGATAGTCATATGTTCCTGAAAGTCTTATGTTTATTAAAAATTATATTCGTGAGAATTTTGTTCATGAAAGACTGGTATCCATGTGAGTCTTATTTTCCTAAAAGTCATATGTTCCTAAAAGTCATATGTTCCTGAAAGTCATATGTTCCTGAAAGTCATATGTTCCTAAAAGTCATATGTTCCTGAAAGTCAAATGTTCCTAAAAGTCATATGTTCCTGAAAGTCAAATGTTCCTAAAACTCATATGTTCCTAAAAGTCATATGTTCCTGAAAGTCAAATGTTCCTAAAAGTCATATGTTCCTAAAAGTCATATGTTCCTGAAAGTCATATGTTCCTGAAAGTCAAATGTTCCTAAAAGTCATATGTTCCTGAAAGTCAAATGTTCCTAAAAGTCATATGTTCCTGAAAGTCAAATGTTCCTAAAAGTCATATGTTCCTAAAAGTCAAATGTTCCTAAAAGTCATATGTTCCTGAAAGTCATATGTTCCTGAAAGTCATATGTTCCTGAAAGTCATATGTTCCTAAAAGTCATATCTTCCTAAAAGTCATATGTTCCTAAAAGTCATATGTTCCTAAAAGTCATATGTTCCTGAGTCAAATGTTCCTAAAAGTCATATGTTCCTAAAAGTCATATGTTCCTGAAAGTCATATGTTCCTAAAAGTCATATGTTCCTGAAAGTCATATGTTCCTAAAAGTCATATGTTCCTAAAAGTCATATGTTCCTGAAAGTCAAATGTTCCTAAAAGTCATATGTTCCTAAAAGTCATATGTTCCTGAAAGTCAAATGTTCCTAAAAGTCATATGTTCCTAAAAGTCATATGTTCCTGAAAGTCATATGTTCCTAAAAGTCATATGTTCCTAAAAGTCATATGTTCCTGAAAGTCATATGTTCCTGAAAGTCAAATGTTCCTAAAAGTCATATGTTCCTAAAAGTCATATGTTCCTGAAAGTCATATGTTCCTGAAAGTCATATGTTCCTAAAAGTCATATGTTCCTGAAAGTCATATGTTCCTAAAAGTCATATGTTCCTAAAAGTCATATGTTCCTGAAAATCAAATGTTCCTAAAAGTCATATGTTCCTAAAAGTCATATGTTCCTGAAAGTCATATGTTCCTAAAAGTCATATGTTCCTAAAAGTCATATGTTCCTGAAAGTCAAATGTTCCTAAAAGTCATATGTTCCTAAAAGTCATATGTTCCTGAAAGTCAAATGTTCCTAAAAGTCATATGTTCCTAAAAGTCATATGTTCCTGAAAGTCAAATGTTCCTAAAAGTCATATGTTCCTAAAAGTCATATCTTCCTGAAAGTCAAATGTTCCTAAAAGTCATATGTTCCTAAAAGTCATATGTTCCTGAAAGTCATATGTTCCTAAAAGTCATATGTTCCTAAAAGTCATATGTTCCTGAAAGTCAAATGTTCCTAAAAGTCATATGTTCCTAAAAGTCATATGTTCCTGAAAGTCAAATGTTCCTAAAAGTCATATGTTCCTAAAAGTCATATGTTCCTAAAAGTCAAATGTTCCTAAAAGTCAAATGTTCCTAAAAGTCATATGTTCCTGAAAGTCAAATGTTCCTAAAAGTCATATGTTCCTAAAAGTCATATGTTCCTAAAAGTCATATGTTCCTGAGTCAAATGTTCCTAAAAGTCATATGTTCCTAAAAGTCATATGTTCCTGAAAGTCATATGTTCCTAAAAGTCATATGTTCCTAAAAGTCATATCTTCCTGAAAGTCAAATGTTCCTAAATGTCATATGTTCCTAAAAGTCAAATGTTCCTAAAAGCCATATGTTCCTAAAAGTCATATGTTCCTGAAAGTCATATCTTCCTAAAAGCCATATGTTCCTAAAAGCCATATGTTCCTGAAAGTCATATATTCCTAAAAGTCATATGTTCAGGAAAGTCTTACGTTCGTGATAGTCTTATGTTTATTTAAAATTATATTCGTGACAGTCTTATGTTCGTGAAAGTTATGACCATCAGACTTTCAAGTACATAAGACTTTTGTTCATGAAAGATTGATGTTCATGAAAGTCTTGAATTAATGCAAATTTGCGCATGCGGTTAAATATCGATGGCATATTTTGATAAGTCCTTACTAATATTAGATATGAGTCCTTAAACATGTATATATAATTTCACATTATTCATTGGCGCGTTCATACACCAATGTCCTTCGATCGTACTTTTAGCTTTCTTTTTGACATTTTCTGATTTCAGATATGATCCTGAAATTAAATGGTACAATCTGGACTTACCATAACAAAGACACTGTTAAACTGACATCATCCTTGCAAGGGTGATAAATATTTATGCATTAGAAGTTATAGACAAAAATATAGTAAAAGAAAATTAAACTGAAGTACTGAAAAAGGTCGTAGAATCGATCAGCCCAAAGGTTGTGATGTTAACGGTAGTCGAACATTCAATATTAAAATTCAAACGTTAACTTACACTCATACTTGAACTGCAAGCATGTTTTTCCCTTGTAATTGTCAGCACACCAGCATCGAAAGCCGGACACAAGATCTTCACAGCGTCCCCCGTGAGTGCACGGGTTCGGTTTGCAGTTATCGGTGTTCACCTCGCAGTGAACGCCTTCAAACCCAATACGACACTTGCAGGAATAAGTACCCAGTTGTTCGAGACAGCGTCCTCCGTTGTGGCAAGGGTTTGGAAAGCATTCATTTTTCAGCTCGCAGTGTGTCCCGAGGAAGCCTGGTGGGCACTTGCAATAAAAATCGATACTTTGCATAGTCGACTGACAGGATCCGTTGTTTTTGCAGGGTTGGGATGTGCACGGATTGATCTCTTCGCTGCAAGTGCGCCCCGTAAAGCCCTGCGCGCATTCGCATACAAAGTCGTTCTTGTAGCTAACGCATTCCCCGCCATTTTTGCACGGTTTTCGATGGCAAGGGTAGCGTTTGTGCTGACACTTCTTACCCCAGTAATTCGATGGGCACTTGCATTTAAACTTGCCCACGAGATCGATGCAGCTGCCTCCATTCTGACAGGCGCTCTTTGAACAGTCGTTAATGTTCGTTGAGCAATTGCGTCCCTTAAAGCCTTTCCGGCATTCGCAAGCATAACCGCCGAATGTGTTCTCACACCGACCTCCATTTTGGCAGGGATTATAATGACATTCGTCAACGTCATGTTCACAGAACCGGCCGCTCCATTCTATTGTACAATTACAGTAAAAATCACTTTTTACTGAGACACATTTTCCCCCGTTGTGACATTCATTTTTCAAACAGGAATTCACATAGTCTTGACAAAGTAAACCGGTCCGACCTTCAGGACACAGACATTTAAATGGCGGCATTTCTCCGTCATCAGCCTCCGTATCGTCATCAGTATCTTCAGATCTAACGCAGGTGGCTCCCTCTGCACATGGGTTACCACGACAACCGTTGTGAGTGACCACCTCGCACAGAGGTCCCATTACCCCTGGTGGGCATTTACATCGATATAAACCGTCCCTGTTAGTAACACAGGTGCCACCATTTTTGCATTGGACCCGATCACAGGTCAGCCCGACAACAATACCATCTACTCGATTTTCACACATTTTGCCTATGTAGCCACCAACGCATACGCATGCAAGTGTTCCATTCTCATTCGTCATACACCTGCCGCCATTGTAACAAGGAAGGCCTTGACATTTGTCTGCTAATTCTTCGCAACGAACGCCTGTGTATCCGTGGGGACAATTGCATACAAATCCGTTGATATAATCCCTGCAGTAGCCGCCATTAAGACAGGGATTCGAGGCACATTCATCCACTTGAAACTCGCAAGTCGATCCGGTAAAGCCGGGCGGGCAAAGGCATTGAAAAGCATTGCCTAAGTCGAGGCAACTAGCTTCGTTATAACATGGAGTCGATTGGCATGGATTTAATCCTGAAATAAGAAAGAAAAAAAAAAGATTAGCGTATACAATTTAAATTGAGAAAAATAAGACATAATATACGTTTTGTTTATAAAATGTATTTTCTCCAAAAGTTTGGGTTCAAAATTATTAAGTGACTTATAAAAATATAGAAAGCTGTTTAAATCGACTCTTTCCCTTACATTAGCAATTGTTCTGAAAATATGCTCATTTTGCTAAAAAGTATTTTTTTATTATACGGAAAGTAAATTTTTACAGATGTAAAGTAATTTTTTTACAATTCAAAAATAAAGTTTTCTAAATCAAAAGTAAAATTTTGTAAATTAAATATTAGCGAATGATGTGTGACAAAGTAGAAAAAGATTTCATGTGACGTCTTTACGAAGACGAAACTGTTTAGAAAGTGATTTAATTGCTAGATCATCCACAATAATTTTGTGTCAAGGTTCTTAGAACGTTTCAGTATTATTGGCAGATCTTCTATTATCACAACGTGGAATATTTAATAACAGAAGTGATGGAAACTAAAACAAAAAGTATCTAAATATAATCAGCTGGATTATATACTCAAGACACTTCTTTAAATTTAAAATTCCTAGCATCTCTCGTTCGTGCGCATGTGCTGTTGCATCAACTTAAACTCGGTCCGATAATGTCCTAAAGAACGAAACGCGTCAAACGAAAAAACTTTTTCCACTGCTATACAACTTTCCCGCCAAATTGTTGTTTGGCAGGGATTATAATGACATTCGTCAACGTCATGTTCACAGAACCGGCCGCTCCATTCTATTGTACAATTACAGTAAATGTTTACTCTAAAAAATATACATTTGTATATCGTTATCCCATAATTATTCCTATTTTATTTTCGCAGATACTATGGCTTAATCTTGAAAGAAGGAAAAGAAACATTAGAAAAAAAAAAAAAAAACATTAAAAAGAAAAGAAACATTAAAAAAAAATCCTGTTGTAATTTTGAAATTGTTATTTTGCGGGTAATTTTTTGAAAACTTAAATTAAAATAACAATAATTTTTTACTTTCCTTTCTTTACAGATTGCGTAATAATCGAACCTGATTAAATTTTGTATCGATTTTACCTGTTTAAAATGATTTTAGGTCCGACCACCATTGGACAAAATATTTCGTTCTGATTATGGAGAGGAATCTTAAAGTGTTCACACATACTAACGATGGCTTAACCAGTTCGGGTTGAGAAATTTGTTATCTCAAAGATTCGACTCAATCTGGACGGCAAATTCTTGTTAGTATTGAGATTCTGCTAATAGCATTTGAAGAAAATCTTCAGCAAACAATTAAATAACTTAATTGAATAAACTTTGAGATTATAAATTATCGTCTTAAAATCGGCGAGGTATCTAAACTTGGTCGATAGGTGCTCCTCATCATCTGACTGCTTCTTAGATAAGATTATGCCACTAAATATGTAAGTCTTGAATTATACAATTTACTCACATGACATTGTTCCATTTTTTTTCCAGATCATTGCAACATTTCTAAGTCAGAAATAGTTTATTAATTGAGAAGACAACTGAAAATATTAGGTTGGTGCAAAAATAATGACGTATGAATGTCGTTTATTGACATATTTTCTAACGTCAAAAAACGACATCATTACGTCATTATTTTTGGACCAACCTAATATATATTGGATGAAAAACCTTAAGAAGATAAGCTCCCTCGGGTTCTTATTTCTGGAAATATCTTTATTAAATGCATGTTTCTTTTCCTTCATTAGCACATGCAACAAGACTTTCTTTCCAACCTAATGGAAATGCATAATTTTTGCTTAATTCGAAAGTAACGAGGACAATTTACTGTATATACACAAGTATAGTGATTGTTTTTATTATAAGTTCTTTTAAGCCAAAAATAGTGAGTCGTATTATACAGAGGCAATTTTTTTAAAAGATTAATGATTATCCATTTTACGTGACCGGTTACACTTACACACACGGAGAGACTAAAATTCATGCAAAAAAACTTCACACTTTACACTGAAGTCGGTTTGTACACGAGTATATACGATGAATGATATTTAAAAAGAAAAAAAGAATACACTTTTTGTGCATAAGATGAATTTTTCCCACTGAATTGGATTTCAAAATTCACATGTAACTAATAAAGCAAAAAATGAAGCTGCCAAAGACAACACTTTCGACTACGTTAGAATACAACTCTGAGAATGAACATTATGGAAGCTGTTTACTCTAAACAAACGCAATAATGATAGGTTTTGAAAAAGAGTCACAGTTAACGTGGAGTCCGCAGACATTGTCCGTTTTATGAAAGCCTCATGAATTAAAGACCGGCACTGAGCCTTTCTCTTTTTATGCAGTGGGACAGAAGCAGCATGAGGATGTAAAGTCAAAAATGCAGAAAAACATCAATTCGACAAACCTTTCATCACATGGAAAATATGAAGTCAAAAAAAACGAAAATGCCGAATTTGACACCATTACTATTCTACTACGCAAAGAGTTACGAGGCTAACGTCAAAAATATGCTGGTTTCAAATCTGACACTTTTTTTTTTTACAATTTCAGTCCTTTACTCTGAAAATAAAGCGTCAAAAGTATAAAGATGTCGAATTCAACACCTCTTTCAGTTATTTAAGTTAAAGTATTGCTTTGAAAATCAGAAGAGGTAAGTTTTGAAAAATTAACCAATGATGTGTCAAATAAATTAAAGAAACTTTTTACTGACCGACATGAGTAACATTAAGAGAGAATTGGGTGATTCTTGTAGCTTCGGATGGGTGGTACGTGATGTACATTGCATGTCCACTGGGAAACTTTAAGCCTGCATGATTTCTGCAAAGATAAACTGGATGATTTCGTGACGGGTAGTCTGAAACCTGAAACAAAAGAGAAACATTTGCAATAAATATTTATTTGAAATTGTAGTAAAATTAAAATTTATTTCACAACAATTTTATTTGATAGATGGTAACTCTAATTTTGTTACCCAAATTTTCAAGTTGGGCAGAGGAAAAAAAATGGCTGCATAAAATCAGAAGTTAAAATTGGATATGACGGGGAAATCAAATGTTAAATTTTTAAAGATCCAACATTTTAGTTATCTGTATCTCTTATAAAATGGACGTGTTTTTAAGATACACTATCTAACTGTAAACTTCTTGTTCTGCTTTTAAATACACAATTTTTATTTTTATTTTTATTTTTTCGACTGTACGCATTTCCTTGAATCAAATTTAACGACCCTTTTCCAATTATAATCTTTATATAAATCTTTTAGAAGTTAATATTTCTGAAAGAAATACGGAAAATGAATTTTTATGATTTATTAATTAATGATAGTAATACAAATTAGCTGAGCTCGATAGCAATGTCACAGCGTTAGTTTTAATTTTAGTAAAAGTAGGGGGCAGGAGCCCCCACCAAGCTCCATTTATAACGGCATGGATGAACAGAGTATATTATTTTATGAATAGCTTAATATTTCCTATGACGACTAAGTTGGGATTGAAAGAGATGCGAAAGCCGTAAAAACTCTCGCAGCCTCGGGAGAACAGTTAAATAGAAACGTTTTGACACGAAAGTAGATGTGTATGAAGGGCTACTACGGCTATCAATTCTGGAAATAAGGTACGTTAGTCAATTACTTATAACCAACCCAATTCAAAATGAGAAGGCGTATTACTAATAGCTGACAGGAGCCAATATCTGATTTGATTTTTTTTACGGCTTAGTAAACTTTTTGTGAGTTATTTAAAGACGGAACAAGTTTTAGATTGTACCAATGATACTTTTTGCGAGCAAATATTGCATTAACAGTTTTTTGAGAATAAAAATTATTTTTCCAGATACCCGAGCTACTATTTAAATATAGCTGTGCGAGGAGATGGATTTATACCTTTCTCAACTGTATTTGCACGTAAGTTAATGCAATGAACCCGACTGGAATTCGAACTCGACTCTCTGATTAATCATTCTGAGACGCTATCCCTTACACCGCCTGCACATCCCAGGGACCGCGAAGAAGCAGAAGTGAAGTGTTGCTCAGACGACCAAAGTACTATTTTCTGATGAGAGAAAGCTTTGTGTCTTGTTTGGAAATCGAGATTTGCAGTGTTTTGAGTGGGGACAGAGTAGCTCAAAACATAAGTTGCTTTAAGTTCATGTTCATGGTAGTTCTGTCAGTAATGGCATGAGATTTTATGCCACCTGTAGAATCATGGTTTTCTTCGGATCGCAGTGATATCATCGATGAACGTGAAGACATGGGAATATTTCATGATTTCGTCAACGGGGGGAAAAAGAACAGAATTTTCATCTTGCGCATAACGATAAATCAATCCGCTTCATAGATTGCTGATCAGCAAACGAATGGTATTACCTTTGGATGCTAGAAACCAGCATCTCTGATAAATAATAATAATAATAATAATAATAATAATAATAATAATAATAATAATAATAATAATAATAATAATAATAATAAAGTTGACCAATTAACCTGTATCCCAAGCTATCAGTGGTCCACATCAAGCTATACCAATAACAACAACGACTGAAAACGTTTATCTGGGTTTAAATAACTCTATGGTGGTTGATGATTTGTTAAGCAGAAACCAAATGAAACCAAATCTTGGGTTGATACTAAATAGGATTTGAACACCAGCGAAAATATATGACGCATAGAAAATGACCCGTTTTCGACAAGATTATCAAACGTTCAGTAAAATTAAGAATTGCCCAGTATTTTAATGCAAAACTTGTCTCGCATCAGTTAATGCGCAATACCTTTTGTCCCACATTTTGAGAATCGACGATTCTTTTTAAAAGTTACAGTTCATTTTTTCTAAATTGCTGTGCCAATTTTGTTTGGTGTTTTGCGATGTTTTTGTTCAAATAAGTTGCAAAACTGTTGATCTTTAATGAGCGCAAAGCAATGGGAAAATACATTAGAGATGCATTGAACATATTTACACTAAAGAAGAAAAAAGTTACATGATGTTTTTATGCTGCATTTTTAAAAATGCACTTTTATTTCACTCTAAAATTCTAACGAAATAGTTACTCTAGTTTAACTGTATAAACTTCTTGAATGATAACCTTTTACATATAATATATATATCTATACACATTAATAAGAACATTATTTAATCTGATGAAGACGTTTTCAAGGGTGAAATGCGTTACATAAAATGGTTTCATTTTGTCACTCAATTACACACCATTTGTCATATAGATAAATAGAATTTATATATCATAATTCTTCCATATGTGTGTGTGCGTGTGCGTGTGTACAGTGAAGGGAAACAAAAATCGTACACATAACATTTTTAATTAAGTGTATTTCCAACTATTGAATAAACATACTTTTCATATAATTAACTGTACACAGATGCATAATAACTAAATATTTATAGAAAACAGAAATAAAATGATTTAATAGAAATAAATTCATTTATCCATTTTAATGGGTGAAAAAGGATTCATACAATACAAAAAAAGAATACATAATCTTCATTTAATACCCTGTAGAATCATTATTCACTTCTACAACAACCAACCTCTTCATGTTGTTCTCAATTAATAATTTGCAAATTTTAGTTGGTATTTTGTTCCATTCTTCTTTGCATATCGTCTGGGATGTTTGTTGGAGCTCTCGATTGGATTTGAATTTTCAAATAACGCCGCAGATTCTCGATTGGGTTGAAATCTGTGGACTGACTTGGCCATTTCAGGATATTTACATTATTTTCAGCAATACATTTCTTCTTAGATTTTCTACTATGCTTAGGATCATTATCTTGGAAAATCCAATCAGAAGGAAGTTCAATATTTTCAACCGAAATCATTAAATTTGCTTCCAAAATACTTTGTGGCATTCATTCTACTCTCTATTACTGATATGTTGCCAGTACCTCTTGCTGAAAAACATCCCCAAACCATGATGCAGCCACCACCAAATTTCACTGTTGGAATTGTGTTCTTTTGCTTGAAGGCATTTCCATGTTTCTTCTATATATGATTTCTAAGAATTACGTCAAAACAACTCAAGTTTGGTTTCATCTGTCCATAATACTCTTTCCCAATATGATTTTTCCTTATCCATCTCTGTGTCTTTTCGATAGCAAAAGAGTTTTCCGAGAGAAGTGTGAATTTAGATTGTTCATATGAATTTCATTGTTTATTGTCTGTTTAGTGACACAGGTTCATGATGAAAGCAAATCATCCTACAACTCTTGACGAGTATCCAGTGGATTTTGTTTAATTTGACGCATTAATTTCCTCGAATATCTTGCAGAAATCTACTGTAGAGCACCTGTTCTTCTTTGGTTTTCATCAGCTTTAATTTTTTTATACGTTGCAGTGAATGAACTAATGGTAGCAAATGGAATCTTCAGGTTGTCTGAGCTTTTCTTGTAACCTATACCTTCTTTCCATAGCTTAACCTTTTGCGAATTTGTCATTTTTTTACCACTTGCCATGGTGTAAAACCTCTTTCACAAATGTTAATTATAGAATGTTGTTTGTGTTTTGGGAGCTACAAATGAATACTGACAACAGTATTGGAACATTCTAGAATATTCCACTTGAATAATCTAGAGCAT
>OZ010572.1:105174855-105204855 GCA_963932145.1 Acanthosepion lycidas
GAAAAATACTGGTATATTCGAAGAAGTATTTACAACAGAGAGATTAGTAGTGAAACGAACGCAGGTTAGTCAGTAACAATCAGAAAGAGTGTAAAGTCCAACTGTATCTTCCGGTAGAGAGACGGAAGTGTGATGGTCACCTGATCTCCCCCGAACTCTATAGAACTGTCCTATTAGTAGTAGAGAGATCAGTCCATTCTGATGAGAAGGTGGGTGCGCCCCAACACTTATGTTAGGACAAAAAGATCTAGAAGAGTGGTCGCTCAGGACAACTTTCATTTACTGTTTGATAAGAAAGACTGAATCAGCTCAAAAAATTCGTCCGAAAATACCATAACCTTTCAACTTGTGAAAAAGACCGGTAAGCCAAACCCTGTCAAATACTTTCAAAATGTCCAAAGCAACACTATCTAAAGCTTCACTCTTTCAGCAACGATCTTTAGCAAGTCATCAGTTGAACTAGAGAAGCGAAAGTCATATTGCTAGTCTAAAAGATTTGATTTATAACCTCTAGTAGTTTATCAAGAAGAGGTAGTTAGGTGGGTCAGACGGTTCACCTGGGTTTTTAAAGACTGGAACATCACAGGAGGATTTCCAATAAGTAGAAAAGCATGGGGCAACAAGGCATTTATTGTGGCTTATAAAACATTTCTTCTCTGACCTTCATCAAAAAGATCTTTACTTTCTGCCACAACAGCGGTTCTGTCGGCTCGTGCTTAATGAGAAAGCATTTGTTCAATTCTTGAAACGATAATATAATCGATATATAATCGGTGTTTTCTTAATTCCTGTTCTTTATTGTTTTCTCGCCTTAATAATGTTTTCTTTTTCAAATATTCTCACACACACTGCAACGTCTTCCATATTAGTGGTTTTTGCCTTACATGGGGTGACAATCCCTTTTTGATCGGGACGATAAAATGCAGTCTCAAAGTATGGTATATTTATAAGTAAAAATGTTCAATAACAGTTATAGAGCGTATGTAAATATAAAAGTGCACACTGAGGTCAACATAGGGTGTAAGTAGTCTGTTTCATGCTTGAATGCAATCTTAAAGCCATAGCCACTTATACATACATACATACATATATATATATATATATATATTATATATATATATATATATATATATATATATATATATATATATATATATATATATATATATATATATATATATATATATGGGTGTGTATGTGTGTGTTTGTGTGTGTTATTTATGTATATATGAGTGCCGGTGTGTGAAGTTGTGTCAATTCAATAGATTTTAAATTAATATGTTATGAAATTATATTACTAATGCATGGCTTTATATAACCTTTAATATATATATATATATATATATATATATATATATATATATATATTTATCAAAGACATTTTTATGTTTAACGTTCTTTTTATAGATACAAGTATTTAAGTAAATGCTCTGTTTATAATAAACAGTATTAAATAACATTTACCGGCCTGAATGTCCGAGAAATTTTCATAGAAAATATTCATCTTTTGAAAATTCAGGCCGGTAAATGTTATTATAAACAGAGCATTTACTTAAATACTTGTATCTATAAAAAGAACGTTAAACATTAAAAATGTCTTTAATAAATAAATTGTCGGACTTTGTCCATTTCTTAATGTATGACGTCATTTGTTTACATTTGATACGCGATGAGCAGTTATGAATGTACGAGATTCATAGAAGATTGAAGTTTATAAGCAGTAAATTCGACATTGCCAACCGAACGATCCTTTGTGGCCGAGCGGTTAGGCACGTCAAACTAACTGACGGTTCCGAATAGGATGCAGGTTCGAATCCTGCCAAAGGATGAATATTTTCTATGAAAATTTCTAAGACATTCAGGCCGGTTTATTATAAACAGAACATTTACTTAAATACTTGTATCTATAAAAAGAACGTTAAACATAAAATGTCTTTAATAAATAAATTGTCCATTTCTTAATATATATATATATATATATATAGGACAAACATATATATATATATATATATATATATATATATATATATATATATGACGTTTAAAATGAATATATATATATATATATATATATATAACATTTAAAATGAATATATATATATATAACCTTTAATATATATATATATATATATATATATATATATATATATATATATATATATCGAAATAAAAGTGTAAAACTTAATATTACGAGACATATTAAAAACGGGCGAAGCAACCGGTTTCGCTCCCACTCTTCAGGCTTCAACGGGAGATTTAAAATTAACACAGAAAAATGTACAATAAAACTCAAACTCGGCCTATGTTTAGATCTGCGTGTAAAGACGTTCTCCCTCCCCATCAAATTAATTCAATTATTTATAAATACGTTTGTAATTGCGGAGCCGACTACACAGGGAGAACAACTCAACGCTTAGACATGAGAATAAAACAACACGCACCTACAAAAATTAGAAATCCCAACTTGCCTTTGAATGGACTCGTCCCGAACACCTATAGTTCCGCCATATGCGAAAACCTATTAAAGAACAGATATTGTGCAGCCAAATTTAGTGTTGACTGTTTCAGTCTGAAGTCGGACGTCCGGCTGATCGGTTGAACTCTCTGCCTTCGGGCGGGGAGGAACCCGAACGAGTCTACGCCGAATGGCGGAGTTTCTTTCGGGGAGGTAAACCGACCCTGAACCCGTTTATACGGTTCAAAGGACATATTTTTGGCCGAGCCCACGGGCTCGGAGGTCCAACGCTAAACCGGGCTTGTGCCACATGATGCCCTCGTGGGGGTGACTAAATACTAGTGTTGACTGGTTCAGTCTGAAGTCGGACGTCCGGCTGACCGGCTGATCGGTTGATCGGTTGAACTCTGCCTTCGGGCGAGGAGGAAACCGAACGAGTCTACGCCGAAGGGCGGAGTCTCTTTCGGGGAGGTAAACCGACCCTGAACCCGTTTATACGGTTCAAAGGGCATATTTTTGGCCAAGCCCGCGGGCTCGGAGATCCCACGTTAAACCGGCCTTGTGCCACATGATGCCCTCGTGGGGGGTGACTAAATACTAGTGTTGACTGGTTCACCGTGTTGTCCCGGTCTCACTCCTTATTTCATCTAAAGGTTCTGGAAGCACTTTACATCGGGTCCCGTAAGCCTTCTTTGTGTAAACAACGTGAGTGTTTGTTGGGACTCGCTGTCATTTGTCTCTAGTTCCTTTTGCATATTTTTTTTTCACAAATTCCTTTTGTTGTACATGTTTCTGTGTTAATTTTAAATCTCCCGTTGAAGCCTGAAGAGCGGGAGCGAAACCGGTTGCTTCGCCCGTTTTTAATATGTCTCGTAATATTAAGTTTTACACTTTTATTTCGATCATTAAATTTTGTACCTACAAAAATATCTTTAAATATATATATATATACATGCATATGACTACATAGGCAGAACGTCTTAGCGCTTGGATTTTAGAATTAAACAACATTTACCCCGCAGAATTTTAAATCCGGCCGCTAACAAAAACCAACTAGTGAATGCATCCGGGTCATCTATAGCGGAACACGCTATAACTAGCAGGGAATGTGTTGCTGGTTTGAGTGTTGACTGTTTTTCCATTCTTGCGAAGTCACACTCCGCATATCATTTGAAGGTTCTTGAGTCCATTTACATCAAATCCCGGAGGCCGTCTCTCTGTAAGCAGAGAGATTGCTTGTTGGGTTTGAATGTGATTGGGCTCTAGTTCTTTCTATCATATTTTTTTTTCTTGCCCTCCCCCTTCATTGAATAGTTTTTTGTTTTTAAGTTTATGAATAAATAATCCCAGTGTATCAAACCTGAGGAATACTGGGACGAAACCGGTTGTTTGTTTTAGTTCTTAGTTTTCATAATTATGTCCTTTCCATTCCGCTTATTCCTTGCTATAATATATATATATATATATATATATATATATATATATATATATATATATATATATAAATGTTATTTTTAATGGATACGCGTATTTGAGTAGGCGCTTCCTTTATTTATTAGACAGTATATTTATTTATTTTCGTCTACCGGCCTAAATATTCGAGATATTCAAACCGATAGACGAAAATAAATAAATATATGTTTCGTTAAATAATATAGACATTATGTCTTTGTATTTTTATAATGATCCTTTGGAGTTCTCTAATAATCTTTCGATGTGAAGTTGAATTTCATCAAGGAAGGTTCATGGGGTGAATTGTAATCGTTGTGATGGTGATTTTTGCAAACACGCGCCCTATTATAATTATTTTAAAATTAACCGTTGTATTTAGGCATAACATGTCTATATTATTTCATGAAACATGCTTGAATGAAGATATGCTGTATATATATATATATATATATATATATATATATATATATATATATATATTATATATATATATTTATATATCAATAGATGGCCACTAGTATTTGAGGATACCCGTCTACTAGGGCGGCTAGCCAGTCCCTATTGCAGACGCTTGCTCAGGCACATTTTGTTCAACAACCACAGGGCAACACTTGTGATTTATACTGCAACTATGTTGAGCAAACCGTAGTTACAGTTTCTGGGAGAGAGCGTCTTATCTAGCGTGTTCAACCATTTGAACAAGGCCAACAAGCTCTAAGCCCTCGGCCACGATGAATTGTCGCACTGTGTTAGCACAGCTATTGACGGCCCTCAAGAGTTCCGCCTAAACCATTTCACTCACAAGTCTTGTGTCAACCTGTGGTATGGTTTTCGGGCACTTTCCTGGGATCAGGAAATCTCCTTCCTGACAAATCGACCATGGCGAGATTCTGGTCTCATGTCAGAAAGCGGACCTTCTAACCACTCTATTACGCGCCCATATATTAGGTTGGTGCAAAAATAATGACGTAATAATGTCGTTTTTTGACGTATAACGTCAAAAAACGACATTATTACGTCCTTATTTTTGCACCAACCTAATTTATATATATTTATATATGTATATATATATATATGTGTGTGTGTTTGAATAACATTAGGTGAACGCATGTGTCAAGAAGAGAGAAGATACGGGAACTTAAAATTATTGCAAACTAAGCGTTTGATCGCAGAAAGGCGAATAAAAAAGTAATGAGAAAGTGTGAGGGTGGTGGGGGGGGGGTCAAAAATATAAAAACGTTCTTTTCATTGTTCCTTTTCGAAAGGATGAAATTTCACTTACATAAGACGATTTTTTTTTTCTGTCTTCACGATCATTTTTAATAATTTTTCATCAAGTTGTTATTAAATAAATATCTAAGAATAATAATTTTATAGTGTTATTTTATATTTTCTAATTTTCTTGTAATATTTATTAAACAGCACAGACATATGTCACAATCTGGGAATGTCAAATAAAAAAAAAATTAGTCTGTGAAAATAAGACATGCATTTTTCTACTTCATTTAGTGGCAATTATACAGGGTACGGTAGAAATACCTTCACACATACACCTCCCAGAAATACATAATGGTAAGAAATTAATGACAATGGTGTCTTCAACTAGCTAATGTCTTATTATTTGCGATGTATTTCTCGTAGTAATGTGGGAGTTATTTCTTTGTGTAAAAAAAAGAAAAAAAAAAAAAACAGGAATTAAGGAGACAAGATAACGGTTGACATTGAATTTAAATTTTTGAAAATCAAACATGATTGGAAAGTAAGAAGTTGTAAGAAATCGAGACTTGTGAGAGAAGAAACTGTTAGCATAGATCTTACGGTTACATTTCATGAGATCTTGCCGCCCATCTGGTACTTAAATTTTTAGAGTCCAGACACCGTAGAGGAGAGTTCATTAGAACAATTACTATGAAAATATTTATCGAAAAAGAACAGGAAATTTACATTTTGCCAGTAGGAATGTGACTGCATCCGAGATACCGGGTCAGGATCAGTGAAATTGCAGATTCTTCTTTGGATTTTATCAAGGATTTCTAAATACATAACATTTTAATTACTTCATCCCAAACAAAGCGACAAAAGCACCAACACGCAGTGGTCTAGAGAGAGTTAAAGACTATCAGAAAATGATTATTAAGAAGGGAGAACAATAAATGATTATTATTACGGAGAGGCAACAATAAAAGAACAGAAATTAAGAAGAATAACGATTGACATTGCATTTAAATTTTTGAAGAACAAATTTAACCGGAAAGCAAGAACCTGTAAGCGAGAAGTGCGAGAGGGAAACTGTTAGCATAAAACTTACAATTAGATCTAGCCATTTCTTCTATAATATGATGGGTATACTGAGGTCTCTGTTCAACTTTCCACAGGGCATTTCACTGAACAGGAGATGTTAGAGAAAATATATAGACATCATAATTTATAATAATATTGGCGTTGAGAATGTTTCTTTCATTTGACAGACTCTTGCTTAAAGTTGCTTATTTTATTTAAATTATATGCCCTGTCCTGGGGGGGATTTAAGGGACTGGTATTGTTGAGTCCGATTTTGCTTCTAGCACTAAGCTCTATTGTCGGGTTCCTAATATTCCACATGGCATCTAGCACCCCTTCGGTACGCCAGGGATCATTTTCTGGTGATTTTTTTTTCAAAATGATTTTCAATTGACGGCGTATTCATCTTGTCCGGATGGACATTTTCCCCACTTGGTGAATGTTTGACATGCACACATCGATTACACTTGCAAGATGGAATTAAATGAAGGCTATAAATGATGATTGCGTGAAAACACATGAAACTGTTAGTTGTGGTCAACCAATATTTACTGGAAATTCAATATACATACATATATATATATATATATATATATATATATATATATATATATATATATATATATATATTCTGTTTATACGTTATTTTTATAGATATAATTTATTTAAGTACATATATATATATATATATATATATATATATATATATATATATATATATATATATATATTGAAACGGATTAAGCCCAACAATTATTTAATATATTTTCTGTTTATACGTTATTTATATAAAGTTTATTTAAGTATATATATGTTTGGAAAAGAACTCTTAAGTAGCGATAGAATCATATTTTTTTTTAAATAATTATATATACATATATATATATATATATATATATATATATATATATATATATATATATATATACACGTCGCCTGACGATTGCATATAGCATGAAACAGACTGTCGCCTCTAAGTGTTGACTTCTATGTTCACTTTTATATTTACACACGCTCTATCTCTGATATTGAGCACTTTATTCCATAAATATAGCACACCTTAAGACTATATTTCTTTATATATATATATATATATATATATATATATATATCTCGGCCTCACGATTGCGTCTAGCATGAAACAGCCTGTCGGCTCTGACTGTCGATTTAAATGTTCACTTTTATATTTATATTTACATACGCTCTATCTCTGATATTGAGGACTTTATCCCATAAATATAGCACACTTTAAAACTATATTTCTGCATATATATATATATATATATATATATATATATATATATATATATATATATATATATATATATATATATAATGAAACGGATTAAGCCCAACAATTATTTAATATATTTACAGATACAATTTATTTAAGTAAATGATGGTCTGTTTTTAATTATACGTATTAATTACATTTACCGGCCTGGATGTTCGAGAAATTTCGTAGAAGTAGTTTTTATGTGTATCGTATGTGACACTTCCGTCCCTCTAGTAACCTGCATACAGGTCCACATATTGTGCAACGGCGAGGATATTGGTACATATCAACAGGAATATTTGCTGAGGCTTCTTGCCGTTGTTTTTCGTCTCTTAGCAGGTCAATAAAACCGATTTCAAAATTCTTGATACGACTCTGGCACAAATATCTATATAAGTTATTTCTATCCAGGGCAACTCGCACGAAGCACGAAACACAATGACCGCTGAGAGGTTACTCAGCTTGTCTTTATACCTGAGCCACGGCCCTCCTACTGTCCACTCCAACTGTTGATAAACTTGATGACCTTAGGTATTCCGTCGTCACTCATCTCCTTGCAATATGATCAGCCCAGCGAAGTTGTGACTGCACCAGGAAAATCTCAATTTCATCAATTTTGCATTTTAGAAGCTCTGCATTGAGAACCTCATCATCAAAAGTATAGCCACAGATCACGCGGAGACAACTTTTGTGGAAGACATGAAACTGATTGATATGGAATCTATAATGGGTTCACGAATTTGACCCTTACAACAGTTGGTTAAAACAGGGCTGCTCTATAAATCCCTATTTTGATATATATATATATATATATATATATATATATATATATATATATATATATATACTTCTGGTATTTTGGTATATCTACATACTTTTGGAACGAAGATCTAAGATTTTCCTCGAATTGTACAGGCTTTTCTGGAATCTAACCGTGGTGAAGCTAGATTGGATATAGGCAGTAATATTGGCGTATACCTTTTCGAGGCAGATATCCGAGCATGTCGCCGGAAACTGAAACTCCTCCAAAGGAACTCTTTCGCACCATGGTTGAACTGTGCAAATCGAACCGCTGGTTATGATTTCACCATGTCAGATTTATCATAATGATGGTTGGCTATTCATTTCCGAACACACCCATCTTCTAGGGCAGCTAGACAATCTCTGCTGAAGATGCCTCCGCAGTTACATTTGGTTTGTTCAACATCCAGAGATCATCCCATCTGTAGTTTAACCTGCTAGATAGGCCGTCTTTAGTTACAGTTTCTGGAAGAAAGTTCATAAACTGCCAAAACCAATATTTTCAACAAGGCCAGTACGTTCAAGCCCTCGGTCACGATGCCTTGTGACATCGCGGTAGCACGAATATTGACTAACAGTTCGGATACCAAATTTCGCTCACAAGGATCAACCAGTGGTATGGTTTTTAGTCAGCTTCCAAATGCAGCGCACGCTGGTATCGCCGATAACATCAAGAAGTTACATCTCCGACAAGTCGACTATAGTGTAATTCGATCTCAGGTCTGATGATCAGAAATAAAACATTCTAAACAGTCGGTCGTGCTCCTAACAGATAGATGAATTCTGCATCCTAAAACCACCCTACAAATCTTTGTAATCGCATATGGTATGCTTGTAAAATACATAAATCTAGCGTAACCGTACCGTAACAAAATGGCGGCAATTGTTAGAAAGTTTGAAAGTGAGATGCAATGAAACAAAAATTTTGAAACGCTGCATTGAGATTCTATAAAGCGGAGATAATGAATTCATGACTTAAATGGAGGCCAATGGACCGTTTAAGTATTCCGCTTTCTTTGTAATTATTCGACATTCAATGTTATCTATGATTCAATGATTACTCCTGAAATTATATAAATCCCTTTTTGCTTAATATCTTTTCATGTAAAAACTTATATGCGTTTAATATAACAATAAAATGGAAATATCTCTCAGAAGAAAAAAGTTTAGCAACAGAACGACAAAGACAGCGACGACAAAATCTATTCCAAAGACAAGTTGAAGCAAGACGATCATTTCATAGACAAAAGCATCTGAGTACCTCACATGAAAAAATGCAATCGAAGAAACGTAGGAATAAAGGAAGTCGTTAATTAAACGATTTTTTGATCGGGAAACAATTTTCTTTCAATGGAGACAAATATTTTATTTTGCGTAGGTTATTAAAACGACTAAGGAACAGTAATCACTCGTAAATTTACTAATTTGATTTACCTCTATTTCCACTACAGATGGGACAGGAAATATATAAATACACCAGAAATATGTAAATAAATAAAAAATCATTATTATATTGTTTGATTTGATTCCATGATTTTATTATGCCATTAATAAGACTAGCAAGGAATTAAAAAAAAATTAATAAAATTATATATAACTAATTTGAAATATTATTATTTTCTATACATTTTCGTATTGGTGAAGCCGCTGAAATAACTTTCACCAACGACCCGCCTTAACTAAGAAGCCATCTTTGGCATTACAGTGTACCTTGAATGTGTCTGTTTTATACAAGAGATGACTTATCGTTCGTTATTAGTGACAAGAAATTCTATATCAGTTCGCTTAACTCCATATGGATTGGATAAAAAAAAATAAGGTCAGTTTTAAATGCACCGACTTCTCAACACCGATTGAATTACAATTATTATCACTTTCAGCATTATTATTAATTGCTTGACAGTTTATCCCATATTTTGAAAATCGGTCGGTGAAATCTGATGTCTTCGCGAACACAAGAAGACAATAGGGACCACGACTAAATAACCTTGGATCCTAATAAGTTAAAAACGTCTAAATTCATATTTTATGCACGTGTGAATGTTTTTTTTGTATTTTTTTTTTGTTTCATTTTCAATTACTGTTGTTTTTCTCTTTCTTGACTATGTACTCTGATATCTGGACATGTATTTTCGGTATATTAGCTTGTTCGACAAGGCGTAACGACATTTCGTGATAAATGATTTACGCAAACGAAATTGAATTATTGAAAACAGGTGTTCTGTTAATTAGGAATGATTTGATAGAGAGGTGTCGTAAACATGATTTAATGATGAGAAATCTACAAATTATGACAATAATAATAATAATAATAATAATAATAAAAAGATTGAAAGCGTTTTCGATATATTTTCTTCCTCGAGTAGGAATTAAGGGATACAGATTCTAAGAGTTCTTAAGTCTGAATATTCCATTTTTATTACATTACGAATTTGAAAATGAAAAAGAAAAACATTTATATTACAGAATACATTTTTGCCATCATAGCCCTTTTCTATTTAAATGCAGTTAATTCTGTGGTGAAATTTAATAATGTATAAATAAGTACAAAATGAAAAAGAAAAAATTATATACTCGACTCTCCCGTCGAACTCGACTTATGAAGGTCAAGCAGATCAGTTCCCAGGAAACCGACAGCCCGACAACAGCACATGAGAATTGATTATAGTGGTGAAGGTTTCGTGCAGGACCGTCCACACTTTTTGAAGGACCGAATACAGGGACCTGGTGAACTAAGTGCCCCAAGGTCCCCAAACGACCCTCCGCAGGTTTTGAATTCAGTGTTGACCTTCTTCTAAACCAGTTGCCATCTAAGGCTATAGAACCCAGTCTGGAGGGAGAAGGAGAGGATTCACACCTTTCCCAAGGGTATTAGCGGTATTAGCACGTAAGTGAATGTAATGGATTCGACTGGAATTCGAACTCGAAAAAAAGTATTATAAAAAATGATATATATATATATATATATATATATATATATATATATATAATTTTTTATAATAATTTTTTTTTGTAGGAGGAACGGTGGAGTATTTTATATATATATATATATATATATATATATATATATATATATATATATATATATATATATATATATATATATATAAACTGCGTCTAGAGATTATATGCTAATGTTAAAAGTCCTAATATAATTGAATTATTGAAAACAGGTGTTTCTCAATGTTATTAACTTAGATGTATAGTGTTAGAGAAAACTATTCTTTTTGGTTGGAAAAAATTTTACTAATTTAACAAAACAGACTAATTTGACTGTCAGTAGTTTATTTGCAACTATTTATTCTGATACTTTTACATTATTATACTTTGTAAAACTAATGTAAAAAAATATGAAAAGATTTTAGAACAAATTCGTCAATTTCTTAAAGGAAATACATAAAAAAAAACATTTTATTTTAAAAATAAAAGATATATTAACAAAAAATAATAAGAACCTCCTAAAATTTATTGCACAAATGCTCCTTTCTCTTCAATAATTCTTAGCAGTCTATTGTCAACATCTGATGTTAGATTTGCAATTTTAGTAGCTGGTAAGTTGTTTGCAGCAACTTTAACTGCCTCCCAGAGGTCACACTTGCTGTTGAATTGCCTTCCATTAGAATAAATATCTCTCTTGAGGATGCTCCACAGGTTCTCAATGGGATTCAAGTCACACCTATTTGAAGGCCAGTCCACAAGAGAATTTTCAGCAAATCCCTTTTCTTTCAACCAGGATTTAGTAAACTTTGATGCATGACTTGGTGCGTTGTCTTGCATAAAGATCATAGATCTACGCTTGGCTAAAGACTGGTTATCAAGCCATTCAAAGATATATTGCTCTAGAAAATCACAGTAACTTTTGGAATACATTTTAACCCCGTCTTTCAGTTTAAATGGACCCACGAGCTCATTACCAATAGTTCCAGCCCATATCATGATCCCACCGCCGGCTTGGCGTTTAAAAAAATTATTGAGTCATGTTGCTTGCAAACCTATCCTCGAGCCCATCCATCGGGCCCATCAAGGGTGATCCTTGATTCGTCTGTAAAAAGCAATTTACTGAAATCAGTTTTCATGTATTTTTTTGCCCACTGCAATCTTCTTTCCTTATGTTTTTTTTTGTTAAAATGTGTTTCTTTATTTGATTTTTTTACATCAGCAAACTTCCTTAATGCTTTACACCTTGTTTCCCTTGATACCATAGGAGCTCCAGTGGCCTCAAATATTAACGCACTAGACGCATTTGGGTTTCTTATTAATTCTCTTCGGATATGTGATAGATGTCGCTTTGTTAAATTCCTGAATTCAGCCTGAGACTTTTTTTCCTTGGTTGAAATCGCATTTGACATATTCTCTTGAGTGTTCGATGATCCCTTTTTAAATCCTTAGAAATTTGAAGCGAAGACTTTCCTTTGCTAATTTCTTTGATTTATGTAGTTCTTTTCATTCATCGTTCGTTCTTTTTTAAGAGCCATAATACTAAATTCTAGATCTTGCAAATAATCTCTTGACACTGCAAATTGCTATAATTACTGAAAAAATACTAAATATCAATCTGAAATTGAAAATTGGGACTTAATTGCTTTCACGCTTACTCGCTATGCATAATAGTACAAATTATTTCATTGGATATATTTAGTATAGTAGTATATATTATTTCATTGAACATATCTATGAATTTTACATAAAATATTTGACAAAACCTCTTTTGCGAATAATCTCTGGACGCAGTTTATATATATATATATATATATATATATATATATATATATATATATATATATATATTCTTAGGGGTACAGAATTTTATTATGGAAATAAAAACACCAAGCATTGACTATTGCTCCATCCTTAGTCATGCTCATTCTTTATTAAATTTGAAGGCATTGGAAACGATCTATGCTACGTCCAGACAGCCCTCCCTCTGTAAACAGAGTGCATGTTTGTTAGGGCTTGACATTATTTTCATCTGATTAGTCTGCCTTTATTTCATAACTTGCTTTATACTTTCTATTTTATATTATAACATTTAGTTTTCCCTCAATTTCACCTCTGTTGTTTGAGGGCGAAACCAGTCGGCTGCTTTTTTTTTTCAGTCATCAATAGCAAAGCTCGCCTTGCCGATTTTATTCCCATAATATATATATATATATATATATATATATATATATATATATATATATATATATATATATATATGTCATAACTACAACAGATGAAATTAACGTTATATATATATATATATATATATATATATATATAAAACGTTAATTTCATCTGTTGCAGTTGAGACATTTTTTGTAAAACAAACATTCCAGTATAAGACGATTGCAGTTACAATATGTTTGTCTTCGTAATTTAACCCTTGTGAAAGATCGAATCTACTTGGTTTAAAAATATGATTTCTTCCTTGATGAAATTAATCTTAACTTTAAGAAACTTTTAGGCAACTGGAAAGGCTCAGTATACATTTAAGTACACAAAATATATCTATGTTATTCAATGAAACCTGTTTGTATATATATATATATATATATATATATATATATATATATATATAGGATGCAAAAGTAGGTATACAGTGAAAGCAAAATGTGAATCCCTCAAATCCTCAATCTGTTTACCACTTTACATGCAAAACATTTATTATTATTATGTATTAAAAATTATAATAAATGTATTGTAATAAAATTATGAAAATAAAAATGTTGAAAATGCTTTAAATGGATTCTACTATAAAATGAACCAGAAGAACCACTCTTAAATTACTGGTGTAATATTAGGTTGGTGCAAACAATGTCGTTTTATCACATAGTAACATGTGTGATAAAACGACATTATTTTTGCACCAACCTAATACTTACTGTATACCTACTTTTGAAGGCCTGTGTATATACAGGCTGTTCCATAAATGCTACTACTTCCAATTATTTATATCGGATTCAGAAAGTATCTTGGATTATAAAAATGATAATGAGTACCAAATATATTTATTACATAACTAATACACAAGAGTTCAGCATATCTAAGATTTTGCTCATTCTTACAGGTAACTGATATCTTTTTTGGTGACGATGGTCTCTCATAATGTCTGTCTTTGAAATGACAGAGCGAATTCGTGCATCTTCTCTTCGTTGTGCTGACCATCTCAGGGATGTAATATACAAATCTTAGATAATATAATCTTGTATATTTGTAAATATATTTGGTACTCTATGTCAGTTTTATAATCCAAGATACTTGCACTTAAAATGTGTCGCCCTAAACTAAATTGTATTGTTATTTTAAGTTAATTTGAAAGAAATATTTAGATATTTGTACATCGAATTATTCAACTACTTTCTCATTTTTTTTTTACTACCTCTCACTTCAGGATTCCATCCTCCCAGAACTTGGCATCTTGGGAAGGAACTATATCGTAATAAAAAAGTCTAAGGTCATCTGAGAACAGCGTATGTAGTAGGATCCATTTCTCAGCCAAGTTATGTCAACTGCTGATGAGTTGTTTTGATTGAAGACGGCAGATTCTGATTGTCTTTATCGACACACTTGGGAAATGTACTTGCTTAAATCCAACGTATGAATTCGAGGATTACGTAAAGCCCAGTAGATTCACAGCACCACCGTCTTCGGATGCAGACCGGTTTTTCGTTTTTCGCACGACATTGTTGTAAACTATCCATTTTACATCGCTCTTTTAAAAATAGGTCGTTTTTGTTGCGTTTGAGCAGCGAATCGCAAATGGAAAAATGCGGTCTATTAAATTATTTCTTTTACATCGTGCCGCAAATAATTATTGTGGCTATTCCCATAATCAAGTATTTTTCAGATGCTTTACAACACTAATATGAGATATGTGGAGTACCTGTGCATTGTCCCGTGTCGTGTGAACAGGGTTAGTTTTAATTGGCGTACCAATTTGGCCATCATCGACTGTAGGCCGGCTGAGAGGTTCTCGGTCTTCCAGATTACCATTTCTGCTGTTTTCGCAGCGTTTTTTCGGAAATAAAAGCGTATCAAATGACAGAAAGATTAAACATTCACAGTCGAGACATAAATCATGCAGAAAGACCGGTTGAAATGTCACGTTTGAGAAAAAAAATAGTTATCACTTACGAAGGGGAAAGACCGCCGCAAAATCCGAAACTGAGGTATATATATATGTATATATATATATATTTGTTTGAATAAAAACAGACCACTTTAAGGTTCCATGTAATAAGTTATTTCACCACAACCCCTTTAACAGGGCTATGGATCATCAGACTTTACTTCCAAAGGTTGAAATGAAAAATGAAAAGAAATTCACACGTTTTAGACGGACCTCATCAAGCATATGTAAAATTAACGAAGTGAGGAAGTGAGGTGGGAGAGAAGATAAGATATGAGTGTGTTATATGTACCATTACAATTCCTTATTCTTAACCCCACTATGTGTCGGCTAGACGTTGCTTAAGCCTAACGCGTCTTGTCTCTAGATATAGATGGCTAAGGGGTGAGGGGGAAGACCGACATTAAAGGAAGAAGCTACAACAACCCTGATAAATTACATTCCACGAGGACAGGTTTCATTCAAATTCTTAGATGCCGTTAATTCGCGTTACTTTAAAGGGGATATTTGGGAGGTTAAGGTTTGATATAAATCTAAATGTCTAAACAATCTACGAAGAATTTAATTTGAAGTTCGTTGGAGTTTTGGGTATTTTCTATGAAACAGTCGATTGGAAAAACTCATAGACAGTACATTGAAAGAGTAATCCATTTTATATTTAGTAATTTTTTTCTTTTTTTTTATTCAAACATATCTGCTCTGAATTTTACATTGAGCTCTGCGGATATCATCCTCCTTGGGTCTACCCATGCGGATTACCTAGTTTTGCATAAACTATATATATATATATATATATATATATATATATATATATATATATATATATATATATAAATATATTTCAAACACTAGCAAGGCAGGAATACTACTAGTACATAGGGCGTTACAGAGAGTAAAAGAGAGCGAAAAGACTGGGTTTAGGGAAGATTTGAGGAAAGGACAAAAGATGAATGGTATTCAAGAAGATAGAAGATGGTGATTGACATTGTATTTAAATTTTTGAAGATTGTAGTTATCAGGGAAGCAAATGAACTGAAGAGAGTTCTACAGGCGGGAAGTGTGAGAAAAGAATCTGTTGAAATAGAAGTGGCGGTTATATTTAACTATTTCAACAGTAAAATGGTGGGAACTATATGCCAATCTAGTAGTACGCTTAAATTTATGAGATCTAGACACCAGAGAAATATCGTCAGGACAGTTTCCATGAAAATAATTGCAGAAACGGCAGAGAACCCACTGTACAAGAAAACCTGACTCAAGGTCGTTCACTCAGGAGGATAGCAGAATCGTGTTGATTTGGAAAACATAAAGGTCCTATTCGTAAGGGGTCTTTATTTTGATTTCCTTGAAAATATTGGCACAGAAACGTGTAAGGAAAGTGGTCATGTATGCCTAAGGTTTGCAAGCGTCAAAAACATCAAAGACGCCACACACAGAGATAAGTCAGTCAGTATACGTTATGCGATATTTCTAATTGCAGAGAGTGCAAAAAAGAAAGTTCAACAAATTTTAATGCAACAACTATTACGAAAGACACCCAACGTTGCCTTGCCACACCTGCGCAAGAGAATGTAAAATGCTATCAGGATTAAAAAGGCATATCCGGGCTGCTCATATTTGAAGATGGATCAAGTGATGGCATTGCTTAAAATAGAATCACAGCCATATATATATATATATATATATATATATATATATATATATATATATATATATATATATATATATATATATATATATATATATATATATATATATATTTGACTCAACGTTCGAGTTCGACGTATGATGGTCAAGCAGATCAGTTGCCAGGAAACCGATAGCCCGACAACAGCACACGAAATCTGATTATAATAGTGAAGGTTTCGTGCAGGACCATCCACACTTTTTGAAGGGCCGAATACAGAGACTTGGTGCAATATATATATATATATATATATATATATATATATATATATATATATATATATATATATATTGATGCATGTTTCATTAAATAATATAGACAATATTGTTTATTTGAAGTAAGTTCCTTTCATATTGTCTGTTTAATAACAAGGGAATTCAGACCAGCATGCGACTGTTTGACCAATACAAGGAATCTTAAAAGATTCATGTTAAAAAGATAAAAAAAAAAAAAAAAAATGAAAACTACAGACAAAATCATTTTCTCCGTCAAGACATTCATTTCTGTAGTTCTCTGCTAGCAGCAAGCAGATATATTTCTTCTCCCGATGATGGCCATGTTGGCCGAAACTAGTCGACGAATGTAAATAAAATAATAATAATAACGAAGATTTTTAATATTTTTTATTGTTCAATATATATATATATAGTCGACTTTCCCGTCGAGTTCGACTCTCCCGTCGAGTTCGACTCTCCCGTCGAGTTCGACGTATGAGAGTCAAGCAGATCAGTTGCCAGGAAACCGACAGCCCGACAACAGCACATGAGATTTGATTATACTAGTGAAGGTTTCGTGCAGGACCATCCACACTTTTTGAAGGGGGGCCGAATACAGAGACCTGGTGCACTGCGTGCCACAAGGTCCACAAACGACCCTCCACAGGTTTTGAATTCAGAGTTGTCCGTCTCCTAGAGCAGTTACCATCAAAGGCTATAGAACCGAGTCTGTCCTACTATTTAGCCATAGCTGGAGGGGAAAGAGGATTCACACCTTTCCAAAGGGCATTAGCACGTAAGTGAATGTTACTGGAATCGACTGGAATTCGAACTCGGCTCTCCGATTCCTCATATATATATATATATATATATATATATATATATATATATATATATATATATATATATATATATATATATATATATATATATATATATATATATATATATATATATATATACATATATTTATATTGACTTCTCCATAAATATACCATTATGTTTCTAACATTATTTTTTCGTATCTTTATTCTTCTTCATTTTATATTAATTTTATTTTTATGTTTATATATTTTAATTATTCTTATATTTATAAATATTTATTATATTTTTTTTATTTTACTTTTCTTTTTTTTACATCTATAAATATTTAATATTATTTTTTATATTTATACATATTTCCTATTTTTTCTTTTTCTTTTCCTTTTATTTGTTGTCTTCTTTTTCATGTGCCATGTCCTTTCAGGACGTAGGCGGTCATAGCTCTCCACCTCCCTCTATACCATGCAGCTCTTAACAAGTTCGTTCCCTCTGTCATCTCCCGCAGACCACGTTCTGTCATCCACTTGCTCAAGCCCGCTAGGTATGTCACGCGTTGTTTTCCCTTGTCTCTCTTTCCCTCTATTTGACCAGTGAGTATCATATTCTCCAGGCCCTCCTTCCTCATTATGCATCCCAAATAAATCCAGCTGCTTCTTCCTGATGTTAAGTATAATCCCCCTCCTTGTTTGCATCCTCTCTAAGGCCTCATCCTTGCTCACGCGCTCGGTCCATGATATCCTTAGCATACTTTTGTAGAACCACATCTCCGTCGCCTCGATTCTCTTCTTCGTCTTTGACGAGATTGTCCAACATTTGCTGTCGTAGAGAAAGACAGATGTCACGTAACTTTCATATGGAGGTGATGCATGGCGCCAAACCCTTTCGGAAATATCTAAACTCTCAGCTGTTTACAACCGCTTCCAAATTGATGGTTAAAAATCTCTTTGAGCGGGCGAATCTCTGGGTTTTGGCGAAGACAAAACTTCTTGGAATCTCGTGGAATGGCACGACAGAACCACAAACAATAGATTATATCAAATGACAGAAACATCTCTTGAATACTTTTAACAGCAGCAACAGCTGAAATGGATAGCACATGTAACCCGAAGAGAAAATAATGACATAATCAAGATGTTGACATTCCACATGACTTCAAATAAAAGGTTAGGAAGGAAACTCGCATCAATAATGGAAAAAGCGATAAAAGCTGCTGGATCTGGGAAACCCTATTTTTCTGAAAAATTGTTTCACAATAAAGATTTTTACATTTCATCCAAGACAGGGTGCTCGGTCAATGAATGCCAAATGTTTCTTTTTGACATAAATCAAACAAATTACAATTAAATTATATGGGGAAAATGACAACGATAAGACTTTTTCTTTTTTTTTTTTTTGGTGGGGTGGATAATAACATCTTCAGAATTGCGCAGCATTTAATACAAAATGCAGATTTAAGGTACTTTGGAAATGAAAAGAGGCGTTGAAAGAAAAACGGTAGTACAATGCACCTTCCTCCAGGACTGGCAACAGAGTGGATATTTTGAAGAATTTGGTCTTCTATTCCACTGATCATCCATTCACATTTACCAGATCATGCTCCATCTTTTTCGTGTTTTCAAAAGCTTAAATGAATTGTTTTGTTTTTTTTTTGGGGGGGGGCATATATTTTTGAATGATTCGCAGGACAGAAGAGCAGAATGCCTAAAATATTTTTAAAAGATTAAATACATTTCACAATCGAAGATCCCATATGGATTGAACTACAAACTCAATATGTAAAATATGCACTAAACTTATACACAGCATCGTTGGTTTGTCCTTGCTCTGTATCTATGACGTCAAGAAAACACCAGAAACAGACAGCATCAAGAGTAAGTTGAGCAACAGGAGGGAACATTTCATCGTCACCGACTCAACAACGCCGACTCAACAACGCCGACTCAACACCACCAAATCACCACCGGCCAACTGGTGTTGGCTGCCATAGTGTGCACATCTCTTAGATCGGCCTTGAACTGAATATTTGAAAGGAAATTGCATACAATTTTCAATAAATTTTAAAATTAAAAATAAATTCATGTATTAAAATAGGATGCTTAATAAATTATTTTTTATTCAGTTTTAAAAGTTATATTCAAAAATGATCCTTAATAAATTACTTTTGTACAGTTTAAAAATGTTATGTTATAAAAATGATACTTAATAAATTACTTTTATTCGGTTTTTAAAAGTTATATTTTAAGAAAAATTCTAAATAAATTAATTTATTCGGTTTTAAAAAGATATGTTTTAAAAAATTATCCTTAATAAATTACTATCATTTTTTTATAACTTGCATGTCGTTGAGTCGTCGATGTTGAGTCGGCGGCGTCGAGTCGTTCTGCACCCTTGTACAAAGATGTTGTCAACAAAAACAGGAATGGGTTCTTTATTAAAGTGCCCAAGAAGAAAATTTCAAAGTGCCCAACAGTATTCATGCGCAAGATAGCTTCTGAGGTAAATGTGGATCCTCAAGACCGCCGGAGCAAACATGCATGCAAAGCCGAAACTTAAATCGTATATCAGGAAGCCAAGAGTCACGGAATTCATGAATTTCAGGATGCTTTGAAAATTCAAGAACGTTTTCAGATGTCTCAGGAATCAGGGATTCATATTTGGAAACATTCTCTCTGATGAGAAAATCTTCGCCGCAGACAGTTTTTAAACGACTGAAACAATATGCCAATAGGGAACGTCAAGAGAACCTTCAGAAAGAAACATCTAGATCAGGTCATGTTCTTAGGTGTCGTGAAAAACATGAAAAAAAGATGCGCCCGTTTTCTATAACCTAGACAGGGACCAGAACAGACCCCTACTGACAGGAAAAGTGACTGTCTCTGCGCTTGGCTGGTAGGGTAAGCACATTACTGCTCCCGCAAATGTATGAAAGAGGCAAGGAACGAATTTATTATTAAACTTATCAAAACGTGAAGAAAATATTAGTCATGAAAATGATCGCCTGTTTGAGAAAAAGAACACTTTGTGCACCTACCGTAAAGATAAAATAAAACAAAAGAGAAGAATTTGTTCGAGTTGATAAGTTCTCAGTCTGGCCAAGGAGGAATTACAGAAGTAATTCTGGTAAATTTTTCTTGGTCTGATTTTGAGAAGTGGGTGCTGGCCAACAAATCATCTTCATCCACACGTGAATCGAATATCCATAATTACATGAGCAATTGTTGAATGTTAACGATTTCTTTCGCCTGAATTTTTTCAGTGGTTATCAGCGGGGTAAGTAGAAGCGATATTCTGGTTTAGTTTGTTGTATTCAATTACGCACTAATGCCTTTAAAAAAAGCATGGCTTCATCTTTTCTCCGCTGTATGAGTAAAATAACAGGAAAGTCTGAACTCTGTTGCAGAAGGACATAATTGAATTCCAAACCGTGGAGATAGAAACTGGAAACCACTCCATTATCTTTCCCAAGGAGTCATGGAAATTTACAAATAATAAAGAGAAATAAATTTATGAATATCCATAATCGTCAATATCCTGAAGGGATATCGGATTAAGAACGTAACGATTGTCTGCTCGTAATCTCATTATCGTGTAATCATCCGTATTAGTAGTGAGTTTAATCCTCACTGTGTGCCTCACTCTTATAACATTTTTCCCAGATTAGCTATGATCATAAATAATGGCGTGACACATCGGCCTAGGTAAACTAATCTTCGGAATCTTTCATAATGTTTCAGGATGTGGAATTAATAAATATTAAACACTTCAAATATCTCGGAGTATTGTGACATTCTAAGCATAGACCAGATGTGGTCGAAATTATGGGGCATCCAGTGAGGATCAAGCTCACTATTCAGTTGCAATTGATCTAGCGAGACAAGCTTGCTAACCATTGCATCACGCCGAAATAACACAAAGCGATATTCTAAGCGTGGCTCAGATGTGACACAAGACCTAAAGAGTGGAGAATGAGGATCAAACTCACTACTCAGTCGGAATGGATCTAGCGAGACAAGCTTGCTAATCATTACAACACATAGAGGTGCATATACCTCGGAGTATGGACCAGTTATAATAAATTTTTTACTGGAGATAATTAAATTGAACTTAGAATAAATTATATAAGAGTAAGTTTCGCCCAATACCGCAAGATGCTACAAAACCAAAATAATAAACTATGTCATGTACTTTTCGGATTAAGTCTTTCATATGGATGTCATGCATTGTGCTAAACCCGTTCTGAAATGTCTAAACTCTCAGTTGTATATTTTGTCATGTTTGCTATTATGTTCACTGTCTCTACTACTACTACTACTACTACTACTACTGTACGGATTACGATTCTCTTCTGATCATTATACTATTTGGCAATTACTACTTGAAGAAGAAGAAGAAGAAGAAGAAGAAGAAGAAGAAGAAGAAATATAGTGGAAAATGAAAAGGAAGAATAAAGAAAATGGTGTGTAATATCAGAAAAAGAGAGGATGTGAAATAATTGAAGGAGGAGGAGAAAGAAGATAGAAAAGAAAAAGAAAGAAGAAAGGAAATGGCTGAAAGAATCAGAAATAGAGCGGAAGTGAAATAACAGAAGAAGAAGAAGAAGAAGAAGAAGAAGAAGAAGAAGAAGGGAAAAAGGAAGAAGACGGAGGGAAATATCAGGGAAAGGAGAAAGGAAGAGAGAAAAGAGGGATAAAAGAGAAAAGAAAGAAAGAAGGAAATGGCGTGAAGGATCAGAAAATGAGCTGGAATGACATAATAAAGAAGAAGAAAAGAAGAAGAGGAATAATAATAATAATAATAAGAAGAAGAAGAAGAAATATCGTTGGACTTGACGAAGATGGAGAAAGCAGTCAGAAGCTTATGTCGGGTAAGTAAGGGTTTCAACACTATGATTATAATAAGACAAAAATAAGAAAGAAATGAAATAGAGAAAAACATAAGAAAAGAAAAAAAAAATTTTTTTTCGTATTTTGCCGGTTCTCCTAAGAGTGCCGGGCCATCTGTCATCTTGTGTCCCTCTATCAGTAATTAACCTTACCCTAACCTTAAAACGAAGCCCCACGACCTTTCACACGGAAAACTTATTTTTTTAATAAACTATTTTCCTTTTCTTTTTCCTTCGTACTTAGACAAATAAAAACATTTCCGATTCAGCACGGCCGACATTATTCATAAACACTGATTTAGTTCATTCCTTTTTAGTCTTTTTTTACTAAAAGAGCTGAGAGAAGCCCAAAGAATAAGAACATATGTGTATGTATATCGTTTAGTGATATACTATGCATATGAGTTAAAATATATATATATATATATATATATATATATATATATATATATATATATATATATTGTAAAATAAAAAAGTTTCATTAAAAACGACTGACAAAGTACTGAGATTAATCTTTAATTCAACGTTTCTTGTGTTTTCAAAAGTGTTTTCTTTTCTGAGCATAAATTGTGTAAAAAAAACTGTCCCTATATTCTATAGCAATTTCCCAAGCGTAGCTTAGATATGGCACAAGGCCGAAAGTGGTGGGCACCCAGTGCGGATCGAACTCACTCGTAATTGCTTTAGCGAGACAAGCTTGCTAACCATTACACCGCTTCGAGCTGTCCCTGTCCGTATATTCTCTATATCCGAACCCTTTCTCGTTATCCATTATTATTATTATTATTATTATTATTATTATTATTATTATTATTATTATTATTATTTTCTTTGCTTTCTGGAGTTTACACATTTATTTCCGGGTCCCACCCAGGGACCTAAGGTTAGAAATGGCATCATGACACTTTTCACTGACAAAAAAAAAAAAAAAAAAAAATTACATAGATAGAGCCCTTCGTAAAGTGTGGGCTGTATTTGTCAGAACAATTTTTTGTATCTCCTTGAGGCATGGGCTTCCAGGAATCCCTGCAATTAGTCTACTGCAATCTTTTCCAACCAGTCCTAGGGCTCCAACTACAACAGGGATTGTTGATGTTCCCATATGCCACATTTTCGAGACCTCTATTTCAAGGTCCTTGTATTTTGACAGCTTTTTGAATATCTTCAAAGATACATTGCAGTCAGCAGGGACTGCCATATCAATAAGGAGGCACCGTTTTTGTTTGTGGTCTTTAATAACAATTTATTATTATTATTATTATTATTATTATTATTATTATTTTAATTTTTAACTGAATATGTAGATTTTTATATGTGTATCTAGTAGACGGGTGACCAGTGCTGGGCGTGTGGGTGGTGTAATCGTTATTGGCTTTAGAAGAGTAAAGCAGTAAACCTGAGTACGAATTCACGTCAAGTTTGTTACTCTTTCATTTACGCGCAAATACATTTGGTATGAATTAATTTCTTCACCTTCACATCATTGTTCAATGCAATATTCATTCGCAAAAAAATATGAACAATTCTTAGAATACAAAATGTTTCGGGTTTAAATAACTCATGGTGTAGAGAGAGATAGAGATAGAGAGGGGGGATTAGAGCAAGATAGCGGGCGAGTGAAGGTCAGAAAGGGAGGAGAAATGTGGGGGATGAAGGAGGGAAGGAAAAGGGAGAAAATAAATGAGAGAAAAAGATAGAGAAGGTGATAGCTAAAACAGGGGTCATATGGAAAAGGAGAGAGTACCAGACGGAGGAGAGATTGGGGGATAGATTAGAAGGGGAATCGAGAGAGATTGGGAGTGAAGGGGTGAGAGGATGAGAGAATAGGAGAGAGGAAAAGAAGAAGAAGAAGAGAGAGGAAAGTAGAGAGAGACAGAGAGAAAGAGAAAGCTTAGCATTGCTATTCACTGTTAACGAATATCTCCCTTAGTCAGTATTTAGATGGGTAACAACTTTAGAAACAGCATGCATTGTCGTCAGCGTTGCAGGCCTGAACCCGATTGGGCAAAGCTGAGCAAATAGAGGGAAATAATCGTTTTCCTGGCAAAGATTGGAATGATTAAGAGAGAAAGGAAAATAATTAAACACAGAGGTAAAGCAAATAAACGCTAAAAAGACAAATGCTTAATTCAATTACAAGCAAAAGGGAGTAAAGAAATAAAAAGAAAAGCAAATATAACTTTAAAAGATAAAGATCACTCCCTTGACACAATGTAATTCTGTAAGAAACCAATTAACTGGTACATAAACTGTTTGGTTAACATTAAGTAAAAGCATAGTGACAGTAAAAAGAAAAAAAATCCTTGACTATTTTTTATTGATTTGAACATTTTTGGAGCCAGTTGATTTTTGAAGGATTGATTTATTTTTTTTAAGGACCGACTGGGCCCTATAGCCATGGGTGGTAACCAGTCTTGGAAAAGGAAATTCTGAATTCAAACCACCTGCTGCCTTGTATGCCATGCATCTTTAAGCAAAGAAGAAACTAATCATCTCTGAGATGATACCAGAGAGACCAAAACAGCATCGTAGAAAATGTTGTGGTCAAAATGGCAAAGGTACGAATATCAGTCTGGATAATTCTGTAAAAATGTGAATAATGATCTGTGTCTGAGGCGCAGATAAGACAGAGAAATCCAGAGAATGAACCAGGGAAAATCTAGTGATCAAAACAACAAAAAATGAGGATATTAGTCGTGATAATCCCAGCTTTAGGTAAAATAGAACGACAGACTAGGTTCTATAGCTTTGGGGGGCAACCAATATAGAAAAAGGAAACACTGAATTCAAACCACCTGCTAAGACACGTCTTGCCTCTTTAGTCAAAAGCTAGAAGAAGGTAACTTTAAAAAACAAATTCAACTCTGTGAGTGGTAACATCAACATCTCCGACGAAATACGAACCGGCAAGTCATTGCTCTATTCTATCTAGAATGTCACCATGGACTAAAATTGTGAGATGGAGGTTGAGTGGTAAGCACAGCGGAACAAAATAAATGAATGATTTAAATTTTTTATGGCGTATTAACCCTTTAGAGGTCATTTAAAGCAGAAACATATTTTGGGTTCTAATAATAATTCTTTGACAGCGAATAATGCATTCATATTTTTTTTTTAGAATAACTATATTATTTCCACATGCACATCTTATTTAACCTACAGCTGGGAGAGGACATACCTATTTTACCCAAAGCTATTTTATTGCAGGTGAATGCATCGAAAAGCGACTGGAATTCGAACTCGACTCTCCGGTTTCTGATTCCGAGCTAAACATTCTAGCTATCCATTACACCAACTGCATATCCGGTTTTTCAAAGATAATTCTTGACAATTGGCTAGAAAATTTGCCATTGGTTGTAGCTTGAAAGAATATTTATCCTCGAATTAAACAAATATAAGCAATAAGAGAAATGTCGACAAACATTTAACACAATAACGACAGCAGATAACATCGGCCGAAATATAGTAATCGAAGAAAGCAAAGAAGTCAAATATGGACAGAAACCAGAAAACAGACTAGCAAACAAAGAATTCGTGCGATCGGATGTTTTTTCGATATGCGATGTTGAAGAAATATGACATTTTATATGAAATGTTTTATATGAAATATGAAGAAATATGCTATTTTAGTTTGAAGTCAGAAAAGAAATGAAATATGAGCAGAAACAAAGAATTCAGAATTTTTCTCAGTATGCAATTGTAATTAAGTTGTATCAATCAAATTATAATACAGAACTTGAATCACTATTACTTAACATTTTTTTCGATCCGATATTTAGTTTCTTTTCAACCAGTGTAGGTGTGAACACGGAATATATAATTGACGGCTACTCGTTTCGGACCATACACGTCTACTAGTACCCGCTCGGCCCGGTGGCTAGGATCAAAGTGTAGTATCTGCGCTTTGTGAGCTGCCGGGTCGGGTGTCTGTCGAACTCTCTGCTTGCAGAGAGGAACCTGGACGAAGCTCCGCCAAAGGGTAGGGTTTCGTTAGGGGAGGTTGACGGAACTGGCCCGCCTCGGCGGGTTTGGATGGTTATTTATTTTTGGCTGGGCCTACGGGCTCGGAGATACCCACATTAAAAAGGCCTTGTGCCACATTCAACCGTGGGTGGATTGATAAATACCGTCTACTAGTACCCGCTCGGCCTGGTGGCTAGGATCAAAGTGTAGTATCTGCGCTTTGTGAGCTGCCGGGTCGGGTGTCTGTCGAACTCTCTGCTTGCAGAGAGGAACCCGGACGAAGCTCCGCCAAAGGGTAGGGTTTCGTTAGGGGAGGTTGACGGAACTGGCCCGCCTCGGCGGGTTTGGATGGTTATTTATTTTTGGCTGGGCCTACGGGCTCGGAGATACCCACATTAAAAAGGCCTTGTGCCACATTCAACCGTGGGTGGATTGATAAATACCGTCTACTAGTACCCGCTCGGCCTGGTGGCTAGGATCAAAGTGTAGTATCTGCGCTTTGTGAGCTGCCGGGTCGGGTGTCTGTCGAACTCTCTGCTTGCAGAGAGGAACCCGGACGAAGCTCCGCCAAAGGGTAGGGTTTCGTTAGGGGAGGTTGACGGAACTGGCCCGCCTCGGCGGGTTTGGATGGTTATTTATTTTTGGCTGGGCCTACGGGCTCGGAGATACCCACATTAAAAAGGCCTTGTGCCACATTCAACCGTGGGTGGATTGATAAATACCGTCTACTAGTACCCGCTCGGCCTGGTGCCTAGGATCAAAGTGTAGTATCTGCGCTTTGTGAGCTGCCGGGTCGGGTGTCTGTCGAACTCTCTAATGCAGAGAGGAACTCGGACGAAGCTTTGCCGAAGGGCAAGGTTGCGTTCGGGGAGGTAGACAGGACCTGAACCCGTCTAGGCGGGTTCAAAGGTCATATTTTTGGCCGAGCTCTCGGGCTACCCACATTAAACCGGCCTTGTGCCACATTTAATCCTCGTGGGTGGATTAATAAATACCTACACGTCTACTAGGGCTGCTAAAAAAATCTCTATTGCTTTCTCAGGCTCATAGGCGTTTGTTCTACACCTACAGATCCCAGCTTATACTGCAACTATATTGAGTCTGGATCTTAGTTGCATTTTTTTAGTCAGGGTGCATTATCTGGCGTGATCAATAGATTAAACAAGGCCAAGTACAGTCAAAACATCAGTCACTTGTCTGAGCACGACCATAAATCTTTGTCCCCGTAGCAGGGACCTGACTAAGTCTATTCTTAATTTTAATAATATCGCCGTCCCTGGTCTTATGATAAATATTTATTCATATATAAATAAGCATAAAAGGTTTCTCGATTGTTTACATGGGGAAGACTGTAGAATGTATCAACGTAAGAAAGGTAAGAAAAGTAAAATGAAAAAGAATAAAATAGAATAAATAAAAGTAAAAAAAAAAAATGTATGGCATAAAACAATAAACATTTAAAAATCTCATTAACAAAGTGAGCCGGACAAAACCACCTCCGCAATTAAAAATCTCTTGCTCAAGCAATTTCTTGTTAACATTTACAAGTATTGTGGACAAAAGAAACGACCCATCCCTATTCAAGAACTTTGCAAGGTTGGGTCATGAAGGATGGCTGTACTGACAACACCCACCTCAAGGAGAATAAAGTATACCAAGAAAATGTCCTTACTTCCTTTCATTGAATGGCCTGCCAAATATAATTGTCAAGATGATGCCATTTCTTCCAGAATACAGGAACCCAGCCTCTTCTAAGGTGGGTGAATCATCTTTGTTTATAGTTCTTTGGGTGGGAGGTGTTTACTTTCATGTATTTTGAGTTTAAAGTATGTCTACATGGTCAGACGGTAGGTTTAGTAAATTCACTTTACCGAGACAAGGATAGAAACTTCTTATTGCAGTAATTCATTTGAGTACCCTGAGGTATGTAAGTTGTGGTGGGGTTTAACAATTTGGGATGGTGGGGTCAGAATTTTTGTCAGTATGCAACTATAATAAAAAGTGGGTGCCGATTAAATTATGACACAAGACTTGAAACTTCGTTACGTAACATAACTTAAGTTTCTTCCGCTTAAAAATATCTGGGATTTGCCGAATTTCTTTTAGATAACCTTCGCTAACTAAGGTTACAGAATCCGAACGAGATTTCCACTGGGATTGATGAGAAAAATCGATATGAAAGGCAAAACTTCCGTTTTGTTAAGGCAGCTAACCGACACTACAGTATCTAATGCTTCTAATGCTGTCGTTTATTTCACTCTGAAGTGCCTAGTACAAGTGATGGTTTTAAAAATTTGGGGACACCAGAATCTTTCTCAGTATGCAAGTGTAATGAAGCAAGAGGTGCTAATCAAATTATAACACGAAAATTGAATCCTCATTACTTCATTTTTTCACTCCAATATTTAGTCAGTTAATTTCAGGAAGTGTGGTTGTGAAGCGGATCCCAGAACTTTAATCCGATATGTGGACCTTACATTCTACTACTACTATGTGTGAGAGACTGCCCTTGACTCCCTGGAGTAGTTGTCTAGATAACAGCGTGTATTAAAAAGTTTTTTTCCATGCTGGCAAAACGGCCGGAAGTGATCCTGTTTCGACACCTTGGTGTACCTTGATGTCTGTTAAAAAATTTTCGACATGTATATTCCGCAACATTCTAAAAATAAACGTGCCTCTTAATAATATTTTGGGTGGGAAAATAAAAATGTCTGAAACTAGTTAGCGTAATGATCTTAATAACCTGGAGATGTAAAAACATTACAAAAAAATGAACGTTCACCACTCCGGTAGACATCTTTTAACTAGACAAATTCAATTCTACTTAACTATGGTTATCAAATGAGAACCGATAGTTTTAGTATGACTAATCTGTAAGCTCTTATTTACTCAGTCAGTGTGGTACGAAGGCATAAGGGCAATCAGTGTAGATGAAATTCCCTAATAAAATATAATCTAAGAACAAACATTTACTAGAAGGCGAACTATCGGTATTCTTAAGGTAAGATTAGTCTGACAGAAGGCTACATTAGCAGGCACCTAATATGGATCAA
>OZ010572.1:105209855-105292355 GCA_963932145.1 Acanthosepion lycidas
ATTAAAAAAAAAAAAAATCAAAAATCTGACAATGAAATTTAAATGGTTCATCAAATTTCAGTCAGACAACTAAATCTGGTCATGGTAAAAAATGGAGATCATTTGACAATTTGGCTGGCAATGATTGATGAGTTTGTTTAACGGTATGTCAACTCCTTATGGGTCATTTAATGTCGAAATTCAAAATTAAAATTAAAATTTAATTGGGAGCTTTGAAATAATAAAAATATGATATATGTCATTCTGTTTTCACAATTGAATACATGATAGATGATACTCAGTTTGTGTGTATATGACTACTAGATGCGGTGATATGTGTGTTTTATGTTGTTTTGTTGAAGTTATATTTTGGAATAGATTTCATTAAGAAATTATAAGATAGTATATGAATTTATGTCATGAAAGAGTTCTTTCATGTAGGTTGGTTGATTTTGTTTAGCGACATATCAACCTCTATGTATCATTTATTGCCAAAATCTAAATATCTTGAACACAATTTTATGGTTTCAAATAAATATAATTTGAAAGCAATTCTATGCCTTCAACTTGCTATAAAATGTACTGTTGGTAAACTTAGTATAAATATGTATTGTTGGTATTTTTTTTTATATAAAATGTATTGGTGGTATTATAACTTAAAAAAATATATATTTTTATTTCTATTTTTATACATTTATAGCGTTTTGCTTTTGTTTGGGGACTTACTATTTGCCGATAGCTGACACCCAAACAGGTTCTAGCATCCTGTGTCAGGGTGAACCTGGGAACAACAAGAATTATGAAGCGGTTCCATGCTTCTCAAAAACTCCAATCTCCCGACCAGAGGCCTTGCTGCCAGATGTAGTTTATCGTCATGTCCAGGACAAGATTGGTAAGGATGTTTGCATTGCAAAGGACTAGAGAGCAAAATTGAAAGAAATGGAAAAGCCACAGAAAAAAATTAAACTTCACCAACGGACTGAGGAAATCGTCGATCATAAAGATGAGAGTTATGTACATCATCATTGGCGAGCCTCAAATGCAAATGCGAATACACATTTTTGAGCAATTTGTAAAAAACTACGCAATGTATTTAGAAGAACTGTAAAGCGAAAATAGATAGGAAATCATCAAGGTGACTTTTTATTGCTAATAACGAGCGAGAAAATATAACGAGGCGCAAAGCGGATAAAAAGAAGAAGGCAAAGAAAACGGAGACTGAGAAGAAGATGCAGTAAACCCAGAGCGATAAAGGTGGAAAGCAGAAAGCAAAGGCTAGAGCAATAAGGGATAAAGGGATAAACCAGGGAGCAAGGAGAAAAGGAAGACAACTGAGAGCAAGAGGAAGAAAAAGGAGAGCATGTAGAAGAAGAAGACAGTGAAGAGTAAGGGGATGAGGAAGAAAGTGGAGAGCAAAGCTAAGAGGGAGAAAATGGAGTGCAAGGGGAAGAAAATAGTGAGTAAAGGGAAGAGGAAGAAAACGGAAAGCAAGAAGAGGAAGAAAATGGAGAGCAAAAAGAGGAAGAAAATGGAGAGCAAATGTAATATAAAGAAAATGGAGGGAAAGTGGAAGAAAATAGAGAGTAAGGAGAAGTGGAAGAAAATAGAGAGTAAGGAGAAGTAGAAGAAAATAGAGAGTAAAGAGAATTGGAAGAAAATAGAGAGTAAGGAGAAGTGGAAGAAAATAGAGAACCAGTGGAAGAAATCAAAGTGCTGTGATAAAAGGAGCGAACAAGAAGAAGAAACCAAAGAGTAAGGAGAAAAGGAAGAAATCGGAAAGCAAAGAGAGACGAAGAAAGCAATAAGAGGAAGAAAGTAAAGAGCAATAAGGAGTGGAAAAAGCAAAAAAAGAAAACTGAATGCGAGAAGATGCTGAAGGAAAAGATGAAAAAGAAAAAACAGAATAAGGCAAAAAGAAACGGAGCTTCCAACTGAACGGTCTACAAGGCCCTCAAGTGGGTAGATAAATGAATATACAAATACGATGTCTTGATTACATCCACAAAAGAAGCATTAAACACTAAATAAAAAAGATAGAAAATGCAATTCACAGACAGTTATTGATAACGCAGAAAGCAGGCTAACAACAAACCGAACGTAAATTATATATATATATATATATATATATATGTATATATATATATATATATATATATATATATATATATATATATATATATATATAATCTTGTCCGTCAGGCAAGCGTTGTCTCTTCACTGGTTTTAGCCTTGCTCTTCCACTGCTGTGAAGCATATTATTTACCTACATTACAGAGCCGCCACTCCCCTGTTATGGTAAGGCCCATGTCTATACGGTTCGCCTGCTACTAGAATTGTGTATTCAATAACCATGCCAGCGGGATGCCTATGCCTTTGTATCCCGAACATCGTCCAATAACGTTTACTCTCAGAATTGCAAGATCAGACGATATGATTTTGTGGGGGTGAAGACCACACAAGAAGTTAAGCACTGAAAAGACCAAGTTACATCTATAATTTACTGGATAACCCAAACTAAGGTCAAAATAAACGTAAAAAAATAATAATAAACAAAAGAAAATAACAGCGATCTAAAATGTGATAAGAAAATTCTGAATACATAATCGGAAAGTGAAAATTTTCGGCCTGGCCCAATTCCGAATATCTTAAGGCTTTTAGTCAAACCTTTCTGCACCTCCATAATGATCTGTACGCAACTCATGCTTTGGAATCTTACCTTGAGTCCAGAATGTCGGCACACGGTAAACGTGTGTTTGATTGATGTGACTTCGACGGCTGGTCGCTTCTGATCAGTTCTATAGATAATCCATTCGCATTTTACACCGGGTGGAGGTAGCTTTGGATATCCCGGGCTTTGTATAAAAACATTGGTCGTCGACATATTATTTCCACAGACGCCTGTCATGTAGGTATAAATAAAAATAAATACAAATAATTCGTAAAACATTCGATTAAATTTTAGCGAAATGGGTTTTCAAAAGATACTAGTCTACGTATAATTGTTATGCTGGCTTCTTAAAAAAAATATGTTGCACTTTTTGCGTTCGATGGCATTAGGAGTGTTTTCTTTTCTAAGGATAGCCCCTCCCCTCCCCAAAGTTTTTTTTAATCTTTGCGTTCATTTAGTTATTGTGAAAGTGTTCTTATTAATATTTTGCTTAATTTTGGAAATTATCTTTCCAATAAGCTTTCGGATATCGATGTCACATCTTTTATTGTCTGTTCTGGCTTGTTAATTTTAATGCTGAATCGTCTTTTTTAAGAATAGTTTTGCTTTCCAGCAGCATGACTGATGCTACCCTCCAGAAATGCGACTCACTGCATTTTCTCTGTCTTTTTCTAAGTTTTCTGACATATAGTAGAACGATTATATGGAACCAATGGCTAAGTCTGCTGCTAAGAAAATAGGTTCACAATATAGTGTTAGATATTTTCTTGCCAAGTTAAATTAATGTTCCATATTTATAAATCTATCATTTGTCCGTGCATCGAACATTGCAGCCACAACTTATCTGGTACTTCTTTTCTTCTTTTTTTTTTTTTTAGCATTTCACCCGAAGCAAGGCAGGAATGTCACTAGCAAACAGGGAGTTATAGAGAATGAAAATGCAAGTGGGTGTAGGAGGATTGAAAAAAGAAAAAAAAGGATAGGAATCAAGACAACAGAAAACGGCGATTGACGTTGCATTTAAATTTTTGAAGATTCTAGTTATCAGGGAAGCAACTGAGAGGAAGGGTGTTCCAATGTCGGCAAGTGCGAGGACAGTAACTGTCGGAGTAGAAGTAGCAGTTACATTTAACTATTTCATATAATTGGGGTACCAGGAAAAACAAAACTCGTCAGAGCAGTTGCCATGAAAATATTTCTAGAAAAGACAGAAGGAAGCCATATCACGTGTGTGAAAAATAGTCTGAAGTCAAGAAATCAATTAAGGGCCGATTACATTACAGATCATTCTTTTGATTTTGTCGAGGACCTCGAGATGAACAGCAGGGACATCAGACCAGATATAACAACAGTATTCAATGTAAAGACGAATGGTAGATTTGTAGATGTGTAAGATGGTCTCTGATGCGAAATACCTTCTGGCACGACACAGCGAACCAACTTTCCTTGCAGTAGATGCAGCTATTGATTTCATGTAGTTGGTCCCCTTCAAGTCATTTGAAAACGTGAAGCTAAGAAGGCGCAAAGAGACGGTCTCACGGACATGACCATCAATCAAGTTGATGGGTGGTCGGAGGGGCGAGACGTTTCTCTTTGGTTGTTAAGACGATTTTAGATTCGGTGGGATTAAAATTTACTAGCCATTTTCTGCCCCAGTAAACCACTGATTGGAAGTCTTTCAAGAGCAGCGGTTGACAAAATCTAATCTGTAACATTATCGGTTCTGGTCTGACATCTCGGCGTCGGTCACTTTCCCTCTTTCGTAGCTTTTTTTCTATAAATATGTTGCACGCGTAATTGTTATGATGAGCTTTCCTTCTTGCTACTCCGATTTGATGAATTTAAGTGCAGCACTAGATTTGCAGGTAGGTCACATAATTCCACTGTTGAATTTGTTCGATGTAACTGTATGTTCTATGATAATAATTTCTTCTCTTTTACGCTAGTGAAGATCGCTTTTGGCTTCTTTATTTCCAGTCAACTTTGATCTATTTTTATTCCCTTTAACATGTCGCAGCACACTCACGAAAACGAGTGGAATATGTGGAGTTAATATTTCCACAGGATTAGAAGAACATTGAATAGATGCAACGCTGGATTAAGCATTAAAGAAAATAAGCACGTGCTTAGGACATCGAGGGAAGTTGGGGGGGTGCATAACAGAAATAGTTCTGATATGATGTTGTTGTACACGTCTAAAGAGATAAGTCGAACACGAGTAACATCTGAATCAGCCATTACGAAAGGGGAAGATCGCAGTAAAACTTTATTGCAATTCTGATTGGTTAATAAGGGTAAGGGAGATAACAAAGTTTGTATTTATTTAATACATCACCTTTCCACTCTTGAATAAGTTAGTATTACTAATTAGCTATATGAGATTTAATTTTTGTGATCAATCATAGGGCAAAGTTTGACGTTATTCAGGTCATATGCTTATGTGATTCTGTAATGTGCTAGTTTGTTGATTACACGGCTACATCTGGTCATTGTTCTGGTCGAAGCTCATTTGACTGTTCGGCTGCAATTGTTTCCTTCTGGCTGGGTTTCCAAGGCGTTGGTGTCGTTCTAGATTGGAAATAAATGATCAGCATTCCTGCTATATTTATCTCCAGTTGACGCTTCTACGATACACGTTCTCGGCTGATAGCTATTTTCCGCACTATTTCTCGAGACTTTATACTAGTATACTTAACTCGCAGAAGTTTTTTTTTTGGGGGGGGGGGCACCAAAATTCTTTAAGTGCTTATATGGGTCATACTATGGCCGTGAATAGATGAGAAGCAATATGGCATGTACTGGCAGTGGAAGAAGAGTAGAGAGTGAAGAAAGAATAAGCCGGTTGAAGGACTCTTATTTATGTTACTTTGCTCTCATAAGTGAAGGATAAAAGTGAAGAGGGGATGTAAAAGCCAACGGAATGAGAAGGTTGCTGATTGATTCAGGATTGGTCAAGTCTTTTTATTCGACATCAAATCTTCACAGCACAACGTAGAAGCAGGCTCTCATTTTCTGTCTCCTTCAATCCTGTTTATTTTTATTCTGTTTTTCACTCTCCGTAATCCCTTGCATCTGAGTGGCTTTATCGCTTTGCTTTATTGCCTTGCTTTGGATGAAAGGATTAAAACAAAGTACTCTATGTGTTTGGTGAAGTAAAACAAGCGGGCATCTTTGGAAACGAGTAACGAGGCATTTGTTACTCTCTCCAATTATCTACATGTATTAAACTCAATAGAATATTGAAGACCCTACCTGTATATTCTATTTCAAATCCTTTATATTCCTTGCTGTTGTCTGAATAGAACATGACAGTCACTTGGTTTGTTTTAGATGTTATGGCTTCCGGTAATTCCCTTCCGCATTTCTTAGCCAATAGCTGTTGCTGGTTTTCAGGTCCGTCTAAAATCTACAAATTGAAAAGAAAAAGACTGTTTTTAAAGATTTGAAGACGAATCTATTTATATTTGCTTATTGTAAATATGGTTCGATGATAATAAAAAAACCCCTCAAATCAAGAATGCAAACAGTATAACAATGTTGAAACATTTGGGTAAAATATTTCCATATATAAATTGACCGAATGATTTTTTTTCTACAGTTTATGAACCTTTTGCAGGTTATTTTAAAGAAAATATTGTTTAGATTTTAAGAAATTGTTTTAGAGATAATAATAATAGTTTAGTGATAAAAGTCTTACTAATTAATCCATAGCTAGGGGAGAAGTGGTTGATTCATACTTTTCTTAATGATATTTGCGCGTATGTGAATAGAACGTGAATGTGCAAAAATAAAATCTATGATACATATACACCTTTGTCAAGCTTTTGTGCGGAGTTACAAATCCTGGGTAATTAATAACTGTTGGATAAATCGAGAGCCTTATACACTTTGCTTAAGTACTTCGATAATCAACTATATCGTTTTTAGGCTATGTGCTCAATACGTAAATGTCTAATGGCCGTAAGTTACGTTTATATTGGACCGAGATGGAACTAGGGAAAATAATTGCAGTTAGTAAAAATGCTGACGTCAAACCAATTAGTACAAACATAACTTTTCCTCGTCTTCCATTCGTTTGCTTAAATCGTATTGGTGAATCATAATGGCACAATGCCTCTCAGATACTCACCCAGTTTGAAATGAATATGATTATAACAATATTTGCTTATATCAAGGCCCTCTTAGTAATTATTAAAAAATTAATATGTCCAAATGCATTAATTATTAAGTATTGTGAGAAGCTAAATATATTTTAACATTCTACAAACGCCGGTTACATTGCGAAATATCTATTGTCCTCTGTGTATATTTCTGAGATAAAGTATTGTAACTATTTACACTATTTACATTATTCGGACTGGTGTCCTCATCTTTATTGCTATATTCAAGACGTTTCGGCCTGCCTACCCTATATGAAGGGCTTATCGGAAAAGATATGTGGTCCATATAACAGTAAAACATTCAGGAGTAGTTAGACACTACGTATATATCTCTTTCGAGTAAGACCATCTATAGAGGACAGCACGATTAAGGACAGTATATACGCCATACCGTGCAGCTGTTGCCAAAATAAAAAGAAGAAACAGGCCGTCCCCTTAAGAAAAGACTTCAGGAACACCGTATGGACGTAACATGGTGGGAAATAGAAACATCAGGCATGGCTGACCATATATGAAGAGAAAAGGGCGATCTCTGCCCTCTGTGGGATGAAGTTGAAATAATAGAGAATATCACTAGAAAATAGGGAAACCTAAGGAATCAGCAGATATGTTAATCTACAAAAATCTCCTAAACCGGCCAAAAATATACATGGATGCAATATGGGAACCAGTAAAACAGAGAACTCGAGAAAAACAACAATAAGAAAAAAATGATATGAGCTCTGGTAAAAAATGTTGTTGTGTCACAAAAGTTCACTCACTAATGTCCCCACTGGATAAAAGCGGTTGATCCACAAGTAACTTAACGCTAAGTGTTCAATACATTGTCATAGCAGAGGGAGCAAAAGCCAGGAGAGTTGAGTTATCAAGGAGAATTAACTGAAATTGAGACACCCAATCTACCGTGGACAATTTTTTCAAAGTGTTCGGTTCGAATTTCCAAAAAATGTCACCTTAGGAAGGCCGGATCGTACAACGGCCGAAACGTCGTGAATATGGCAATAAAGATGAGGACAACAGTCCGAATAATGTAAATAGTGCGAATATATATTTTCCTAGTAAATTTTGATTCGGGCTTCCAAATGAAGCTGTTTTGAATACTTGCACAAGTATCCAAAACAGCTTAATTTTCGTACGTTGAGAAATATGGGAAATCATCAGTGACTCGATCTCTGAAGAAATTTAATCATATATTTAAAAGAAAAGTCTGCAGGAAGACTGAATGTACAAATCTGTGGAACTATTTGTTTTTAAAATTGGTTTGGCTAGCTTTTTAAAATATTATTTTGGTGCAAAAATAATGTCGTTTTATCACATAGTAACATATGTGAGAAAACGACATTATTTTTGCACCAACCTAATAGCTTCAAACGTTGAACTTTGTCGTTTGTTGTAAACACGCAATTGTCCACTCCAACAAGCGGAACTCTTGATAAGATTGTATTTCGGAGAAATTTTGGAGAATACAGGCTTACCTTAAAAATCAATTTTCGAAGCCATTTTTTAAACATCAGATCGCGGCGTGCAGAAGGCCTGCTCGCTTAGAAAAATCGACTAGAAAAATTCTGGATTGTTTTTTTTGTTTTTTTTATCTCACCTTGAACCACAATGTATGGTATCACTGGATTGCTCGCAAGAAAATCTCGGGGCAAACCAGGATCATTTAAAGTATTTATTGTAATAATCCTGTATCATAGCCTAATCCAAAAACTCAAAAGACATCCTTAAATTCTCATGGTGATTGTTTACACTCTCAGAGAAGATCTTTCTGAGCGTATTTTGGGACTCAAATTTACGTCTGACCTCAAGAGGGACCCAATACTTAAGACGATGGAAAATAGTTGGTAGCTTATATCGCACCAAAAATTGTTTCACTCCGCCTGTCATGCTGTATCTGTACAAGAACCAGACCACACCAAAAATGGAGTATTTCTGCTACGTCTCTTTCCAGCCTCGACATAGTTAAAAAACGGTTACGCGGCCTTGTAGGTGATAAAACATACCCTAAAACCAGTCGCCCACAACTGCAACGTCGTAAGACTATCGCAATTTCCATGGAAAATATTCTGACGAACTACATTTCTTAGTTCCACCAGTTCAGACCATTACATCTACTACCCGCAATGCCACTTACAAAGGGTCGAATTACTCTTCTTCCTTTCGTATTCTACTGGTAAGAAGGAGATTTAATTCGGAAAGCTTCTTGCTGTCACTCTATGAAATATAGTCCCGAGAAGGTGCTTCCTCGAACATTATAATCTTCATCTTTACAATTCTAGATCGTCCGTTACTTATTGTACGTACCCACATAATCTTCACTTATTTCCTCTTCCCATCTTACGTCCAAATAGTAGGTTCATTTATTAACCATTTTATCATCAAACCGGAATCATACCAAAGACCTGGGAAACAGAAGCCACCGACCGACTGTCCATCCTGGCGAAGAGCAATTCATTTTGCTTGTTCCACTTTCGTGGAGAGGAGTAAAACTGGACAAGATGTAAAAAGAGGGCAACACAAGGGCCAACAGCTTCAGGCAAAACCGTCAACCGCCCTACCATGCGATCAATGGCCGAAAATGTTACATTCCCGACTTGGCCTCCTCAGCCATGTTGGCATCAAGTATCGTGGAGGCACCAGATGGACCAAACTCGGACACGAATGGTGCCGACTAAGACGATGTTGAGCGGTCGTTCGGCATTGTACTGGATGAATTGTAAAAGAAAAAGAAACACATTTTAAATCGTCAAATTAGTTTTGTAATAATAGCGGCTGTCAGAGATTTTTTTTTCTGATAGAGAACAGATATTTTTATTGGATTTATTCCTATAAAATTGTTCTACACAAGGATGCTGAAAACGCCATCGTTTCTATTCTGTTCAGAATACAAACGCACAAAGGCTGTAAGTCAATATTCTTTAACAGAAACTGCTATATGGGGAATCGGTAAACAATTTTTTTTTTCATTTTCTGAGACAAGGTTTTGTTTCTGTTCTATTAGGTTGGTGCAAAAATAATGACGTAGTAATGTCGTTTTTTGACGTTAAAAAATACGTCAAAAAACGACACTATTACGTCATTATTTTTGCACCAACCTAATACATTCGGATCACGTGACTCCTCTTTGCTGTCTTTATTACAACTTTTCCCGCTTTATTCTCCGACGTTCTGTCTGCGTGAATTTCTGAGAACGGCCATTGATACATTTTACGTGGATCGGTAGACTAATGGGTTTACCTCGTATTTTTCTCTTTTATTTTATGTCTAATATTCATCGTATTTTAGGATAAATAAAAGAGACAATGTATATTTATGAAGAAAACACGTGCATCTGATTGCATCAGTTATTGTTAATAATCTTCCAAATATGACAGTGAACGCTGACAGTTTCCTCACAGATCTGTTGGAATTGGCGACGCCTGGGTACGAATAGAAAACGAATAAAGTATGAACACAAAGATAAAAAGAGGCGCCTTCTCACTGGATTTATTCAACATTTGCCGCGAAGTGACATTAAGAGGACTAGACACCCTGGCAGTATTTATTAACGATGGGTATAATCTTAACGGTATAATATATGCAGATGACACCGTGTTAATGGCTGACACAGAAATAAAAACAACAGCTACTTATAGACAAAATATTAAAGGAAAGCGAGAAGAAAAGACTAAACGTCAAATGTAAGAAAACAAAATGTGTGTTTGTTAGCAAGAAAAAGAAACCAAGATTTGAGCTACGAATTTGAAATGTTAAAATCAAGAAAGTGTAGAAATTTAGTTTGGTTGTTTCATTTTCTAAGGATTATCAAACCTTTGCAGATTATTTAAAACCAGAAAATTTATTTTTTTATGTTGTATGTTTTTATTTTTTGGGGTTATAATAACGGTTTAGTGATATTAGATTTGCTTATTTCCCTATAGCTGGGAGAAATAAGATGTTGATTCTTACTTTTACCAAGGGTATTTGTGCGTATAACGAACCTAACGGGAATTAGAACTCGGCTCTCGGAATAAAAATTCCAAGCGTTTATACATATATTATATTATACACCACGCACCTATCCAAGTTTACAGAACCTGGCATTTCTACGCGGTGATCCATCTAGTTACTGATCAGGTTCGACGTTGATTAGCTTCGGTGAGCGTACGGGAAGCGATGTTTCACCCTGATGTGTCCGTAAGCTGGGAAATGTTTAAACAGGTGAAGGAAAATGTGACACAGAAATCCGAAGATGCATTAAAGTAGAGAAAAATAAGTTCCAAAATCCAAGCAAAGTATTAAGAAACAGGAAAGATTCGTTAGAAACAAAGAATAGGCAACTGAATGCAATATCAGTCATCTAATAAGAAGTGAATGTTACTCAGTTTCTTCACAGCTGAAGACGAGACATGAGGCAACAGAGGTCTGGTTCTGCAAGTTTGTTTAATGCCGAAAACTAATTATATTTTGTACACAATTTTATCTTTAGAGATAATAATGGTTTAGTGATACACGTTTTACTTATTAACCCATAGGTGGGAGGAGAAGAGGTGGATTCATACCTTTTTCCAAAGGTATTTTCGCGTAAGTGAATATAACGTACCCAATTTGAATTTGAAGTCGTCTCTCTGATTAACAATTCCGAGCCATTATCCGTTACATAAATCCGACATCCAACCTTACAGCACTTGTTATTCCCAAGCGGTTGCCTATCTAGGCACTGACCAGGCTCGACGTTGCTTAACTTCGGTGATCGTATGGGAACCGGTATTTCAAGGGGTTGCTGAGAATAATATGGACTCAACATATAAGTGACGGTTAATTCTTTTAAGGAGATCGAAACAAAAAAAGGACACTTTCACTTAGAATCAGAAAGCGACTGTTGAAACTTCTTGGACACATAATGAGGAAAGAAGACTCTGAGAATTTGACACACACAGAGGATAATTTGAAGACGAGAAGAGCAGATTGGAACAGTGAATAACATACCTAACGAGTTTGTGACTGGGAGGGATAGTAAGAGGGATTGTTCTGGGATTCAAATGTTAGGAAGTTGTGGAGCGCTATATTCGCTTGCTTCCCGAAGAAGATGTATTGTAATATCAGTGTTCCTATATGTTAACGAGTACTGGATAATTTCCGCACGGATGTAGAAAAGACTTGAAGCAACAGAGAATCAGTGGTTCTACAGATGGATGCTGAGAATATCATAGACAGGGCATGTGAGTAACGATGAAGTTTTAAGAAAATAGGACGGAAAAAAACTTTTTTTTACTTAGGATCAGAAATAGTCAGTTGAAATTTCTAGGGCGCATAATGACGATAGTAGGCTTGGAGAATCTGACACATGACATACAAATCCTATAGAGAAAAACAGATAACTTACGAGGCAGCAGCAAAAGAAAAAAAATAGCAAAGAAGATGGCCAGTTTTCTAGTAATCTGACCCTCACTAGGTATGATTTGTAAATGTTTATGGAGCCTGTTGTAGTGCAACGGTCGATGCTCCATTTATGTAACAGCCTAAATTAATCTTTGTAAATAACTAAAGCATGAATCAAAAACTCAGTACACACACACAGATGCATACACACACATACACACACAGACCGATGTAGAGGTATAGATGGGAAGCATGAATATTTAGATATAAACAGACTGAGATAGATAGATAGATAGATAGATAGAGAGCGACAGAGGGGGGGACTGAGATAGATATATAGATATTTAGATATAAACAGCTAGATAGATGTATTGATAATAGACAGACAGACAGACAGATAGATAGTTTTGTGACATACGGTGGCCGTTAATAACTAAGTATAACTTAAGATTTCAATGTTAAAAACATTATTATTTAATTACAACCGCAATTAAATACTTAACGAGAACAAAGGAGTAAAAAGTCAATCAAAGATAATTAACCATTTCAGTGAATACTTTGTTAATAACACGGCTCGGCTTAACGTCCGGTAAATCCTAAATCAAAACCATTTGATGCACAATAATTCACACTAATTCGACTGGATTGTTACACTCAATAATCACTCGAGTCAGTAGCCTGACACTGCTATTTATACACCTGGCGGAAGACATATATTTATAAGTCCAGAGTGTCACGTTCGAACCTCGGTGTCGGTAGTTACTCATTTTCTTCTTATATGACATATAGATATGAACAGATTGAGATAGATAGACATGAACAGATTGCGATAGATAGATAGATAGATAGATAGATAGATAGATAGATAGATAGATAATGAATAGTATGTAGATAAATAGACAAACTAATTCGGTATTAAATAACCGGAAAAAGATTTGATATGCCGCAAACGAAACCAAACTTAAAACACTTCATGGTGACCGTTTACAACGCCGCGGCAGAAGAAAATATTAACGTGAAAACCTGTCATGTTTTGGCTGAGACAATAAATCTGACCCTAGCGGAAAAGTTTTGTTGATACAGTTTTCTTTATCGGGCGTTGTTTTCATCGGGTTTGTTTACGAGCACTTCTTCACGTATTAATTATTTTTTTTGCCGACAAGAGCACGGTAGTTATCAGCCACCCAAAACAGACAGAATCGATTCGAAACATGACCATCAATCACAGCGAATAGCCCCAGCACGCAATCTTCAACGTAATTCCTATTTTTTTATCATGTTAATTTTAAAGACTGTTCTTGCTTTCGTCCGCCATTAGGAAAAGTCCCGCGCAGCCGCATTTGATCGCATATACGAAATGATTGTTTGTGGGAGGAACAGGAAATCTCACCATTGCGTGACAAAGATAAGGAGGAAAATTGCAAAAAAAAATAAAATAAAAATAAAGACTTTCTAAAAAAGAACAGCAGAAAATATCCATGTGTCCAAAGTAACGTTATTCTAAAAGGAAGAGAGGGAACAGGTTTTATATGAAAGCGAGACCAATATCTGTCTGTCGCTCCGGATATTAAATCAATCAACAAGTTAAAGCAAACAAATATAACTGATCGTGTTAAGATTATGGTAAATGTCTGAAATCTCAAAACTGCACCTACCGTAGTGCGATGGTTAGCAAACTCACCCCGCGGCCAATTTCATTATTTTCGGGCGCTAAACCACAATGAGAGTCCAGTTAATGTGCTAGAATAAGCTTAGCAAATAATAAAATCTTCAGTTGGCTGACCTAGTAGAAATAATCGCATGTTTGAACCGTGTAAAAGTCGAAGTACTACCAGTCCAGACATTTACAGCTAGGACAGGCAATGCCATGTACACAGTATCGAACCATCCTCATCACCTTTGTATTCTTTTGGTAAGAAGGAAGTTCCCCTCAAACAGCTTTCTTCGCGACAACCGCCAATTTGTAGCTTCCCCGATTACTAAAATCTTAATCTCGTCAAGTCTCGGGTCAACAGTTATCTATCCTACATATCCTCATAATCCGTACTTAATTACTCCTTTTACGTACATAAAACAACTTATTTCAGTAACCTCTACATTGAGTGACCCTTGCGCATATTTTGAGTGAACATTTATTTTTAAAAAAGAGCATAGCGTTTCCCCTTGGAAGATTGCCGTAACATAATCACTGTATCCACCGGATTGTCTCAACGTAAAGCGATGGTTATCAGGTTAGACTGGAAGTGTACAACAGTAGTGAATTCGATCCTCACTAGATGCACTACGAGTGTAGATTTCTGCCTTACTAGGCAATAATTTGTAAATATGTAGGGCACCTGCTCTAGTGTAGCGGTTAATGCTTCAACAATGTGTCCTTGTACCAGACTAAGATAATCTTAATAAATAAACATAAGATACAAATCCCAACACACACACACACACACACACACACACACACACACACACAGACACAGACACAGAGTTTTGAACAGGAGTAGAGGTTTATCCTTTGTTTTCTGACTATGATTGGGTTTCCTTCTAAAGACTGCTTCATGTCTGCGCCTGGACTTTTTATTCACGAACTATTTATGTCATTTTATATTTTCCTCGCGAATAAGAGTAGAAAAGTTTGCATATCGTCCAGTTCACACTCTTCCCCGGTTTTATTCTATGAGTAGAAGTTTATCACTTCGGTTCTTTCTAAAATATGCTTCAGCTCTCTAGTATTAACGCTTGTTCTTTCCTGCGCTAATATAAGACCAAACTTGAGTGGCTCTTCGGCCTTTTATTGGGTGAATATTAGTAAAAAATGGAGTAGAGGTTCACTATTTATTTCCTGTTCAAGACCGGGTTTTCGGTGCCTTCTAAAGTATTTCACCTCCAGTAGCGCCTTGTTTGGATTGAATTGATTGAAAAAAGAAAACGATAGATAGATAGATAGATAGATAGATAGATAGATAGACATAGATTGTTCGTCTGTCCGTCTGCCTGTCTATCTATGTAAGAGATCTATCTAATAGATAGATAGATAGCTAGATAGATTTTGATAGATAGACATGAACAATCTGAGAGAGATATATAGATATGAACAGGTTAAGTTAGATAAATAAATCGATTGATAGGATAGATAGTGCGATGTGTAAATTGTCGCAATTTTATATTTTTAATTTCCCGCATCCTCGTTGTTTACTTTTGATTTTGTCGACTGCACAGTATAGTAGGGTCAGTTGGGCACCGTCTGTGAGAAAAAAGTGCACCATGATGCAATTCCCTCCACCAGAAATTTGGAAAGGACATGCTGTACTACATTGCATTCGCACCGGAAGCACCAATACGAACATTTCAAAGTGTTTCGGTGTCAATCCGAGGACAGTGTAGAGAATTCGGAAAGAGTTGGGGGAGTCTAATGGAGATTCCAAAGGTACGGAAGCTGGAAAAACCCACTCGGATGGTTCAGAAAGAACTCACAGTTAAGAAAAGAACTAGTAAATTTGTTGGGAAGGGCTTCAGACTCAACACAGAGTCTGACATGAAGTGCCTTAATGAGGATGGCTGCTGGAGAACCCTATGTCTGCCCACGGGGATCTGCACCATGCCACAAAAGCAAAAGAACCCAGTCATAGCTGTCAGACAATTTCTGCGGCCACATCACCCCTTACATCTGACCACCTAACTACCCAGATTGCAACCTCCCTGATTATTATGTGTGAGGCGCAGTTGAGCGAGAGACAGCAAAACACATTGTAACAGCAAAGGTGAACTGATGGAATGGATTATGGCAGCATTCATCAACTTAAACAAGGAGACTGTCCAGAAGATTTGAAGTCGTCTGGAGGCCGTAGTTTCAGCTAATGGCGAGTTTATTGAATAAATTTACTCTTTAGTATTTCAAGATGTTCTTGTATAATTTTGGTAAATATGTCTGTTACAATGAGATGGCAGTGTTATTTTCATGTTTGCGTAATTTAGACGAAAATTTATCCATCGTGACACACACACACACATATATATATATGATGAAGAGGTAATTATACAAAGAATTAATTAGCAATGTTAATGTAATTAATGGCGGAATCGCTTCGCTAACAAGATTCAATAAATAATTAACTCATTATGTTTAAATAGTTGTCAAATAGATTTGATATTGCTAGGTCGAATATTTTCGAAAATTTCACATTTTCATTCTCAGGGCGTAATTTTTCCATTCCAGGTAAACTCCAAGAAGAAATAGATGCAGTGTAAAACGAAAGATTTTTTTTTTTTAAATATGTTATTTATTGGCAGTTATATAATTGGTACGGTGTCGTAACGCTAGATTTATTATTTAAATATTTCAAGTGAAAATATTTATTTGAATTTTTTTTTAAGAGTTTAACCCAAGCAAGGCGGGAAGCCACTAGCGCGCAAGGGGTTACAGAAAGTTGGAGCGAGAGTAAAGATGAGTGATAGAGGAAAGGACGAAGAGAAGGATAGGGGACAGATCAAGGCATCTGGAGACGTCGATTGACATTACATTTGAATAGTTGGAGATTATAGCTATCAAGGAAACAAGAAATGGGGAGGGAGTTCCACAGGTGAGAAGTGCGAGGCATGAAGCTATTGGAGTAGAAGAGACGGCTACATTTAACAGTTTCGACAGTGAAAGGGTGAGAGCGAGATGCCAACCCAGCTGAACGCTTAAATTCATGAAGTCTGGGAACCAGCGAAAGCAGCTCATCGGAGCAGTTACCTTGAAAGTATTTATAAATAAGACAGAGGGAGGCGACGGCATATCTGTGAGAGAGCGACTGCAGACGAGATGCCAGATCAGAGTCAATTACGTTGCATATCAGTTTCTGGATTTTATCAAGGACCTTGATCCAAACAGAAGGGGCTCCAGACCATATATGGCAGCAATACTCCATGCAAAGGTGAATGGTTGATTTGTAGATTTGAATTTAGTTTATTAGTAACTTAATGCCGTATTGAATTTTCTTAACGAAGAGATTTTGCCATTAATTTCATTAACATTGCTAATTAATTCTTTGTATAATTACCTCTTTATGATATATGTACTGCATAATATATATATATATATATATATATATACATACACACATACACACATGTATATATATATATATATATATATATATATATATATATATATATATATATATTAGGTTGGTGCAAAAATAATGACGTAATAAGGTCGTTTTTTGACGTTAAAAAATACGTCAAAAAACGACATTATTACGTCATTATTTTTGCAGCAACCTAATATATATATATATATATATATATATATATATATATATATATATATATATATATATATATTGTAATGTTTTTTATTATAAGAGATAATAATCTCTTTTAATAAAAATATTATAATAATATTTTGCTCTACCTTACTTCTACGGACTATGGATTTATACTCTATTTGTTCTTTCCCTTATTTGTATATATATATAAGTATATATAACTTTAAATACTTCTATAGATACAACATCTAATACTTTCCCCTAACAAATAACTAAAAATATCTCTACTTCATGCCATTTATACGAAGTTGGAGTATTTGTTAATGTAATGTTTACGCTGTTTCCATAGATCACCAGTACTTGTATTGGATTATGATCCCATTTAAATTTCTAATGTACATAATAAGGAAATGGGGCTTCGAAAATCGAATACTCACAAGATTGAAGCCCAGAAGGACAGAGGAAAACAACGCATACCGTACCTAGAGAGCTTGAGTAAAAGGATGGTGGAGCAAAGTTTAGGGGGAGTTAAAAAAACGACAAAAATTATTAAGAGCTACAATAGACAGTGAATATTAAAGAGTCATGGTTTTCAACATCTTTATGATATATATATATATATATATATATATATATATATATATATATATATATATATATATATGGTAGCTGAGAATGCCTAAAAATTCCCTTTCTTCATTGCGTGCGCTGATAGCCTATGGTGACTGACTCAGACTGATGTCATATCGGTTGCGTTTCGATCCCGGCTTATAGCAATCTCATGTCTGGCTGTGGCATAGCTGTGGATGGCTATATGTATATGTCTCGAAACACTGAGGAGCTGTGATACAGCGAAACAGTACTGTCTTCGAATGACATTTTTAGGCATTTAAAACAACATGCCTGCCCGCACACACAATTCCGTAAAATACTTTTTCGAAAACACAATTATACTTCGACATGAAAACAACAGGCAAAAACTAAAAATCCTTGAGGCATTATACATCAAACAGTTGAAACCCAACCTAAACAAAATCAATTATGGCATCTCTACAAATATTCTTAAATGTCTATAATTGGTAACAGAAGCCATTGGTTTATACCAAGGCTTTCCATACTTCATACTTCTCCAATTCACACTCGTGAAGTCATGTGTGACGTCATGAAATGCGGTGCGATTTTCGCTTCTAGCGTCTTATATGCACGTGTTTATCGTTGCTTAGAAATCATCTATGTAAACATTGACAGACTATCATCATTGCCGTGTCCGTATATTGCTTAATATGTTGTAATTGACATCTTTGATTAATGGCTTATGTAAGCCGAAAGCTTAGATTGTATTAAAAAAAATATGGATCAATATTGTGAATTTCTTATCTTCAACGATAATGTTATTAAACTTATCAGACTTTACGAAAAAAATTTACATAAAATAAATAGACAGCACTTGTCTATATTATTTAATGAAACGTGCATGAATATATATATATATATATATATATATATATATATATATATATATATATATATATATATATGATAAAATATAGTTTCTATGTATGCTATATTTATAACATAAAATGCTCAATGTCAGGGTAGTTCGTATGTAAATAGGATTTGATGTCAACATCCAACATTGACAGCCTGTTTCATTCTTAAACGCAATCGTCAGGCCGGAGGAGATGACTTCAGTGTCCACTTTTACACACACACACACATACATATATATATATATATATATATATATATATATATATATATATATATATATATATATATGGCAGTGAACCAATAAATTCGTAGCCAGAAACAGTTGAATTTTTCCTCTTGAATGTTCACTGTATAATGTTTGATTTATATATTGGAGTGAGATAAAGTACACCGTTAAAGAGTGTGATTAAGTTTAAATAGTAAATATTTTCTTGTGTAAAAGAAATTTATTTCAGCTTTGGGCCTGATGCTTTCATTAAAAATCCCAAGTACGGATTATGCATTATCAAAGATTGGGACCCTAGTCTATTTCAGATTAATAAATCAGTTTGAAAATAATACCCAGTGATATATTGTATAACGATGACGAACGGAAAAGTGTCTCAAATCGTTTGTGTCGAACAAAGGACAAGGGTTCGCTATTTTAATTCGTCTCTACCGAAGAAGGAACAATGTTTCCATTATTTGAAACTTCTGAGTCGTAAAAAGAACAAGGCTTCCGTGTTTCAAATTGTCCGAGTCAAACAAGAAACGAGCCTCCCTTATTCAAATCCTTTCCATCGAACAAGAGACAAGCTTTCTTCATTTCAAATCGTTTAAAGCTTCTATTAATGTGGCTATTAGTGTAGCAACCTACATATATTTGATAAGCTGGCTTGTCAGGAAACAGGGATAAACGATGTTCTACAAATCCCTCAACAATTAGAGAGAATTTTGCTTTAATTCGGCTCAATATGAAACCTGTCATGTATTGTCGCCTTTAGTGAAGCCAAGATGCTAATGAATATATTATCCTAATTAGTTTGTAATTTTCCTAACAGAGCAAAATTCCTACCCAGTCATGTCTATTTTTATACCACTTCTGATGCAAATTGTTACCTTTACTTATCTGATAATGAAAAATCTCACCCTGTCTCTTAACGGGCGATATTTGCTAATTTATTGAATCTTATTATTTCTTCTTCCTTTGATTTCTGTTGTATACACATTTTCTTCTGGGCCACAGCCAGAGACCTGATATCTGAAATGGCTTCATAACATTTTCCATTGGTCATTTTAGTTAAGAAAATAGAAAAATAATAAAACAACTAATACCACTCGCATTTTACATAGATCAAGATCTTCATAATATGTGAGCTGTACTTGTGAGTACATTTTTTTTTGTATTTCTTTAAGGCATGGGCTACCTCGAATCACAACAAGGAGTCTATCGGGCGATTTTCCAATCAATCTGAGGGTTCCAACTACTATTACCACTATTGATGTCCTCCTCATGTGCTACACATTTGTCCATTTCCATTTCAAGATCCTTGTATTTTGATAGTTTTTTTGTTTTTTTTTAAGATATTCAAAGATATATTACAATCTACCGGGATTTCCATATCAATAATAAATCACATTCTGTTTTTGTGATCTTTGATCACAATGTCTGGCCGATTAGCTTTGATTGTTCTGTCTGTGTGCATTGTAAAGTCTCATAAAATGTTACACGTCCTATCTCTGTAACCTTGTACTTCGATAGTTTTTTTTATAATCATACAAGGTACATTTAAATTTTCAGTTGTTGGGGTTGTTGCTGTTGTTGTTAGCGAAATATCCATCTGACGGACAAAGAAAAAACTTGTATTTTCTATTGCCTTCATAAAATTTCTGTACAAACAACATTTTCATGTATTCATATTTTAAAGGGTTTTTTTTTTCATTGTGTTAAGTCCAGTTGAATATCTTTGTCTGGAAATAGTTACATAGAGCTGAGAATTTGAGAACATCTGAATAAGTTTCCAATGTTTACATCAATAATAATAATAATAATAATAATAATAATAATAATAATAATAATAATAATAATAATAATAATAAGGCAAACTTGCAATATTTAAAAAATAATTCGGTGCGGTTTTAAGAAAGTTCAAATCGAATTAGTTGCACGGTGGAATAATGGATAGCGGCACGGATTGTGAAATCGGAGAGCCGAGTTCGAATTCCAGTCGATTGTCTTACATCCACTTATGTGCAAATACCTTTGGGAAAAGTATGAAACCATTTTTTCACATTCTTCTTTCTATGGGTGAATAGCAGGCCAGATTATGACCTATAGCCTTGGTTGATAACTGTGAATTCAAACCAGCCTTAAGAGATTTGGGTTCTGTCATGCTGTCTTGTCCAGGAAACACCACTTCTGCTCTGACTACATTAGGTGTGGTGCCCCTACGAGTGTAAGGGGTTACTGGAGTCAAGATGAATTAAATAGATTATCTTAACTTATTTAGATAATTCTAAATTAAGCAATGGGTAATGTCAGACGATGACAATGGCTATTAAACTGTACAAGAAATAATATAGTAACTAACGTTGCTGAGCCTAAAATTATAGAACTATATAAAGATTTAAATATTTTTTAAAATTATTTACCGTATGTCCAGTCTTTAAGGAAAAGTTATTTTTGGAAGCCACGATTACATTTATTTTTATTTTGAATGTAAGCCCAAATATTTTTCTGATAATTTACTGCTGACAAGCGAGATACAAATTCTTTCTATACAAACACGATGAATTAAAAAATAAACAACAGTTAGCGACAAAAGCATTGCTTATATACGGCAATTTAAAAAAAAAAATTAGAATGAAAAATAACACAGATGAAATATTTATCAAAATCAATCACGACTGAAATGTGACTTCGATCCACACTGGGTGTTCCATACTTTGGGGCTTGTGCCTCATTTAAGGTACGCTTACGTGAATTTCGGAAAAGATTGTTTTTGCTATCATTTTTGCATCACTTACCTCAATGTAATCCCAGCATTTGTTGGCACCAGCTGATTGCGGTGATTCCAATTCAAAGAAATTGAAATTGAGCCGTACTCGACTTCCAGCGCTCACCCGGATGTGCCATTCGCACTGTTCACTGCTCAGGTATTTTCCGCGAGTGAAATTTGGCGATCGGATGAAACCCGTCCAATTGGTAAAAATTTGCAAATGTGTCGGGGAGCTACAAGTACTACAGTAAACACCATCTGAAACAATAGAGATATGTTACATTTTAGTCTCAAATCGCCATACAATATATATATATATATATATATATATATATATATATATATATATATATATATATATATATATAAACATTTAAGGAGAGTATTACATAAAATTAACAGTGGAAAATTGAATAGTGTAAAAAATTTTGCTTGTAACCACCTGAAGTTATCCAACTCAATAAAAGATTTTGATTTTTTTAACTCCTTATGGGTTATTTAACGCAAAAAATTAATTTTCTTGCTTTCAAGTAATATAAATATGGAATGTTATTATGCTTTCACAATGAATGCATGGTAGATAATACTCAGCTTTTGTGCATGTTTTTTGTGGACATAAATTATTCGGAAGCAGTGACATGATGTTTTATGTTGTAGTTTTGTTGAAGTTATATTTGAAATACAGTTTGATTTCTTTAAGAAATTGTAGGATATTATATGAATTAGTGTCATGAAAGAGTTCTTTCATATTGGTTGCTTGGTTGATTTGGTTTAACGGGATATCGACCTCTTTGGTTTACTTAATGACGAAATGTATGCATTTTCAACACAATTTTCTGGATTCAACTAAATATATTTTGAAAGCAATTGTATGCCTTCAATAAAGATAAAATGTATTGTTAGTCATTTTGTATTGTTCGTCATTTTACTATAAATATGTATTGTATTTTTACCATAATACTTAGATTTATACTTTCATAGTGTTTTTTTTTTTGTTTGGTGGGGTTAACTATTTGCCTATAACTGCGACCCTAACAGGTGCTACCATAATGAGTGTGGGTTGATTTGGGAACAACAGAAATTAAGGGGTGCTCCCACGCTCCTCAAAAACTTCAATCTCAGAGGCCTTGCTGCCGGATGTAGTTTATCGTCATACCCAGGACTCCAACTGAATAAAAAAAAATTAACAGATTTTACAACTGGGGAAATTGATTTAATTTTCTATTTTGAAAAATTTATAAACTTCTTCGGAATATTTCTATCTGAATTTCTGGGACGAGGGACATTATTTACACTATTTATTTTATGACTGTTGTTCTCAACGTTTCGGCCTTCTTTAGGTTATATCGATCCGGGTAACCTACAGGGAATTTTGATCTGAACACTTTATTTAATCTACGGGTGCAGATTCTTTCCAGAGATATCTGTCTAAGGATATTATTTTTAGTACCGCTCAGTTATTGTTCGCCCGTTTCCACTGAGTTCACGTACAGACTGTCCGTCCCAGGGATTATATTCCCGATCACTTCTTTTTATGAGCCGTACCCCTTCAAGACGTAAGCGATCATTGCTCTCCACTTCCCCCATCCTTTGTAGCTCTCAATAAGTTTCGTTCCTTTGCCACCTCCACCAGACCACGTTCTGTCGTCCAGCTTAAGCCCGACAGGTATGTCATGCATTACTTTCTCATTTTCTCTCTTTCCTTCTATTCAACCGTTTGGGTATCAGATTCTCCAGGGCCTCCTTTCTCATTACGTGTCCCAGATATTTCTGCTACCTCTTCCTGGTGTTAAGTATAAGCTTCCTCCTTGTTTGCATCCTCTTCAAAACCTCATCGTTGCTCACACGCTCACTCCATGATATCCTTAGCATACTTCTGTAGAACTATACCTCCGTTGCCTCGAGTCTATTTTGAGGAGACCGTTCAACATTAGCTGCCGTAAAGAGGACAGATATCACGTAGCAGCTCAGTAGTCTTTTCTTTGTCAACAAAGAAATCCTCTTGTCTCGTAATACTCTGCCTAGCTTTGGCCATCCCAATCCGTCTTCGGATCTCACTGTCGCATGTATCGTCATCCGTCAAAACACCTCCCAGATATTCAAACTCCCGCACCCGCTTGATTGTAATGTCCCCGACCTGCAACTCGCATTTCGGGTTCATTCTTTGACTGGTGACCATGTATTCTGTCTTCTATGTTACCAAATTCATGCTTTAGTCCACCAAGCCATTGTACCTTAGGACAATTTGCTGTAGGGAACCATAAAGTTGAGCTTCAAACCTAACTTGTGTGTTGATTGCATGTCATTGATGCTCCTGCTGCTGCCCATAATGTTTTGATTGCTACTGCTGCTGCTGCTCTTTCTGTGAAGACTCTCTCTCATTTATCTTTGATTGTTAACGGTTTCCAAATTGTATTTATTTCTACACTATACCTACTAAGAAAGTGCTCATAGCCTAGCATATGAGCTAATTCTTTCAAATGTCTAACTCTCCATTGTTCTTCCTTGTCCAATATTTTCACTTCATTCTACAGGGGCTGACAACTTTGGATTAATTCATTATTTCCTGGAACGCATTTGTAAGTTATACACGTCCTGACTTTTTTTAGATACTCTTTGTAAGACTTAATCTATTCAGTGAAAATTTTAGAAGCCAACAAGATACTACAACACCCGTTAGTAACAGGTCATTGTCATAACTAACGCAATAGGCGAATAAATTTATTTTTTTTAAAATAAATTATACTTGCTTTTTTTTAAATATGTGTCCACCAACAGGAATCGAACCTGTATCCTACACGAAACCGTCATATAGCCTGACGTGCTGTATCATTTAGCTACAGAGTAAGACTTTGGTCTCGGAGGACACATATTTTCTATGAGATTTTTCAGACATTCAGGCCGGTAAATGTTGTTAATACTGTTTATTATGAGCAGAGCATTTACTTAAATAATTGTATCTATAAAATGAAATTATTCTAAATACACGAAACTTAGATTTAACATTACATTTTATTCAACTCTATATTTCGTCAATTTCTGTCGGCCAGTATGTGTAACCTGTGATTATCATCACAAACGTCGATCTTCTCGCTGATGTCTAGAGATATCTGTGATATTGTTGTGCGGTTCAAGTAGCGGTCAGAAGATCATCAGTCTGGTCAACCCTGCAACTGGCTTCTTTGAAGAACATTTAGTTCAAAGCCTCATGATCTGGGTGGGGTGAGAGAGACCCTACACATCTACTCTTCAATTTCTGCCTTGGTTATTAAATGTAGGTGACCTAACTGTGAACTGCATCTTAGACATTATCTAATCAATGAGTTTTAGTATTTTAACACCGCATCGAACAGCTGTGTACACATACAGTTTTAAGATTTTTTTTTTCATTTCATCATTTAGAAAAAATAAATTGTATTTTTATTCCATCATTTAGAAAAATAAATACATGTTTATGTTCAGAATCCGGATTTACAGTGTATTGCTAGGATCATGGATTATGGTTGGAGTAATGATTCTTTTTTTCATCAATTCACCGCACGCAAGGCGATAATGCCACTAAAACGCAAGAGGCTACTGGGTGTGAAAGAGAATGAGTAGACTTTAGAAGGAACCGGAAACACAATCCTTACGTGAGAAATGGATTTATTGAGTTGAGTTCGAATTGTGTGATAGAATAAAATGTCGGAATATAACTTACGGTTATATGTAGCAATTTCAACAGTAAAACGATGATACTTATCCACCAATATATATATATATATATATATATATATATATATATATATATATATATATATATATATATATAGGTTTCGTTAAATAATTTAGATATGTTCTGTCAACTTATTCTCGATAGGATCGTTTCACATTCGCGGATAAGGTTTTTGTGCGGTTATAAAAAGACGAGAGGAAAACACCGTGTTGGCTCATATTGTATTTAATTCCGAGTACTTTCGACATAGCATAATGTCATCATCAGGGCATTGTTAATTATTGATTAGATATTTAGTGTTCATGGTTGTGAAGGACAAAAATTGTTGCGGTCATCCGAAAATTACCATTTTTATATGCGGATTCAGGAACGCTGTGTCATGGCTTGGGGGACGTACACCGTTTAAAGGGAGGTAACTAGATATGCTGCGGAAAAATATCGGATTTGAGTTGTTGCTAGATAAAGTAAAAAATATTAATGACAAGACTATGTAGTGTATACATTTTAAAATGTTTTTGGAGTATTCGTAATTAATTTTATTGAGGTTTGTTTTGAATGTTTTGATATAAATAGCTTCGAGAAGTTTTTGTTTGTGTTTATTCTTTTCGTGGAAAACTATGGAGGTAATTTTTCTGAATTGCGAGTTTGCACTTATTGTCGTAAAGGTTTAGATATATTCGACGTGTTATACAGGTGAAGAATTAGCTTACGCGAAAGCATTGTTATCGTGTGTCTAACATAGATATTGTTTTTTTCGTTGGAGATGCAACATTTAAATTTATAGACGATGTTTGTTTTCTTCAACACGCAAGTGGCCGGGGAAGAATCATTACGAATGATTTTATTATATATAGTGGATTTAGTGTAGTATATAATAAGTTATATTTTTTACTAGGGTCTGTGGTGGATGTATTAGTTTTTATTCATTTTTTAGAATATTTTCGTCTTATCCGCGAATATGAAAGAATCCTCTCGAGAATAAGTAGACAGAACATGTCTAAATTATTTAATTGTCTCTTAGAGTAAAGATCGATATATACAGATCAGTCATTCTCTCAACCCTTCTCTATGGTGCTAAAACATGAATCTTGCACTGCAATCACATAAATCAACTTGACGCCTTTCACCTTCGCTGTCTTCGTGCCATATGTGATATAAAATGGGATGGCAGGGTCAAGAATAGTGCAATACTGAAGAAATGTAACAACATCGCAGACATTGAAACCATTCTAGCAAAGATACAACTTAAGTGGGCTGGTCATGTTGTGAGAATGGATGAGCATAGGCTTCCAAAGAAGGTGGTGTATGTATACCAAACTCCAAGCGTTCAGTTGCACGTCCACTCTTACACTACAAAGACAACTTTGATCTGAAAACCTGGCAAGCTCAAGCATCAAAACGAAAGTAGTGGAGTAAGACATGTTTCATTGTTAAAGGGTTTTGAAGACAATAGACTGAAGCATCGTGATCACCTCCGTCACGCTGTGAAGATGAGACGCCATCAAAATCCTACTTTAACAAATTTCATCTCTCAGTGTGGCTTTGTCACCCGCAGCAAGGCTGGGCTAGTATCACACTTAAGAAAGCATAAATGAAATATGTCTTTCCCTTACCTGATTTTCTCCACAATGTCCCCATGCTAGCTTGCAAAAGTGTTAAAAAGAAGGCACCATCCAATGCTGATACTCATTTATCGTTTACGATAAGAGAGTCTACTATTATTTTAATATATTTTCTGTTTATAGATTATTTTTAAAGATACAAATATTTAAGTAAATGCTCTGTTTATAATAATCACTATTAACAACATTTACCGGCCTGATTGTCCGAGAAATCTCAGAAAATATGTGTTCTCCGACAGGAATCGAATCTGTATCCTACTCGGAACCGTCATATATGATGTGCTATACCATTTAGCTACAGAAGAAGTGTCTGATTAGTAAGGTCAAATTACTGTTTTTAAATTACAAATTTGCCATGATTTCTCTAGAACGCTTATATCTACTAGAAGCGTATCAACGTAAACAAATGACTAAGTCCGACAATTAATTTAATATATTTCTTGTTTATACGTTATTTTTATAGATACAGATATTCAAGTAAATGCTCTGTTTATAATAAACAGTATTAACAACATTTACCGACCTGAAGGTCCGAGAAATCTCATAGAAAATATGTGTCCACCAACAGGAATTGAACCTGTATCCTACACGAAACCGTCATATAGCCTGACGTGCTGTATCATTTAGCTACAGAGTAAGACTTTGGTGTCGGAGGACACATATTTTCTATGAGATTTTTCAGACATTCAGGCCGGTAAATGTTGTTAATACTGTTTATTATGAGCAGAGCATTTACTTAAATAATTGTATCTATAAAAAGAATGTTAAACATAAAAAGGTCTTAAAATAATTGCCGGACTTTGTTCAGTTCATAATTTGTGACGTCATTTGTTTACATTTGATACGCCATGAGCAGATATGAATGTACGTGAGAGATTCATAGAAGATTGAAGTTTAAATAGAGTAAATTCGACCTTGCTAACCGAACGCTCCTTCGTGGCCAAATCGATAAAGGCACGTCAATCTAAATGACGGCTACCTATAGGATACAGCTTCAAATCCTGTCAGGGGATAAATATTTTTTGTGAAAATTTCTCAGACATTCAGGCCGGTAAATGTTTAATACTGTTATTATAAACAGAACATTTACTTAAATATTTGTATTTATAAAAAGAATGTTAAACATAAATATATATATATATATATATATATATATATATATATATATATATATATATATATATATATATATATACATTCATCAATATTTATAGAAAAGGCACAGAGAAGGTACGTTACGGCGGCGGGAAAGTGACTGAAACCTAGATGTTAGGTCAGAACCAATGACATTACAAATTATTCATTGGATTTTATCAAGAATCTCTAAATATATAACAAGAACACCAGACCATATTTGACAGCAATATTTGAAGCAAGGACGAACTGTAGACTTATAATATGTAAGCAGCTTATAAATTGTCTAACATTATACACTGAACCACCCTTGCTAGCTGCAGGCTTAGCAATTGATTCAATATAACCTTTCCGCTTCATATCAGCAGTAAACATAAGCCAGAGAAGGCTCAATGAGTCACTTGCATAGGTTGCATGCATGGCACAATTATGTACTGCCCAAGGAAAACACTGTTTTTTTTTTTTTTTTATAGCAGAATTAAAAATATTTAGATTAACTGAGCTCAACTTGAATCTTCGAAAATTAAGAGACAGTCTGTAAAGTTTGAGAGGCCATTATGTAGATTAAATTTAAAATGCCAATTTCTTGTTTATTGAGATTTCTGTATTCGCGGAGTCGGCAGTAAACACCTACAGTGACGAAGTGTAATGCTACAACGGATGTAATTACCAATTGGAGATACATGCTTTGATTCTGATTGGTACTGATTACAAACGATTGTTGAATATTCGAAATACTTTAAAAAAGAACAAATAAATGCAGAAATTTAAATGAAAGAAATGTAGCAGCCAACTTTTATCTCCATGAATTTAAATGCAATGTCAATCACTTTTTAATGTCCTCCTGATTACACTTTTCTCTTCTCGCTCATTAGTAGTGTTTCTGTTTCTAATTCCATAACCATTTGTGTCTTAGTGGCTTTTACAATTATATATATATGGATAAATTCTTAAATTTTGTTATTAAGATAAGGGAAAATATAATAATTTTAGAAATTATCTGGTGTTAGTTGGAAAGTATGGAGCCTGTAGTAAGTTACACCGGCGAGAAGTCCAAGAAAAGAAAATGTTAGCATAAAATTTACGCCTGCATCTAGCCAGCTCAACTTTAAATGAGACCCTGACGCCATTCCAGTACTGTACTTTAGTTTCAAAAGTCTAAGTACCATAGCGAAAATCTCATCCGAACAATATATATATATATATATATATATAAAAGTGAACATAGAAGTCAACACTTAGAGGCGACAGTCTGTTTCATGGCCTGACGATTGCATATAGCATTGACTTCTATGTTCACTTTTATATTTACACACGCTCTATCTCTGATATTGAGCACTTTATTCCATAAATATAGCACACCTTAAGACTATATTTATATATATATATATATATATATGTGTGTGTGTGTGTGTGTGTGTGTGTGTGTGTGTGTGTGTGCTCCTGAAAAATTACTTCGGTTGACCTCTCTGCAGAGAAAGTGTGAGTTTGTAAACAGTGACTATTACTGCTACAAATGCAATACTCTCCGCTAAAACGAATCGTGTTCTCTCAGTCACTGTTTATCTAAAAATATATACGCTTAAATTCGCCTTCATCCCTACCGTGCCCCAACGGCTTAGTGGTAGATTCTCCGACTAACTCCAATTCAGTCGATTTTCGATACTAACTCGCGGCAACCGGACGTCTACCCACACTGATGACCTGTGATACAGCGAAACAGTCTGTCGGTGGATGACTATATATATATATATATATATATATATATATATATATATATATATATATATATACACATGATAACTGTTATGAGAAAATACGAGCAAAGTATGTACGGTGGAATATATGAAAACCAGTTAGATGTTTAAATTTCTTATTTTGTTCATAGATATTTATTTTTAAATTTATTAACTTTGAAGAAGCAGTTGTAATTTCTGTGGCATGTAATGAAGAAGGAAGGTTTAAAAAAACCTGATACTTACAGGAAAGATTGTGTGTAACATACTTGATGGGCTTGAGTAAATGGATGGTAGAACAGAGTTTGGTGGAAATAGCCAAAAGACCTACAGGGGGCAGAACCAAGATCGCCTACATCCAAAAGGGACACATTACATAAAGAAGAGGAACTGTTAATTTCCTCTTAAAATATTCAAATTAATTTTTTTCAGTTATTTTGATGGTTTTCTTACTGAACGAAACGTTGGCAACAATAAAAAAAAATTAAACATTCGAATGACTTTCATATATTCTGTTGTGGATTCCGTGTGAAATCCGGTACCAATAAATAACAAACGCCAGGAATGAATATATGAAAATAATGTATTAACGTAATAATACAAACTGGTAAAGCAGGTTAGTAGTTCTAGGAATACGGGTTAGTAGCAAAATATCTATACAGTCTTTGGTATTGAAGTATCGCTGTATGACTTCTTACTAAGTCTACGTGCTCGCTCACGGTGACTCTTGCTACGTTCGTTCTGTCTGTTACCTTACTCTCACTCTTCCAGTTACCTACAACCTTTCACTCCTCCTCCTGTTTCCCTCTCAGGTCTTTACGTATATGTATATACTGGGTGAGTCCATTTGTGTAAAAAGGGTAGGACCTCTCAATATATTCCATACTTCTTCATATTATTTTTATTAATTCTTTGCAGAAAAAAAAAAAAATCTCTTCAATTGGTAGTTTTTGTTGTGAGGGGTTTTCACCCAGAATGTTATTATTTTCATCATTTTTACCCGAGCTAACGATCTTCTATGGGCCCGAATTGATTCTCAAGGCCAACTTCACTTTTACAACCTCTCTTACACACGTGGCAAAAGTTTGCCTGTCCCTGTATACAATCATGTGATACATACATACATACATACATACATACATACATACATACATACATACATACATACCTATGTATGTATCATAATCTCACGTGTTCATGTATGTACGACGTCACAGAATTGCATTATCAATTTACGAACTGCGTCTCCTATTCCGTGACCGTTATCGTCGCATGCAATCTTCCATGTAAACATAACAGGATGTCATCTTTGATGGTGAACATCTCCGTTGTAATGTCCATATAACCATTCTGATGATGGCTCATGTGAGCCGAAAGCTTAGATCGAGGTCCAGCATAATAAAATATGCAAATGTTGGACGGGTTTTGTCTTTATTTTTTCCTGAAACTAAAACCACTATACGAAGCTTAAAACGGCTCTTAATCAAACATTATTGAGTTTTTCCAGCATTCTAACATTTTCCTTTTTTCAGGGGTTAAAGAATATAGGAATTTTCCATAGTTATAATTGTACCAAACGCGTTCGGCTAGATCGATAGCCATTATCGGGTATGTTTTTTTAATGTAGAATTTCTGTTTGTGACTTCTACATAATAGGTTTGCTGTGTGGAGTACGTGCGGCGGGTGCTGTATGCTTTTTGGTGGTCATGTGCTATGCGCAGCAGGTTGACTTGGGCTTCACTTCTATTTCTGGAAAAAAATTAACACACCGTCTCTACTACTAAATAGTGAAAGATTGATATATATTTAAGCACAGTACTAGACTGGCATCTAGGTCTCATCAATTTACAGTCGATGTGGCTAGATGTAAACGTAAATTCTATATACTGATCGCACACTTTAATTTCTTGGAGGATTGTATTTTATGAAACGATTTGCTGATCACAAACTTTATTTTCCGTGTAATTTTAAAAAGGAAATCTACTTACTGTCAGAAGTCAGTAACTGTTCGAAATGTCTATTGACAAAATAAGACTATTGTGTCAAATGTAGTGTCGGGTTTTTTTTTACGGTAGAGATAAATTGAAAATAAGGAAGAGAGATATATTTAGTGGTTAGGAATCAATTTAAGCTTTATGGACTAAACAGGGTAATTATATTCTACATTTGATAAACGCCGTAAAAAAACAAACCCCCCAAAAAAAAGTTGTCCAAACAGCTGGTAGAAATACTGGTTTTAAACGTTTAATCATATCAAATAAGAAACAAATCAGTCACAAATAACATCTTGTTTTTTCCAGGTCACATATGCTATTCAGATTTCAAATAGGTCAGTGTAACCTAATTATCACGATTACAATAGCTCAAGTGCTATAAACTATACGCGAGATAGTGTAAGGCCTGTCAGCCTAGAAATCGAACAGATATCTGGTTTTAGTTGTTATTAGGTTGGTGCAAAAATAATGTCGGTTTCTCACATATGTTACTTTTATATATGATTTCTGAATTAATTCATTGATATATATATATAGCCATGTTATATATCATTTTGAAGCGCGTTTTTCGCTCTATCGAATCGTGTTATTCGTTACCGTCCTCAATCTCTTCATTCATTTTTTTGAAGGCTTTTCGACAGCATGGACAAAATTCAAATCCGCACGATTTTCTTGTTCCAGTTCAAACTAGGCCGAAAAGCTGCCGAGACAGCTCGTGATATCAATGATGCGTTTGACCCAGGAACCACTAACGAACGTGTGGCACAACGGTGGCTCAAGAAATTTTCGCAATGGTGACGAGGGCCTCGAAGATGAAGACGATCGCGGCCCGCCGACTGCGGTTGATAACGAACATTTGAAAGCCTTAATTGAAGCCGATCCTCGCAAAACCACACGAGAAGTTGCTGTTGAACTCGAGGTCGACCAATCAACAGTCGTTCGCCATTTAAAGCAAATAGGGAAGTCAAAAAAAGTTGGATAAATGGGTGAACGATAATCAATAAAAAAAAAATCGTCAAAAAACGACATTATTTTTGCACCAACCTAATAATTTAGTTTCTGCGCTGACATCTTTGGGAAACCGCTACTGCTTTCCCTGTTGCCATATTTCTTAATTATCAAAACATGATGATTTTATAAATAATAAAAAAAAGAGGTGGTCGATTACTGCGCTAATTATGTCTACTAATTAGAATATAGATACAGGTGATAGGAAGTTATGGACACATGCTTAAAGGTCACGTCATATGAATGTAAGATTCTATAGAGCCTGATGAAAGATCGACTTCTTTAAGAGTTACTAGACTAATTCGTTGGAAGACATTTTTTAATGATAAATGATTTGATTTTTAACATTTAAAATTAGATGAGTTTGTTTCATAATTTTCATTACATTGTTCATTTTGTCCATTTCATTATCGTTCCTTTTATCTGAGCATTCAGTGACAGGATACTCTTTTAATTAGAACGAAATCAGAATTAACACATAGAAATAGAAAGAATTCTTAATTAATAGCGAAAGCAAAGAGAACGTGATCTTAATTAACAGCGAACACAAATAGAACGCTATATTAATTAGCACCAAACGTAAATATTAGGTTGATGCAAAAATAATGTCGTTTTCTCACATATGTTACTATGTGAGAAAACGACATTATTTTTTTTTGCACCAACCTAATAGAACAAAAGATGAATTAGCAGCTAACGAAGATAGAACGAAATCTTAATTAATAGCGAACACAAATAGAACGCTATATTAATTAGCACCAAACGTAAATATTAGGTTGATGCAAAAATAATGTCTTTTTCTCACATATGTTACTATGTGAGAAAACGACATTATTTTTTTTTGCACCAACCTAATAGAACAAAAGCTGAATTAGCAGCTAACGAAGATAGAACGAAATCTTAATTAACAGCGAACGCAAATAGAACGATATATTAATTAGCACCAAACGTAAACATTAGGTTGATGCAAAAATAATGTCGTTTTCTCACATATGTTACTATGTGAGAAAACGACATTATTTTTTTTTGCACCAACCTAATAGAACAAAAGCTGAATTAGCAGCTAACGAAGATAGAACGAAATCTTAATTAATAGCGAACGCAAATAGAACGATATATTAATTAACACCGAAAGCAAATACAACTATATTTTAATTAATGGCGAACGCTAAGAGAACGACATCTTAATTAACAGATCACAAACAGAACGATATCAAAATTAACAGCGAACGGAAATAAAAACGAAATCTTAATTAACAGCGAACGGAAATAGAACGATATCTTAATTAAAACCGAACGCAAATGCAACTATATTTTAATTAATAGCGAACGTTAAGAAAACGACATCTTAATTAACAGAGAGTACAAATAGAACGATATCTTAATTAATAGCAGACGCAAATAGAACGAAATCTTAATTAACATCGAACGCAAATACAAAAATATCTTAATTAATAGCGAACGCTAAGAAAACAACATATTAATTAAGAGAGAGCCCAAATAGAACGATATCTTAGTTAACATCGAACGCAAATACAAAAATATCTTAATTAATAGCGAACGCTAAGAAAACAACATATTAATTAAGAGAGAGCCCAAATAGAACGATATCTTAATTAACAACAAACGAAAATAGAACGAAATCTTAATTAATGGCAAACGCCGAGAAAGCAGTCTTAATTAATAGCGAACGCATATTGGACGAAATCTTAATTACTTTACCATTCATTTCAAATTTTGCCCATATTTTATTTAGAGGACGAATAAAACAACTTTGTGTTATGTTCAGTTCTAGAACAGTTTACAAGCGATTTCCATAATTACATTTTCTATTCGAAATAGAAAATAATTACCCTATCGTCGATCAGATAAAATGCATCGCTTTATGATCTGAAACTGGTCAATTGGGTTATTCATTGTTGCTCACACACTTTTCTTGCCTTCTGTAGACCTTTTCACTATTAAATTCTCCAAGCATTATTTAACATGACATGTCCCCGAAAATTCAGTTGTCTCTTTCTGACAGCAGTTTACTTGTAGATCTTATTGTCGTTAGAAATTCCTCCTTGCCCAAATGTTCTCTACATTGTATTCTTAATATTAATCGATAAAACTACATCTCTGTCGTTTCAGGTTTCTTCTTTTTTCTATGAGGAGATATTCCGACATTCACTGCCATAAATGAGATTAGATAATACAGAACCAGTTTTTTGCTTCTAACGACATTTTTATCTACATTTGTTTAATTTCTAAAAGGCATCTTTCGATATTCCTTCGGACTTTCATGTTACAATTTCCGTCGTCTATAACCGCATTAATTAAGCGGGACATCCTTGCTTGATTTATTTAGGAAGGATATTAGGATTATTCAGAATATATACTGGCGGCAAACCTCTTCTTCATAGGGATAGAAAATGAATTCAGTAAATAAAAAATAGAAATAGGCGTAAAACAAAGTTATGTCTTCTTACCGGACTTATTCAAACTTTGCCGTGAAGAAATCCTAAGAGAATTAGAAGTCCTGCCAAGATTCATTATTGCCGGCTACAATCTTAACAATATGAGATATGCAGATAACACAGTGCTGATGGCAAACACAGAAAGGAAACTGCAGGAACTCCTGCAGAAAGTAGTAAAGGAAAGCGAGAAGAAAGGACTAAAACAATTGTAAGAAGACAAAATATATAGTCAAAAAATGCGAATTATAAATTAGAGATATTAAATCCAGCAAGCTAAAAATGTAAATATTCAGGCAGGGTTTGAACAGAGAATGGAAAATGCTACACAGAAATACGAGATAGAGAAAGTTACTTTCCAAAAACTAAGCAAAGTATTAAGAAACAGCAAAATTTCGTTAGAAAAAAAACAAAACCTGTAACGAACCTTTATGTAATATACGTCCTCCTATATGGCAGTGAATGCTGAACATTTTAATTAAAGGTGAAGAAGACACTTGAGGAAACAGAAATACAATTATACAGAAAGATTTTGTACATGTAAGCAATGAAGATTTTTTTTTTATAGAAAATGGAAACAAATGGACACTTATAATTAGCATAAAAAAGAGATTGGCGAAATTTCTAAGGCAAATAATGAAGAAAGAGGGCTTAGAAAATTTGATACTCACAGGACATATTCAGGGCAAAAAGTTACCAGAGAAAACGGTAAGTACAAAAAAGTAAATATTCAAGCAGGGTTTGAAAAGAGAACGGAAATACTACACAGAAATCCAAGATAGAGGATGACACCTTCTAAAAGCTAAGCAAAATATTAAAAAACAGGAAAATTTCGTTCGAAAAAAAAAAAAAAAAAAAAATTGGAATGAACTTTTATATAATATCAGGCCTCCTATATGGCATTGAGTGCTGGACATTTTCATTAAAGATGAAGAGGTGATTTGAGGCAACAGAAATGTATTTCTGAAGAAGGATGCTGAACATGTGAGCAATGAAGAAGTTTTAGAGAAAATGGAAACAAAAAGGACACTTAGCGCTAGAAAGAGATCGATATAATTTCTAGGACGCATAATAAGGAAAGAAGGTTTAGAAAATTTAACATTCACAGGAAATGTACAAAACAAAAGAGACGGGAGAAAACAGCTCGTAACCTAACGAGCTTGTGTACATGATTGGCAGAACTGAGATTAGAAGAGACAGCCAAAAGACAAACTTTACTGAGAGCTACAAACGGCAGGAAATTGTGGAGACATCACATCCTGAAGGGACACACCACGTAAAAGAAGAATACGTCGATGAATCTGGAATCATCTCTTTTGTTGACAACAGGACGTCCCATTTTCTTACAGTTAACGTCTAGTCGTTTCTGTTGGCATTACTTATAATTATTTCAGTTTTCTTTTTGAACCTGCCATCAACGCAGTGCCACCCGTGTGACTTATGTTGCTATAGTTATCAGATCGGCGCGTACTGCCCTGACCCCACGACTGGGGGTGACAGTCTGACTGGGTACCCCGGGCACTGCTTTGTGATAATCGCAATCTTGTCAACATTTGTTTTTTTCCTACCTACATTTATTTAATATATTTTCTGTTGATTATTTATAAGTTATTTTATAGATACAATTTATTTAAGTAAATGCTCTGTTTTTTCTTTAATTAAACAGTATTGATTACATTTACCGAGAGCCGTCATTTGATCTGACGTGCTGGTAACCATTCAGCCATAAAGAAGTGTCTGGTTATCAAAGTCCTGTTATACTGTTTTTAAACACAATCTTCGACGATTTTTCTCGATCGATCATATCTACTCACAAAAAGTAACTTAACGTAAACAATGACAACATATAATGAAACGGATTAAGCCCAACAATTATTTAATATATTTTCTGTTTATACGTTGTTTTTATAGATACAATTTTTTTAAAAATTAAACTATTAATTACATTTACCGGCCTGAATGTTCGAGAAATTTTGTAAAAAATATGTGCTTCTCCAACAAGAATCGAACTTGTAAACCTAATAGAAACCAGCATTTGATCAGACATGCTGTTTACCATTCTACCATAACGAAGAGTCAAATTGGCAAAGTCCGAATTACTTTTATAAACATACATCTTCGACGATTTTTCTGTAACCTTTAATCCTAATGGAAACCATCATTTACACATTACAAATTAAACTATTAGGTTGGTGCAAAAATAATGACGTAATAATGTCGTTTTTTGACGATAAAAAATACGCCAAAAAACGACATTATTACGTCATTATTTTTGCACCAACCTAATATTACAGGATGAATTTTTTTTCTGTATTTTGACGTCATACTGTTTTTTTTTCTTCGAAATCTGTGAATTTGTTTTGCTCATGCAGTATATCGAATAAACAGTATATAAAATCCCTATTTTTATTCTTAATGTTAAATGTGCATACATTATTCAACTTTTTAACAAGAAGAATAAAATTCAAGTTCTTAAAAATTGCTGCAAATCATTGTCGATTTACTTAATCTATTACATGTCTCCAATCTGTATTTAGATACATTGTATCTATTTTCAATTTTTCTAGTTGAATTGTTCACCTATATTGCATATGATCCATTATTGTACATAAGTTACAATCAAAATTGTATTTTATATGAATACTACCTTATGAAAATTATGATTAATAGAGTGTGAGCCCGCATCATAGGTTCTGAGATGCACCTGCCCTGAAGGTTATGTCTGCCGATAATAAATCATTTTAAGTTTTCTCGTTCGCTTAGGATCGCCTCGCGATTTCGGTGAAATAAATCCGGTGAGAAAACGCATCCTTGTCGTACTCTTCTTTAGATGTTTGTGTATTCACTAAACTTATTCTATATCCGCACGTCCTGGGTATGACGGTAAACTACATCCGCGTCCTGGGTATGATGATAAACTACATCCGCGTCCTGGGTACGGCGATAAACTCCATCCAACAGCAAGGTCTCAGATAATGTTTTCAGAAAAATAATGTTGCCAGCTCTAAGTTTTTGAAACAATAATGTTGCCAGCTCTAAGTTTTTTTTGTAAAGAAGTAATGTTGCCAGCTATACGTTTTTTTGTAAAAGAAGTAATGTTGCCAGCTGTACGTTTTTTTTTTAAACAATAATATTGCCAGCTATACATTTTTATTCCATACAAAATAGGCATTTAAAATTCATATAAACTGGATTTGGCATTAGATAACCCACAGTGGTTGATATGCCATAAAACTCAAACAAACAAACAAACATCTATATCCGCATGCAAGTTTGTTTCTTTCGTAATAAAGAAAACGGCTTAATTTACTACCATAAGTTAAATTACCTCCCTTCCCGATTGCTTTGAATATACGCTCTTTTAGCGCTAGAGGGCGTCGTCAGTGATGTTCTAGAAAAGGATCATTGGGCAGTTTCGGGTCTTTCAAACATCATACTGACCTCACCAAATCGACCCCCTTCAGAGATGATCAGGCTCTGAAGCGCCCTCTAAAAAAATGCTTGTTAACACAGACTTTTATAAATACCCCGTAGTCACACATTTGATTGGAGATTGACCAACAGCCAATCACAGCGAAGCAAATTCTTTATAAGCTGTTCACGAGTAGTTTCATTTTTTTTTCTCCTTCTCTTTACTTCCCTCCTTGGTGGACACCCCCTCATCGGATACTTAGAAGGTAATTTTTTTTTTCTTTCCTCTTATATATAGTGTGACACGAAAGATATAAATAAATTGATGGATAAATTCACAACGGCAATTATTATATAGTAGATAGCAGTTCAAAATTCTGTTATTTATTTATGACGATTTTCTACAGTTCTACACGGCATATTTCACTATTCGTCTGCGATTACGGATTTCTGTGTCATGTTGTCTATCACCTGTCGCTCCACAACCCACATACTTGGATTTCTGTCACCTGTTCCTGTACGATCACCGAAGTTAAGCAACATTCAGCCTGTTCAGTACCTAGATGGTTAACCGCTTTTCCAATTCCATTTGTTTTCGTTATATTCACTTATGCGTAAATACACTTGTAAAAGGTATGAGTTCACCTCGTCTCCCCTCATGTATGGGTTAAGTAAGAAGACCTATATCACTAAATCATTATTGTCTTCCAAAAATGATTCTTATGAACTAAAAATATTTTCTGGTCTTAAATAATCTGCAACTAGTTGATAAGCTGTATATAACGAAACAATCAATCAATAAAAATGGGATTTCTGTATCTTCTTGATTTTGACGTCCCCATTACATAGTTCTTGGGCTGTCTCTTTTGCTGACAACCATGTATTCTGTTATTAACATTTCTTTCCTATAACAATTTAACTAAGATTTCATTCAGCTTTCCTTGTTAGCTTGATATCTGCAAAGTGCCATTTGACGAAGGAAGTCCATCGAGGTTAAGCAACATTCAACCTGCTCAGTACCTAGATGAGTAACCGTTACGGAATATCAGGTTCTGTAAGCTTGGATGTGCAGGTGGTGTAATGTATAATGGCTAGGAATTGTTAATCGGTGAGCCGAGTTCCAGTTTCTGCACAGTGCCATTTAACGTTGTTAAGTATATTTCAGTCGATAATAAATCCTCGTAGAAACAAGATTTAAACTGACTTGTCAAAGAATTTTTCAGAGTAGTAATTTTGTAGATTACCATTCTTTACGCCTTCCATAAGCCACGAATCTTGGCAGAATTAAAACGATATTATCGGCAAATAAGCAATTATGCTAAGCTTAAGTCAGTACAGCACAAGAGTAAATCGAGAAGGCGAGGTGAAATATTGGCGCAACACGATCTTCGAAGCAGCAAAAACCTCTCTCTCTCTCTCTCTCTTTGATTACCATTATTCGAAATTTAGTTTTAAATTGATTTTAAACAGTCATAAATAATGTTGCATGGAATAAAAATTCATTTTTTAATTCTGAGCATATATTTTCTTTTCGCCTTCTCATGTCTTATTTTCCCATTATTTTTCGGACTACCATCGGACTACTCAGGTTCAGCACGAATATGGGCATTCAGTAAGGATTGAGCCCACGAGCGTAGTAATAGCTTTCGAGATTTTTTGTTTCAAGTCTCAGTTCAAGGGGCCGGGTTTCCAACGCCATCTTAGATTACGCATTTGTTAACATGTTTGATGTAAAGTCCTGTTCATAATATAGATATAGGGTAAAATTGATCCCTGATTTTTACAGAGTTATTGGAACTAATTGTTTGCTTTCAAATGTCAAATTTGAAATTGTGCTTGCGTCATTCATATATGCATACGAAAACATATTTTATTTTACTAAAATACAAAGAACAAACACACACGCGCGTGCGCACACACATATTTAAAAAATATATTGTTAAATATAACAGACAGTGAATGTCTATTATACTTGATCATGAGCCGTTCTAAATATCGTACGGTTGCTTTAATTTCGGGTGAAAATAAAGACAAAAATTGTCCAACATTTGGATATTTTTTATTATGCTGTTCCTTGATCTAAGCTTTCGGCTCACATGCGCCATCATCCGAGTGGTTATATGGACATTTAACAAAAGATATTCAACATCAAAGACGATATTCTGTTATGTTGACATAGAAGATTGCTATGCGACGATAACAGCCGCGGAATAGCAGACGCAGGTCGAAAATTCATGATGCGGCTTTATGACGTCGTAGCACGTGAGAGAACGAAATATTTACAACAGAACCATATGTCTAGATGCAATGTAATGCGTTGTGACTAGTTTGAAATGTAGTTTTGTTGAGTGTGGGTTGCTTTGCTTTAATGTAGATGGTCTCCAATATCTGAAGGCTCATCTTATTGTGTATATGTGTGAGTATTGCTGTGTTATCAATTAATATCTGTCTAATATATATATATATATATATATATATATATATATATATATATATTGGACATTACTAACCGGAAAGTTCTATGTGGGTAAATGGTTAAACAGGCTATATGACGGTTCCCGTATTGGACACAGAGAGATTCTATTTCTCTCGGAGAACGCATATTTTCAACGAAATTCCAGAACATTCAAGCCGGTAAATGTAATTAATATTGCTTAATTAAAACAGAGCATTTACTCAAATAAGTTGTATCCATAAAATAACTTATAAAGAGAAAATATATTAAATTATTTGTCGGAATAAATCCATTTCATCATATATATATATATATTTATATATATATATATATATCTAGAGAGAGAGAGAGAGAGATTTATAGAGCGCTTTCAGCTAGCATTTATCCATTATCAATGATGAATTTTATTTTGAATTTTAACTGAATGTATGTTTTTTTTTTATGTATCTAGAGTTATTCCGTTAAAATTAAAAATAAAGTTCATCTTTGATAATGGCTGTAAGTATAGCCGGAAGCGCACTCTCTCTCTCTCTCTCTCTCTAAATATATATATATATATATATATATATATATATATATATATATATATATATATGTGTGTGTGTCTCTGTGTGTGTGCGTGTGCGTGTGTGCTTGTGTGTTTTATTTTAATGAAATCGTTTAAACCAGTGCTTCTCAAAATATCTTATATGGCGGAGCGGGATTTTTTTTTCTCAATGTCTCGTGTACCTGTAATATTTCGCGGTAATATTAACTTATACCGATAATGTAATGAATAGTTGAGTATTTTTTTATCTTCCATTTATTTGGTAAAAAATGATTCAATATCAAAACATATAAAAAGTACTAGGTTGGTGCAAAAATAATGTCGTTTTCTCACATATATTTTACTATGTGAGAAAACGACAATTTTTTGCACCAACCTAATAATAAAAAAATAAGCTTCTAATGATTCCTTAGCATTGCCTGGGCACTGACCGCGTACCGGTCGCTGATGGTTCGCGTACCGGCACCGGTCTGCGGACCACCACCTGGAGTAGCACTGGTTTAAACAAGCTATTTGGCGAAACAGATTTCCTTTCATTTTCTTACAAAAAAAATTCTTTTGTCCTTAAATGAATAAAAAGTGATATACATTATTAATTAAAGAGCAAACGGATTTACACATTTTAAATAAGCAATTGTTTTCATATGAATGTTTTTCTTTCTTCACATTTCTTTTACAAAACATGATTATTTTTATTAAAAAAACATATATACCTATTTAATTGATAAATAAAACTGTACATGTATCAACAAATGTTTTAAAAATATGCAGATAACAGTTACGTAAGCACATTTTGAAGACACAACATTTGTAAATAAAACAATACGTCTAGACAATTCTATAAAGATCATAGATCGATATTACAACTTATCAATATTATGAGAAGGAAACCTTTTCGAAATCCATAAAAAATAATACTTCCTTTTAAATTATAACAAGCATTACTACGTAAGAAAGATCTATAGAATTCTAATCAGGAAAATTATTAAAAAAACATTTTGACAATTTATAACGAGTGGACAGCTCTATTTAAATAGTTCCGTGTCAAATGATGTTCCACGGCGAATGGAGATTAAAAATTTAATTTATCTATGTATTTTGAAGTGTAAAATTAATGTGTTTGTCCCTTCCTCAACTGGCGTGCCTAATACTTTAACAGTGTTTCGTCTAGATAATAGCTTCAGCAGAGATTATTCTCGGAAATTCTTTGAAATAAGTCCATGGTACCCCATGAGAAAAACACGGAATCCTTCTGATGATAAACTCTTTTTATGCACACGCGTTTTCCAAAAAGGCTCATTAGGTTATTTTACAAGGAAACTAAATTTTCAACTTAACCATCACAAGATGCCAGTATTTATTTTAAAGGGCGTAAACCATGTCTATGTTGGCAGAAATCCTTCTGGTGCCAAATATCTTAACCAAGTTAGATGCAATAATATCGGTTTCTGGAGAAAGAGTAGTGCTAGGTGTGCGAGAAAGACAGTATTAGCGAGATTAGATTTCGAAAACGCCTAACGTTCGGCTTTGGCGGTAAGCCAGACAAGAGAAAATCAACTGGAATGACTATTGAATAAATTTTGTCAATTCAGAGATTCTAAACCAATGGGGAACATTAAAAGGACATTTTTTTACAGTGGTGTTCACTCTGTACAAAGCCTTGGGGTCAATTGAGGTTGAGGGTTGCAGAGTAATCAGTACAGCTTATGCGGTTATATGCGGAAGATAATGGTTTACCATAGACAGATTAAGATTGTAGTGATCGGAGAAACAGCCTTCTTGGGAGTCGGTTCAACAAGACAGCGGTTCGAGTGAAGTATACGCTTGAGTGGAACATACATCCCACAAGGAAATATAAATCGTGGTTCGTTACAATGTGCGTGGCATAATGGGTCATGGCCGTGAAGGTTAGGACCGGTGGAACTAAGGCGTGTACTTCATCTGAACACTCACCATGGAAATATCGATTGAGGAGTCAGAAGCTTGCGATGTCAGGTTTATGAGAAAAGGGTTGGAAAGTGGAAACTAATTCGTCGCCTAAAAGTTTGCGGAGACGCTTTTGGACTGTATCGAGAGCGGAAGGTGAAGACTGGGCAGCTCCCGCTCATATATGGAAGTAATATTCTATTTCCGGCTTGATCTGACTCTTGTAAAGGTAGAGGATTGTAAGAAGAGTGAGGAACTTCCTGGAGCGGTACAGGGAAGCATCTTTAGCCATGGATCGTAATACAAGTTACACTTGAGGTCTGAGTTGAGTTTAAGTTCAAATAGCCGCTCAATGCACGAAATATCCCCGAGGGGATATCCGTTTATCACGAATGGTAAAAGTTCTGGGTTCGATCAATGATAGTGGAAGGTCACTAGTTTGATCTTTGAGGTGTTTAATGCGACTAGCCATTTCCCCCCGCTGAGCTGCTAGAGTTAGGTCAGAGGAGAGATCAGCTACCAAGCTCTGGTCATCGAGAGTTTTGGAGATGCAAACGTAAACCGTTGTCACATCAGCATGGATATTCGAATATATAGTCCAGAATAGAAAGGGCACGCTTGAATAGAAAGTTAGGTTGGAAAATCCGTTGAATTTCATCTGTTTTCGAAACAGAAAAAGAAAGATGATTAAACTGGAATAAACGGGCAGAATGGAAAAGTGGAAAAAATAAACGGGGAATCTGGAATTATAAGGAGATTAGAAATAATTAAATTGCCAACCAGATTCGTCAATACCGCACGAAAGAGTAGACGTGAGCTGTACGTCAAGACTGGGACAACATATTACATGCAAATGCCAGATGACAGGGTGCGAGTGCAAGAAAAATCATAATTTTGAATGATAATTTCTAAATAGTCTCTCCTCACTTAAAAAAAAACAGGTTACGAAACCAACATTCTTCGAATTATTTCTTTCTTTTTGTTATCGTGGGTTGATAAACCGTAAAAAATGACCCAATCAATCTAAGAAATCTTTCTCATCGTAACTGTATATACGAAATAACAGTAAAAAAAAAAAAACCCCGAGCGGACTAAAGAATCCTCTCGACCATTTTCTTTGCTGTTGGTAATGTTAGGTTGTTGCTTAGTGAGTTTGTTGAATTTCATTTTAATCAAGCAAGGCGATAATACCATGAAGACACAAGGGACTATGCTGGAAGTGAAATAGAAAGAGAAGATTTTAAAAGGAACCGTAAACCAAAATCCTAAACAGTAAACGAGAGATAAATATCTATTCCTGTTCAAAAACTGGAGAGAAGGGTGAACCGGGCGATAGGCGAACCTATTTACTCCTATTGAAGAAAAAAATTTACTACATAAAATTACAGATTTTAGGCGGAGACGTTAGAAATTCAAAAGACAGGGGAGGAGAAGAAGAGTAGTGGTTTATCCCTTGTTTCCTGTTTAGAGTTGGGTTTCCGATTCTTTCTAAAGTCTAGTCATTCCTAAACAGGGGATAAGCTTTTACTACTCTTTCGAGTCGTACGGATATACTCAGCTTCAACGGAAACAGGACACGCAATAAACGAACAATTAAAGAAGACTAAAAAGCCCTAGATATAGAGTGTGGAACAAGAAATATATACTCACAGTAAATTCAATTCGTTGAAGGTTACCCGGATCGACTGACGATGACTGGAGAGCACAACAGCCGAAACGTTGTGAAAGTAAAAATAACTAGGAGGTCATTAATATTCAACAATACAAAGCTCGAGAGCCACTCGAGTAAGACTGTTACTGAATGAGGTGTGTCATATAAATGTAAAAGGAGGTAGTACTTTTCCCATTGATTATTTGAACGACTATCTTGACCATTATTGTTTGTAGGACATTTGAAAAGGGTAATTTTCCAACAATTTTCAGGTGTTTTCGTTATCCGTTTAATAGTTTCAAATGTTTCCTTACTTTCCGAAATAAAGTATTATCATTATCCCATGGAGAGTATCATCTTCAGGGTTTTGTCTTGAAGAAAACGTTTAGATTGGACCATTTTTCCGGCATCTTAAGGTGGGTGTAGCATTCAACTAATGGATTTAAAAATGGTGAATGAGAAAATGAAGTCCTAAAAGTGAATAATACATGCAGTAACGGATTCACGTGGTTTCGAGAACTCTCTACATAAACAGGTAAAAATCCTTATTGGGTTTTAAGGTTTACATCGAAAGGATCAAATGCAAAAATTGTTTGTACTTACCTGTTAAACTAAAGATGAGGAATAAAAATATGAATAGTTTGACTGTGGAGACGTCCATGTTTTGTGACCTACAAAGAGAATAGATAGATAGATAGATAGATAGATAGATAGATAGATAGATGAAATGAGTGAGATGCATATATATTTTATACTAAAATAAATCGATTGATATAAGCAAAATAGAAATATTAACAAAACCAATGGCTATAAGATAGATAGATAGATAGATAGATAGATAGATAGATAGATAGATAGATTGACGACTAAAGAAAGAAAGAAGGAAGGAAACAAAGAAATCTCAACATATAGGAAAGCATTAAAGGAACCGAGATAGATAGATAGATAGATAGATAGATAGATAATGTCCACGAAAAGAAAGAAAGCGATCTCGACACACAGACAAATAGATAGATAGATAGATAGATAGATAGATAGATAGATAGATAATCTCCACAGAAAGAAAGAAAGAAAGTGATTTCGACAAACAGATAGATAGATATGTGGGAAAAATTACTGAACAATGCGCCATAACAAAGTAGATATTACATTATATATATATATATATATATATATATATATATATATATATAATTCTTCAAGAAAATAATCTACCATGTCCCTTCAGTTCGTATCCGAACATGTATCTCTGCAAATTCCATTTTTTTTATTATCTGTGAATTAGTAAGTGTTCTTGGGATAGATAAGTGGAAGTATAACTAAAAAAGTCAATTTTTCAATAAAATGTTCGGATTATAACTTTTTGTCTACATAACCTTTTAAATTATAACATTAGTAACCTTAAGTAAGAAATGTTTTCAATTTTTCCATGAAAAACAGTCTTTTTAAAAAAATTTCAAGTTGTCTTAAATTTTTGATCAGTAGTGTATTTCACATTAATTTCTCTTACTTTTACTAGACTGACTACCAACCAAAGTTCCCTTGCCCAGTCTTCTATGCTATTTGACATATGCTGTCCATTCAGACAAGCTCTTTGTGTAGCTTATTTACTCTACATCACCCCCGGCTTTCAATATGTCCGTCTTCCTCATTATATGTCCCTAAAAGTTCAACTGTCTCCTTTTGGTTGTATGTCTCCTTTCGGGTCCCATTTTGTTTTTAATTCGTATTGTTCAAATATTCTGTCAATGGTATTCTCAGTATGTGTTTATAGAATCCCATCTCTGAAATATTCTACAGACTGTTTCTGGGAATCCAACGGCCTGAACATGTGAACAGCGAGACAAATTAGAAAATAATTAAACTAATGGGCAGTAGAATGAGAACCATTTATTCCTGTGCATTAAATTAAGAATTCGATTGGAAAACACAAGAAAACTGCCCGTAAGGACGGACATTCGAACAGACGATCTCAAATCCCCAGACAATATGTCACAAGCCTTTCGCTACTCTATAGCTATTTCCATGTCAAATGCTCAGACGAGATACATTCCTTAGCGTCACTAGCTTTGAACTTCATGGGTAAAACGCGCCATGCAACGTATGCTAAAACGAATCATTCTCATTCCCTTTGTATTCCATTAGTAAGAAAGAAGTTCTACGGGTAGTTTCTCCCCAAGAAACAATACTTTGTTAAACAGACTCTCGAGAGGTCGCTTCCGAATTCATTACAATCTTTATCTATTCAATCTAGGCCTAACCGTTATCTTCTCTACATATGCTCCTAAAATACACTTATTGCCGCCTACTCGAACGTGTAACAATTGCAGTCAGTAATCTTCTACTTTGAGTGGCTCATAGGCCTTGTACTCTGTGAACAATAATTAAAAATAGATTTTATTATCTCTAAGCTCTTCTTAGTTTAATCTATGAGTAAAATAATAAAAATATATAAATAAAATATGTTTATTTATAAATAAAATAATGATATGACACGTTCGGCTGAAGAGGGACAAAAAATCAAAATTTGCTTTTTCTCTGCAAATTATTCATTATATCATATCCAAGTATTTTACAAAAAAAAAAAAAAAAAATAAATAAATAAATAAAATAAAGCTGATTACACAATATTTCAAGCTCGGTTTAGCTTTATAGTCCGTATCTATGCAATGAGATGAGGAAACGGAAACAATAGATTTGTCTGCGGAATATCATTACGTTATTTTGTCAAAAGCATTTTATTTTTGGTCGTATATGAATTTAAAATATTCCTTTTTACAGGCTATATTTTATTTCTAAATTTCCGAATTTCGCCATTGCCCATCAAAATGACTGGAAGAAAGCGATCTAAAAACGCCAATGGAAAAGAGAGGTAATAAAGCGTAAACAAAATAGCACAAGTTTGTTCAACTTAGAACAGTTTCCGTAAAACTTGACATTTCCTGTAATAAATTCTTAAGAAATATTATTATTATTATTATTTTACTTAAGTGCAACGTCATCCTATATTTACAATTCCTTACGGCTAACCACGAAAAGAAATGTTGATCAAAACTGCGTAAAACATTTAAGCGTGTATTGCCGCAAAATTATCAAATGTTGAATACGCCAAACGCATCATATGTACTTAAAATCTTTAAAAATAAAAGATAGTTCATTTTTATTTATAAAAAGGGTGTTTAAAATTAATCTGCAACCAGTTTTCAAAATCGTCTGTTTTTTTCCCAATTTGATGGGGAGAAGAAAGAAAAAACGGATATATAAAACATATAATCAAAGGCCTGCTTCCTTCTTTCCTTCCGACTGTTTAGGAAGAGGAAGGGCATTCTGGTTTATTTATAATACTAAAACTACTATTACTAGCATTAGTAGTATTACTTCCAAACCAAGACTCGGAGATTTTCGACAAATGACAAGCAAACTATTTGAATATTTATTCGGTTGATAAGAACTGTAATTGTTTTTATTAGGTTGGTGCAAAAATAATGACGTAATAATGTCGTTTTTTGACGTATTTTTATCGTCAAAAAACGACATCATTACGTCATTATTTTTGCACCAACCTAATAAATATAGTTTCCCTTTGATTTTGATTTTCTTTCTGAAAAGAAACAATGCAATTATTAATAAGAGCTGAAATTAATGCATGCAAGGAACGTTGGTTGACTGTATTGTACCAGAATGTTTTCTTGTCAGAGTTCATCTTGCACATTTACAAATCTACCATTTGGTCGTGCATTGAATACTGTTGCTATAACTGGTCTGGTGCTCTTGCTATTCATCGCGAAGTTCTTGACAAAATCTAAAGAAGGATCTGCAATATAATCGATCCTGACTCAGCATCTGGACTTCAGTCACTTTCTCACCGACGTGAAATGTCTTCCCACTGTCTTTTCTATAAATATTTTCATGGCAACTGCTCTGACGAGCTTTTTTTTCCCTGGTGCCCCGACTACATGAACTTAAGTCTGCTACCAGATTGGCATTTAGGTCCCACCCTTTTACTGTTGAAATAGTTAAATGTAACTGACAATCTTCTAAGAGTTTCCTTTCTCGCACTTACCGACAGTAGAACTCCCTTCCGTCTACCCGCTTCCCTGATAACCACAATCTTCAAAAGTTTAAATGCAACGTCAATCGCCATTTTCAATCGTCTCGAAATCCGTTCATCTTTTATCCTTTCCTCAATCCCCCTTTACCCAGTTTTTCTCCCAATTTCACTCTCTGTAACCCACTGCGTATCAATGGCATTCCCGCCCTGCTTGGGGTGTAATGATTTTAGAAATTGGACTATTTCACAGCTCTAGCATCGCTCCTTAATAGCCAGCTTATGACCTTTTCACTCCCAACCTCATACATGTAATTCACCTTCTATCTTTTTGCAAAAACGTACACCAGGACTATTCAGTGTCTAAAGGAAAATTGTCAATGTTTTTCTTTTGTGGATATGGCAGTTTATATCTGTTTTTCATTATCTTAAACGAGAAGATTAATTTGTGCTATTAAAAATTCTTTCAGGGAGACGGGTTGTTTTTTAAGTCCATTAACTATTATAACTGTTTCTAATATCAATAGAGGCTTCCTTCCTAACCTTTTGTTTGATATTGTGTGGAATATCAACATCTTCATTATATCATTATTTTCTGTTACGTCTGAGTTATATATGCTGTCTGTTTTAGTTGTTGCTGCTGTTGGAAGTCCTCAACTACTGTAGTGTCTCTTATTTGGTGCAGTTCTTTATTTTTGATTCTGTAGCGTCAGAAGTGCGGTCTTGCACCAAGACCCATAGTCTTCACATTCTCAAAGCATTTTTAACCATTGACCTTAAGAAGCATTTGTATATAGTTGACAGTTTAAATATTTCTGAATGGCATCCATATGAAATTCTCGGTCTGACGTGTCAGTTTAAGAATATAACTCATGATTCGCGGATTAATATTTTGATTTTATAGCAATTTGTTGTGTTGGGCGAAACTATCTCTAGCGCGGCTAGCTCTTAGTTCTGTTTCCTTTTCTGCGACAGTAGATTTATTATAACTGATCCATACAACGAACTATAAATAGACGATATGGTATATATATAATAAGTAAGTTCTTCTGCAATGAAACCTGGGTCACCACGCACCAGTGCATTTACGATAACACTAGATCCGTTGCTTCACGCTGGTATATCATCAACTTAGCAAAGAAGCATTCCATTTTTGACAGAAAAAGGGGATGGTTTGTCAACATACCTAGAAGCTGCAACGCGCCGGACTGAATTACCAAGAGGAAAAAAGCAAACAACACCCCCCAAAAAAAACCGGAGAAATATAGAACACCAGGCTGTTTTCTTCTTCTTCTTCTTCTTCTTCTTCTTCTTCTTCTTCTTCTTCTTCTTCTTCTTCTTCTTCTTCTTCTTCTTCTTCTTCTATGTGCCATGTCCCTTTAGGATGTGGTTTCTTAACAACTTCCTATTCCTTGTTGCCCTTAGCAATATTTCTCTCATTGCCAAGTTTCTCGTCCGCGGTTCCGTCATCAATTTCATTGGTCAAGTAAGTGACCCCGGCTGGTTTCCTTTGTCTTTCTTTCCCTCAATATTTTTCTAGTTAGACTTAAGTTTTCTAAGACCTCCTTTTACCTGGCTCTCTATGTTTCTATGTATATCTGTTTATTTTTGCTATCAATTTCGTTAAGACTTCAACGTTTCTAATTTGATCCTTCCGTAGAAATCTCAGAATCCTTCTGTAGAACCACATTTCTGTGCAGAGTATTTCTGTTAAGTATTCACTGCCATAAAAAAAAGGATTAATATCACATAGCAATTCAGCACATTTTCCATTTTCTCAGTACTTTGTTTAGCTTTTGGAAGGCATCTTTCGCTAATCGAATGCGCGTTCGTAGTTCGGTGTCACATTTCCAATCCTCTTTTCATTCTAGACAATACAGGAAGGCTAAAGAATATGTCGGTCTGAACAGTGTTAGAAACAACAAAATGAGGCTTATATTGAAATAATACATCAGTCAGTCAGTTATGCGCCATGTGTGATATACGCATAGGCGATCATGTATCGAAAGATACATGACTGACGAGGCAGATTTTTTTCCGCAGTAGGTTGCCATTTCTTTCTGAGGTAGAACAGTTGCCAGCCAAGTCTGTCCTGCTATTTCCCCATATTTCACCGTTCTCTTGATTTTACTTGAATGGACTTTAAAGATTGAAACCATAGTATGAATGTTGTTACCATTACTGAAGGCCTGAATGATTTTTCCTCTCATCATTCTTCAGTTGAGAAGAAGAGGGTTCACACCTTTCCCAAGGGTATGAGCACGTAAGTGAATGTAATGGATTCGACTGGAATTCGAACTCGGCTCACCGATTCCTTAGTCCGAGCCGCTATTCATTACTGCACCGTATACAAAAAAAAAAAAAAAAAAAAAGAAAAAAGAAAAAAGAAAAGCATTTTTAAAATATTTACGTACAGAACGTTTTTGAATATACCCATCTAATAAATTCAATTTCCTCGTGTTATTTTCTATGTAATCGACAGCGTAAAAATAAATATACTGTCTATAATCTTTGAAAATGTCATTATCCCTTCAAGAGTGTGTAACGTTTACAGACGAAGTCATTAAAGAATTTCACACTGATTCCTTAAATATTGCGTAGTAAGCAATAAAATTAACACGGCTTGTAGCTAGCGACTAAAATTCTAAAATACAAGTCAAATAAATATTCAGAGAAAATACAAGCTGTCTAGAAGCATTTTTGTGAGAAATAGTCATCGTCTGAATGTTCTTGCAGCTACCACCGAACTCTCTTTCTCTCTCCCTCCCTCTCTCTCTCTCATATATATATATATATATATATATATATATATATATATAATCCAATAATGGATTTCACTAATTCCACATTATTTCTTTTTAGTAGTAGCCTTTTATTTAGTGGGTACACTTGTTGGAGCAGACATAACTGGTGTTTTTAAAAAGTAATTAATATCTGCCTGTCTACTGTGTAATTAATATTTGCCTGTTTCCAGGTTAAAAGTCTTGAAACAGAAAATGTGTCTTGCGACACATGTTTTGCTGTGATGGCTACCTGCTGATTAACTGTAAAGCACGCTTGGCTTGAATGTAGATTCTTATATTAAAAACAGAATGCAGGTTCGATTCCTGACAGGAAGCATATTTTCTTTTGTAGGACTTTTGATCCTTACACCGGTAGACATTACTTTCATTAGATATAACGTTTATACTATATATATATATACATATAGTTGGTTTTTTTGGAAACCCCTTTCCCTAGAGAGCTCAACCGGATTTCCGGGAGCATATATATATATATATATATATATATATATATATATATATATATATATAGAGAGAGAGAGAGAGAGAGAGAGGGAGATGGAGGAGGGAGGGAGGGAGGGGGAGAGAGCTATAGTTTTAGTTTTAGGCTCATCCCATGAATATCGCTTGAGACGTGAAACTGCCAATCAATCTGTTGTATTCTTAAATATTTTTTCTTTGATATTGGCCACTATAAAAACACATCATATATACCGGGTGTCACAGCAAAATTGTCCAAATCGTGTAAAAGCAAATTTGTCCATTTCTTTGATTAATCTTTGAACCGTTGTAATTTAAAAATGGTTTTACTCGAATTCTCGAAGGTTTTCATATCAATATCGAACACTTCTTTGAGCAATAAGAATGTATAATCACTATCCAAGCTTAACAGAAGAACCGTGATGTATATATATATATATATATATATATATATATATATATATATATATATATATATATATAATTCCAGGATCATTTTACAACTTCTTCAAGATGATCTTTGCCTTCTCTAAACTTCTGTCAAAGTGCCTCAAATGTTTCCTGTGCGATTTCATTTCTAACTTCTTTTTTCACTGCTCTTTTGACTGTCATGGCCGACATTCCTCTTTCACGATCTTTATGGATTGAATTGGATCATTTCTAATTAATCTCTTTAACTCCAACTTGAAATAATGATCCCTCTTCCTGTTGTGACCCCCCGCTCCTGTTTTCCTCACTACTTTTCCTACCTTTTTTTAAACTTATTCACCGTTCTCTTGATTTTACTTGAATGGACTTTAAAGATTGAAACCATAGTATGAATGTTGTTACCATTACTGAAGGCCTGAATGATTTTTCCTCTCATCATTCTTCAGTTGAGACAGAGAGTGGGGTTGACACAAAACGATTTTTAACCGGATATCTTTTTAGGTGAATAACTCAAAGGGTTTTTCAGCGACACTTACGAGGAATGGTGTCAAGATGGTTAAACGCCTTATCTGAAAACATGGAAAAAATAAACTCCGTTTATTTAGTGTTTTTGTAGATTTTAAACATTTTGTGGGATGGATAATTATGTTGTTACACGTTTTGGACAGTTTTGCTGTTACACCGTGTATATAATTCAAAATGCTTACTTCACTTCCAATGACTTATGAGTGAATGATACCCGCTGGGGTTATCCACCAAAGATAAACGACAACCATGAATTAAGAAATGGAATATCTCTTTAGCTGACTCTATTTGTCATAGTAGTTTTTTTTTTTTTTTTTTTTTTTTTTTTTATACCTTTTTTGGTTTAGGAGAAATATTTATTTCTTTTCTTTGTCATTATCATTATTTTTCATCTCCAAAATTTTGGTAGCTTATGTACAGTAGCAGCCATAATATAAGGAACGGAAACAACAAAGACATAAATATGTGTATTACTTAAAAAGTAATGCATGATTAGCAATGAAATTTTTACCGAATAAAGATTAGGGTGTAATGCATAAATATTATACAAAGTTTTTTTTTTAAAATAAAGATTAAATGGAACAAAGGAAATAAGCTACATATTTATGTGTTTGTCGTTTCCGTTCCTTATATTATGGCCGCTACTGTATGTGCAAACTTACCTTTCTTTGGTTACTTTGTTCCCAATGCATTACTAACTTCTTCAACTAACCGTTGTAACTGCCCTTTTTTGCAGGCGTATTTTTCACGTTGTATAAAATTGCTAAACTGATCTGGGTTTAGTTTCGCCCAACACCTCAAGTTGTTAAAAATAAATAAACATTAGCATAAGAATTCGAGTCATGTTCTTAAAGAGCCTTGTCAGATTGAGAATTTTATATGAATATCATGTTACGATCATGTCGTAGGTGCATGATATGCATTGCTGCTCCAGCAGCATTGGTGGGTCTTAAGCGTGTCTTAATGAAGCCCAACCTTTTCTGGGCTGGTTTGAATTTAGAATTTTCTTTCTAGACCGGTTGCCACCCGAGGCAACCTAGTCTGTCCTGATATTTAACCCATAGCTAGCGGAGAAGAATTCATAGCTTGCTCAAGGGTATTAACACCTAAGTGAATGCAATGAACTCGAATTGAATTCGAACTCGGCTCTCCGATTCCTCAGTTCGAGCCGCAATCCATAACTCTACCGTGTCTTAGATATCATGTATGGCACCAAAAACTGAGAAGGGCTGTTTGAAGAATTTGTGGTTCACCGTGTACGATTTCTCTGAAAATTGTGGAGGATTCCATGCACTTTGTCCACTATAATCAGGTTGGTTTGGTTTGATTTGGTTTGGTTTGATTTGGTTTGGTTTGGTTTGGTTTGTTTTACGGCATACCAGCCTCAATGGGTTATTTAACGCCGACAAAACTTTTATTGCTGGTAATAATTGTTTTTTTTTTCAAAATGTATTAATGGTATTTTTAAAATGTATCGCTTGCAATTTTTTTCAAAAAATGTGGAGCTGGTAATATTTTTTTTCAAAATTCTATTGCTGGTAATATTTTTTCTTCAAAAATTTATTGCTGATAATATTTTTTACAAAGTATTTCTTGTATTAAAACCCATTTTTACACTTTCATAGTGTTTTGATACCAGTTTGGGGGTTAACTATTTACCCATAGCTGGGACCCTAACGGGTGCTACCACCCCAGGTCAGGGTGGAACTGAGAACACCAGAAATTAATCCTCAAAACATCATGATTAGAGGCCTTGCTATTGGACATATGTATCGTCTTACTCAGGACACCCTATAATCAGGATGTGCGGCTGGTGCAATGGATGTGCGGCTCTAAAGAAGAATCGGAGAGCCGAGTTCGTAATTTAGTTCGGTTTGTTACTTTCACTTACGGGAAAATACGCTTGGGGAAAATATTAATTCATCTCCTCACTTGTAGGACCTGGATCTGGAAAAATCTTCACTCGAAAAAAAGAAAATGTTTCGGCTTTAAATGACCTACAATGGGTTGATAATCCATAAAAAAACAAATCAATCTACTCTAGCCAAATCATATGTATGGGTAGTTTAGCGGTTTAATTCTAAAAAATGAGCAGTTAGGCATCTGTACTTCCAGAAATCGACGTGAGTATTCACAATATATAAAGAAAATGATGGAGAAGTTGAAGGCGTCGGCATATAACCTGTCGTTTCTTTTCTGGTCGGCGCCATATTTTTCTATATCGGGATGTTAAATTAAAGCAAACCAGCTTTCCCTCCGAGGCCAGTGTACTGACGATGAGGATGAGCTGTGGTGATGACATAGATATATATAGTTGGAATAGTTGATCTTGAACAAAACAATCAACATTTTGTACCAAGGGGCTCCAAGAGCTAGTACCCAGGATAAACCTTTCCAAAACAGAAATTATGATCTGAAATTGGAATGAAAGCAGTGATGACACCAACATTGGACCAGTAATAAAAATTTAGAATGTAGAATTAGTTGATAGTCAACACTAAAAATACTTCGGTGCGTGAATTTACTACAAGAGATAAGGAAATTGAACACAAAACATGCTGCGGTATGGGTAGTTGCGCCCAATATTGCATGTGATAAAAACAAAATTAATGTTGTAGTGTCCTCTAAAGAGTCTACGTTGGACACTTCCGTCTACTTTAAGATTAGTTGGAGAGAAGGCTTCGAGGAACAGTGGATAGATTGTTCAACTGTCCAACTCTTTACTTCGGCAGAGAGGAACTCGGACGAAGCTTTGCAACAGTTTCGTCCTGGGAGGTAGACAAGCCTTGAACCCGTCTAGGCGGGTTCAAAGGGAATATTTTTGGCCGAACCTACGGGCTCAGAGAAACCCACGTTAAACTCGGCCTTGTGCCACATATATTCCTTGTGGGGGGACTGTTAAATATAACAGTGGATAGATTGTTCAACTGTCCAACTTTTTGCGTCGGCAGAGAGGAACTCGGACGAAGCTTTGCTGCAGGGCAAAGTTTCGTCCGGGGAGGGAGACAGTCTCTGAATCCGTCTAGGCGGGTTTAAAGGGAATATTTTTTCGCCGAGCCTACGAGCTTGGAGAAACCCACGTTAAACTCAGCCTTGTGCCACACACATTCCTTGTGGAGGGACTGTTAAATGTAACAGTGCATAGGTTGGCCTTGTGCCGCATACATCCCTTGTTGGGCGGGGACTGTTAAATATAACAGTGGATATTATTGTTCATTACTGTCGAACTTTCTGCTTTGAGCAGTGAGGAACCCGGACGAGACTTTGCCGAAGGGCAAAGTTTCGTCCGGGGAGGTAGACAGATCCCGAACCCGCTTATGCGGGTTCTAAGGGAATATTTTTCTAAGGGATTATTTTTGGCCGAGCCTAAAGGCTCGGAAAACCCACTGTAAACTGCGCCTTGTGCCACATACATCCTTCGTGGTGGGGGCTGTTAAATATTAACAGTGAACAGATTGAGCGCTAGTTCATTCGATACACTCTCACTAGTCGTGTAATACTCTTCTGGTGTACTTACTGTTTAATATACGAAATATCTGCAAACCTGGTTTTTGCTATTACTTAACCATTTACTTGGTCACAACAATTAAACTAAGATCTTTTGTCATGTGCCTAAATAACCTCATCATATCGAGACTTTCATTTAGATGACGTCCATAGCGAAGCACTCGTTTAGATATATATTAGGTTGGTGCAAAAATAATGACGCAATAATGTCGTTTTTTGACGTTAAAAAATGACATTATTACGTCATTATTTTTGCACCAACCTAATATAAACTGTCAGATGTAATTTTAATTAATATTTTAAAATGGCTTCGCGTAAAGGAAGCATGTCGACCTTAGCGAGGAATGTTCTTGTAACGGCATTCACCCAGGGTGGGTTGAGCCGGCTCCCATATTGAAGTTTCATGGGAACGTGGAATTCACAAGCAGTCCCCAAAACCCGCAAACATGAGATTTGATTATTTGGTGAAGGTATCGTGCAGGACCATCCACACTTTTTTTGAAGGGCCGATTACAAAGACCTGGTGCATTCAGAGTTTTCCTTCTCCGAGACCCAGTCTGTCCTATTTACCCATAGCTGGAGGGAGAAGAAGAGGATTCACACCTTTCCCAAGGGTATTAGCACGTAAGTGAATGTAATGGATTCTACTGGAATTCGAACTCGGCTCTCCGATTCCTCAATCCAAGCCGCTATTCACTACTCCACCGTGCCTCCTAACTGTACGAAATAATAGAAACTATATCACTTGAGGGTTTTCAATAGCAGAAACAGTTAAATGGAGACACATGTGACTGGAAGAGAAAATAATCACATGATCAAGGTGTCGATTTCCCACACTACTTCAAACAAAAGGCTGGGAAGGAAACCCCCATCAATAAAAGAAAGAGCGATAAGAGTTACGGGGATTGAGAATCGTATTTTCCAGATAAATTGTTTTAATAGAATCATTTTATGAATGTCAAACGAAAGTATCACTGGCTGTTCTTTCAACAAATACTTAATTTTTCCTTATAAGGACACGGTTAATATTACCATCGCCATTGATTACCATCAACTTCTCTTCAAATCATTATCCTAAAATCTGAAATGCTTCATTTTTTTAATTGGTTTCACCTGTGCAAGGGAGTAAAGCCACTAAGACACAAGGAGTTACTGGGTGCGGAAGAATTATGAACATAATAATGAGCAAGAAGAGAAAATACTAATCAGGAGGACAGTATATAGCGATTGACATTGCATTTAAGTTATTGCAGATTAAAGTTGGCTGGAAAGCACGGAGCAGGAAGGGAGTTCCACAAGAGAAAAGGAACTGTTAGCATAGAATTTACGGCTACATCAAATTCATGAAATCTAGACACCAAAGCGAACAATTAAATCTTAAAGTTCTCCCTTGTTTGTTGATAAACTACATTTTTCTAATTAAATGTAAATGCTTCGCAAATATATTTTAATTAAAGTAACAGTATTTTATATATAAAAATAAAATAAAGCTTGTAAAATAAAAAGATCTAATGCAACGGAAATTTATAAAACAGTTTCTTTTCACTCATAAACAGATTCGGGGTTTTTGTATATTATTGAATTGTTCGCGAAGATGGATTTCTCGCCATTTAATCATTAACCTTTGTATTTGTTTTATGTATGAATAATTCATGAATTTGTAAATTAATTGCACCTTTATTGAAATTAAAATAACTGATCCAAGTGCAACTTTCGGATAATAAGTGCGACATTACTGTAATTATTGAACAATATAGTTCATGCCACTTTGACGGAAAATTTACCAGTAAAAAAGAATTCTCTATAACTACATTTGTACATAAACGCAGAACTTTAACCTTAAAATTTAAATTCAAACTCAGCGTTGTGACTGCACGTTCCAAAACAATAACACATTTCTCATAGCATTTTTCGGATTACAACCTTGTTTTCGTTTGTCCACTTATTACTGAGAGTATAAATAGGACATAATCTATTTCATACCTGAGGATGTCTGTAGGAACAGACGAAAGCTTGTAAAATAAAAAGATCTAATGCAACGGAAATTTATAAAACAGGATCTTTTCATTCATAAACAGATTCGGGTTTTTTGTATATTATTGAATGGTTCGCGAAGATGGATTTCTCACCATTTAATCATTAACCTTTGTATTTGTTTTATGTATGAATAATTCATGAATATATATATATATATATATATATATATATATATATATATATATATATATTACCCCTTTTGTATCTGGTGTTAAGATTTTGACCAGGGGTTTATGTATGATAGGTTCTGGACAGATACATTTTCTTGTTAGACACACTGAACCAAATTTAACCAAAAATAACTGAGGAGGAGGGTATGATTTCTACTTTATCTGAGTTCGTTTCACACAGAAAAATTTCAAAGCATTAAAAAGAAATTTAAATTAAAACCACAGTTTTATGTTGCATACTTTCTGATTATTTTCTCTTTTACGATCATGTATTTATGGATTACTCGCGTAAATATGGCTGTCTCTGCAACAAAACACCAGCAGTGTACAGTGGCGCGCCCCAGGACACGTGTGCGTCACATTTTATTTTACGCTTTACCACAAGCACACCCGTATACATCATAAAGTTCTCCGTGAATGCACGTGGAGGATGAACAATTTTTTAAAAATCATTTCACCCCAAAGCAAGGCCATAATGCCCCTAAGACGCAAGGGGAGGAGGTTACTGAGAGCGAAATAAACAGGACAATAAAAGAACAGGATCCAAGAAGACAGAAGATAACAACTGACATTGCATTTAATCTTTTGAAGATCGCAGTTGAAAGCAAGGTAGAAAGTCGGAAGAGTGCTCCACAAGCGATAAGTGTGGGAGAAGAAACTATTAGCATAGAACTTACGGTGACAACTAGCAGTATTAAGCAGCAATATTATGAAACCTAGCTGCCTATCTAGTACTGCGCTTGAATGCGTGAAGTCGAAGAACCGCAGAGGAAAGCAAACAGCGATTACTGCGAAAATAATTATAGAAAAACAAGGAGGAAGTTAAGTTACGACACTGGGAAAGAGACAAGCCGAGATGCTAGATTGGGATCAATAAAGTTGCAGATACTACTTTGGATTACGTCAAGAATCTCTAGCTATATCGCACAAGCACTAAACCAGATGTGGTAGCGATATTTAATGCACGGATGAATGGTAAACTTATAAATGCGCAAAATAGTGTCTGGCAACATAAAACATATCTGGAACGACATAGTGAACGGAGGTTCTGAGCAGAAGATTTAACAAGTGCTTTAATATAATCGTTCCAATTTATGGCACAGGAAACGTGAAACCAAAATGCGCAGTGAGTTGCTCCTTTGGTGGGCAGTTTCAGATATTCCAATTAAAAGTAAATAAAATTAGGTTCTTTAAGGTGATTAATAGAGAGCAATTTCTTGTTTTAAGTCCGTGTGTTAAGAAAGAATTTACTAGGAATGGATCGGTGGAAACTAGATGTTATCGACGGTAATACCATATTTAATGTCAAAATTTGATTAACGTTTCAGTAGCATCTGCTCAATAGCAGAACGTCAAATTGAGTGCATTCGCAAACAAAGAGATTATATTGACAAATAAATAATACTTGTGTAAAATAAAAGCAATTTTTTTATAATTTTTTTGTGACGTATCCTTTCAGGACGTGGCTCTCCACAACGTTGTATCATTTGTGACCCTTAGCAGACTTTCTCTGTTTGCCAAGCCTACTCTCCTCCTACCACTCACACAGGTGCTCCACTACCTTTCCCTATCGCATTTGAAACCGATATGCTTTTATGCTTTATAACGGTTAAGTTCTCCAAACCGTACTTCCTCATTATGGGTCCCCGGATGTAGCTTATCGTTATACCCAAATTGCTTTATTTTGGAAGGTAGACATGTTATTGGTAGGATTCTTTTTAAATACTTTACTCGATTACGTAATTTCTTCTCTCTCACACACTTTCCCTCTCTCTATGTATATACATATATTTATTTAATTACTTATTTATTAATATTTATTTATCTATCTATCTATCTATCTATCTATCTATCTATCTATCTATCTATCTATCTATCTATCTATCTATCTATCTATATATATATGTATATATATATATATATATATATATATATATATATATATACAAACGTAGAGCAAAATGTAATATTATTAAAATATTTTTATTATAATAGATTACAATAAAAACATTAAAATATTTTAGTAAGATTATATATATATATATATATATATATATATATATATATATACAAACGTAGAGCAAAATGTAATATTATTAAAATATTTTTATTATAATAGATTACAATAAAAACATTAAAATATTTTAGTAAGATTATATATATATATATATATATATATATATATATATATATATATATATATATATATATTATAAATTAATTGATTTAAAATATGTTTTTTTTCGCTTTTAAATCAATTAATTTATAATATTAATGCTCTGTAAATTTACATTGAGCACTATTTTGTAAAAATAAAAATATCTATAAGAACACCGGATTATATATCTTACTGTTCTCTCTTTTTATTTACATACACACATACATACACACACACACACACACACACACACACACACACACATATATATATATATATATATATATATATATATATATATATATATATATATTTACACGCACAAACATATATATATATATATATACGCACACACAGACGCACGCACACACATACATATATATATGGGGATGCGAAAACCTTCTTGCATTATTTTGACACATTTATATCATTTTGAGATTCGGAAGAATGAAAAAGAGCAACTTTGGCCTTGTTATCGAAATATAGCAAAATATTCTGTTGCACCGGATATAACTACACACACACACGCATATATATATATATATATATATATATATATATATATATATATATATATATATATATATATATATATATATAATGACTTCTCTTACATGTTTAAATATTTAAATGGATTGTACCTAATTCACCCATACACGCGAGCATATAAATATAAATATATACATATGTGTGTGCGTATGTCACGGTCTATGATTTTGTACAAGTTTCTTTGCTGCGGAAGAATGATTAGAGACAATTCATGATCTTGTTCCAAAAATATTTCCGACAAAATATGATAACATGTACAAAATAAGACATTCTTCATCGACAAAGAACGTCTGTCCCCATCCCCACCGCTGTCTCTGCAGAGGAAATAAAATGTTTCTCGAATGTGTCTTTCGACAATTCTCCGTTTATATTTCAAAGAAGGAATTCAGTAAATACGTTCTAAAAAACATCCGTCTGTGACCCCGACCTCGAATAAGTGGCAAACAGAACAAAACATTAATCAGTTAATATTAAGCCATGTTGCTTCATTCTCAAATAGCTCATTTTACGGAATATAAGACACAGTATTGTATAAAATGAATTCTTTATTTCGAGATAAAACTTTGGGGGGTGGGAAACTTTATCTGAAAGACTTTTATTGAATAAAACTTCAACCTGATACTTTAAAAAGTTAATTCATGTTTTTCTAAGAGCATACCACGTCAAAATAAAATAATACTATCAATAAAAAAAAAAAAAAGGTTTTACTGTGATTATTAGTGCAAAAATAATGACGTAATAATGTCGTTTTTTGACATTAAAAAATACGTCAAAAAACGACATTATTACGTCATTATTTTTGCACCAATCTAATAGTTTGTTTCAAATCCTACAGAATCGTCATTGTTTTTTACTAAAGCTTGAAAAGGAATCAGACATTTCATCATTGGATTCAATATTATGATTAAAGAGAATGTCATCCTTGGTCCATTTTTCACGTTACTTAAACCTTCTTTTTAATTTATGTGACATGTCCCTTCGGGCGATTTTAGTTCTCCACAACTTCCTATCCTTTGTAGTTCGTAGTAATTTTTTATCCTCCTGTTCTGCGATCATTAAAAGAATCAGTCTCTATATCACTTCTTATTTTCCCCCACATGTTCTTTCCCCACTGAGAAAGCCTTGGTCTTTTTCTTTGTGTCGTAGGCGATCATAGCAAAATATTCCTGGCCTTAACTGAATAAAGCAATCTCTTTGGTCAAGAGTATAACGCATTTGAATTCATATGAACTGACATATTCATGCCTCTTTAAATATATTTACACACGGCTTGTGTATATAGTCCCTACACATATTATTTATATGTTCTGTGTATAGGGACACTGCGTCGTTCGTGCAGTGGTTGGCCAGCTTGCCTTAAGACATCAATTACGCCTGAGTAGTGAGTTCGATCCTGACTGGATGTTTCACACTTTCCACATCTTATCTACGCTTAAAAAATTTCGATGCAAGTTTGTTTTGGGAAGACAATTACGACTGAGTAATGAGTTCAATCCTCACTGGGTGTCCTATATTCTCAGCCTTATGTGACATCTAAGTTACGTCTAGAAAATTAGCATAATCTCTGTGTGTAGGAAATAAACTTTTTTACTCGAATCTGTTTTCCTTGTTTCCGTAACCACTGGCATCACCTACTGTAGTGTAAATGGTCAGCATGCTAATTTAGCACATGTATCTTATGAGCATAATCTTTATAATCAGGATGATATGAAACCGATCAGTACACATGATGAATGATATACAGGAAATGCAGTCCAACCTCTTTAATCTGGCAATCTGTGGCACGGCAACTCCCATGGTCAGGCACCTTTTGGTATTAGCCACCATTATCTCGTAGAGCGGCTAGGAGGACAGCTACACACGTTATTTACAACCTTCCGTCGACAGCATCAGAAAAGTTTGATGATACAGTCTTGCTCATTTCTTATGTATAGTTGCATATCTACCCATTCAGAATAGCACACACACACACATATATATATATATTAGGTTGGTGCAAAAATAACGACGTAATAATGTCGTTTTTTGAAGTATTTTTAACGTCAAAAAACGACATTATTACGTCATTATTTTTGCACCAACCTAATATATATATATATATATATGTTCTACCTTTAATAACACAGCTATGTGTATGTGGAATGAGCTGGCAAACTAACTTGAAGTAGTTTTTAAGGGTCTGTCATCCGGTAATTTCTATGGTCCGGCAAATATATGTCCCCAAGCTAGTCGGGTCAAAGAGGTAGGACTTTATACTTATGCTTCTTAGGCTACGCAAATTCATTTGATAAGATACGACACAAAGATTTATTTGAACTGCCAGGAAAACTTGACTAATTTGGGAAAGATATTAGAATAATCCAGAATATATATTTTAGAGCAAACCGATCGCATTCGGATTGAAAATAAATTGAGAAAATACACAAAAATACAAAGTGGGGCGTAAAACAATGATACATCTTCTTGCCGGATTTATTTAAAATATAAAGGGAGGCTAAGAGAACTAGATGTCCAACGAGGATTTATTATTGGTAGGCACAATCTTAACGACATAAGATACACTGATAATATCATATTCATGGTAGCCATAGAAAGAAAACTGCAGGAATTTCTAGATAAGTTAGTAAAGGAAAGTAGGAAGAAAGGACTAATTATCAATCGTAAGAAGACAGAAATGTATATTTGTCCGCAAGTGGAACTACGAATTAGAAATGTCAAAATCAAGTCAGTACAGAAATTTAACTATATGAAAAGTGTTTTAAAAGACAACGAATAATATAGCACCGAAATTCGAAGGCCCGCTGGAATTGCTAAAATGGGCTTCCATAAAGAAACAAGAAAATTTCGTTAAAAATTGATTCTAGAAAAGAAAAAATAGTTCTCAACAATTATGTAACATTAATCCCAAATTAGTCTTTACCAAATTCGTCACTCCTTCAATATGGCAATAAATGTTGAAGAGGAAACTTGAGCCAAGATGAGATATGTTTTTACAGAAGGATAGTGAGAATTCTGTGTTAAGAAACTGTGAGCAGTGAGGTAGTTTTAAGGAAAGTGGAAACAAAGAAGTTACATTTATTTTCGAGTCAGGAAGAGACAGTTGAATTTTATGGTACATATCATAATGAAAGAAGGCTAGACTTTACACGACATATTGAAGGCTAGACTGGATCGGGCTGCCTCAGAAAACGAAGAGTTTATCATTTATAATGGAAGAAAATATGTACATATTTTGTTTGTAATCGTTATCACCCCATGCAAGGCAGTAATGTCACTAAAACACAAGGTGTTACAGAGTGTGGAAGAATTAGGAAGAGAAAAAATAAGGATGAACAAGAGGAGGAGAGAGTAATCAGGAGGACAGTCGAAACATGTCAGAGAATCATTTTTTTTTACCTGCAGGAGATATTTTCAACATAGAATTTTGGTCAGTATTTCATGTGGAGAAGTAACAACTCGTTCAAGTCAACGTCTGGAGTCATCACCTGAAATTTAAGAAAATAAATTTCAATAAAAAAGGTGATTTTAATCAAGGTAGTCGTATTTAAGAACTTAAAAGATGGAAGAAAACATTAAGTTGATGAAAAAAAATTCCTGCATTTCTTGACAAAAGATTTTATTCGTATAAATGTCTCTTCTTTGATGTTATCTCACCCCCACAGTACAGTACAGGTACAGTCTCACCACTAGTAGAGTTTATAATACTTGATAGTATCTGTCTATATTTTTGAGATGAAGTATTACGTACACTATTTATATTATTCGGACTATCGTCCCCATCTTTGATGCCATTTTTATCACAACGTTTCGATTTATAATACCCAGATGTCCTCAAGGACACATGGCACAGTGGATGAAAGAGTTACTTAGTTCCAGTGACAGGACCCAAAGAGTGTGAGTTCAATACCTGGTTAAGGCGGTGGAGAACTTGGAGAGGGGAATTAACAGGAGATAACTGATAATTGACATCCATTAGACATAGAACTAGAACAGTCTACCCCAACGTGCGGAATAAAGGGTTCAGTTCGACATTCCAACCACCTGAAGAAGGCCGGAGCATACAACGGCCGAAACGTTGTGATAAATGGCAACAAAGATGGGGACGACAGTCCGAATAATGTAAATAGAATACTTGATAGGTTTAATAATCTACTAGAAGAAAAAAACCCAAAAATACTTGATAGGTTTAATAAATTGTATATATTCCATTTATTGCCAACCTAAATGGCTTACGGTCAAATCACGTTGAAACACCGGGTCTCGTACGATCACCGAAGTTAAGCAACATCGAGCCTGGTCATTACCTAGATGGTTGACCGCTTGAAAATAGCAAGTGCTGTAAGCTTGGATGTGTGGGTGGTGAAATGGGTAACGGCTAGACAATGGAATTCGGAGAACTGAGTTCCAATCCCAGGCGGTTTCGTTATATTCACTTACGCGCAAATACCCTTGAGAATTGTATGAACCCACCAGCTCTCCCCCTAGCTATGGGTTAATTAGTAGGACTTTTACCAGTAAATCATTATTATATTCAAAACTTTATTACAGTCTAAAAATATATTTTGGGTTTAAATAAGCTGAGAAAGATGATAAACCGTAAAAAATCAATTAATAAGAAATTAGACCTAAATGTCCATGAAGAAAATAAGTTTCTTTGAATAGAAATTCCATGTAGAATATAGGGCCAAAACCTTACCATATTAGTGGTTGCTGTGATTTCCGAAGCAAGTAGGTTTTTACCAGATGGAGTTTTTCTTCTCCTAGACTGGTCGACAAACACGATTAGAGAACCCAGACTGTCCTGCTATTTAAGCAATGTCTGTCGTGGAAAAGAGTAATACCTTTCTCAAGATGCAGAATATTATGGGCTTTGGCTAAAGCAACCTTCCTAAAGATGCTGCAAAAGTGGCTAGATCTTTTTGCCGCCCCAGAAAGTATTTGGCTACTCCTGCCATGCCTCTGTCTTTACAAGAGCCAGATTATACCAAAAATGGAGTACTTCTGCGATATCTGGGTTGTCGTTGCCCAGTCTTCATTTTTCGGTATATATAGGATTCAAAAGCATCTATGCGGCCATGTGGGTGATTATTTTTCACTCTACAACCACTTTCTCACAGAACAGCTGTAATATGTTCTAGCTGTGCTGTCAAACTCTCTGCCCGAAGACAGAGAGTAACCTGGACGAGGCTATGCCGAAGGGCAGAGTTTCGTCCGGGGCAGTAGACAGACCCGATCCCGTTTATGCGAGGTTTACGGGGAATTTTTGGCCGAGCCTACGGGCTCGGATTGCCCCACATTAAACTGAGCCTTGTGCCACATACTACCCCGTGGGAGGTTGGTAAATACTACTCTTTTCCCATAGACGAAACGCCACAAAGCCTTGGTTAGTTTACCCCCATTCCCTTGGCAAATGTTCGGACGTGCTAGATTCATTAGTTCCAAAAGTTCAGACCTTTACAGTCAAGTCCCACCATGCCATATATAACAGAGAGAATCGTCCTTATTCTTCTCATATTCCATTAATAAGGAGGAAGTTCCATTCGGGCAGCTTCTACTCAAGAGCCGCTAATTCGTGGAACAGACTCACGAGTGGATGTTTCCGCGAACGCTGCAGTCTCAGCCTTTTCAAGTCTATGGTCAGTCGTTCTTTCCTACATAGCTTAATAATTTGAACTACTTATCCTCTCCTCTTACCACTTTATTCAGTAACGCTCTACCTTGAGTTGAGCCTTGTATCATTATAACATTGAAAACTATCCACCAATTGAGTCGATAAAAGTACTGTAAAAGTGCTAACTGGCAAATGGTCAGATTTTACTATACACTGTATTTTTCAATAATGAAAAGGCGCTGATTTTAAACAAACTAGAAAAATAAGAGATTTTCTTTCTATTAAAGCAAATTAAATCTGGGCAAGATATCAAGTCAGCCATTATCACATTGTACTATTAAGTAAAATTGATAAATAAATAAAAATAATAATAAAAAAAAAAAAACGAAATTAACACTGATCCGTGAGAAAAAAAAGACGCAATGAAATATATTGACCTTAAAAACATACGGAGCCATATCAGAGACCTTAACCGACGTCTCATAAAGATCCCACACGTAGCATTAACAGGGTATAAGATAAAGCGTTTACTATCTGTCCGCTCCGATTCTAGCGTCATTTTGCAATGATAACAAGTTTTCTATATATGAGAGTAGAGAAACCTTTACCTTCTTTAAGCATATATCAAGTGAATAGGAAAAGTAAAGTTGCTATGAGTAAAAACACAACAGGCAAGCTGAGTTCATATTCTAGTTGACACTGCTTATATCCGTTTCATATAAACACTTTCTATGAGCACTATTTACAATATTTGGGGTGTTATCCTCATCATTGTTGCAACTTTTCGGCCGTTGTACGCTCTGGCCTTTTTCAGGTGATTGCAATTTCGAACGAAGCTTTTATTTCGTCCACTTGGGTAGATTTTTCTAATTCCACGTATGTATAAATTATAATGACAAAAAATAAAATAAAATAAAATAAAATAAAATAAAATAAAATAAATAAATAAAAATAACAGCGTTTCAAATGGAATCTATGAAACGTATGGAATGTTATTTCAAAGAATATAATTTGATTTATTTTTCATTAAATATTCGAAACAAAATACAATAGATTTACGAGCGCGGCTTAATTTACTTCATTGAAGTCAGTTACAAATCCACTCTTGTAGGCCACCCAGTAAATATCTACTCGCTAACAACGGCTTTATACACAAATCACAATTTAATGAGAAGCAGCGTTTAGGTGTTTTCTAAATTCATCGTCTATTATATATAGCGAAGATCTAAATCGTGCGCAATGGCTTGCGGCACTAGCATACATATCAGAACCCTGTGTCAAGCAAACTTGCAAATAAAGATTGTTCATTGTAATGGTTAACGATTCGGAAAAAGAAATCGGGGTTCGAATTTCAGTCGAGTTTGTTACTTTCGTTTACAGACAAATATCCTTGGGAAAGGTAATCATCTCGTCTCCCCAAGCTATGGACTTAAAACAAAACAGATTGAGTTCTATAGTCTTGTTTGGCAACCAGTCTACCGCGGAAAAATACAGCAGCCTACTGCGGGAATATCTTCTGCCTAGTCAGTTATGAATCGAAAGCAACAAAGCAAGGCGTTCATCACGTATGGCAACTTACTGACTGACTGATAGCAAAATATCACAAAGTAAGCGCCTCTACAGGTCTAACTTACGTCTATATCTTATTTATGTGCATTATCCCTTCAGGACGTAGATAATTATGGATCATCTCAATTTCCTATATCACTCTCAGCATCGTTTGACGCTTACCAACCTTCCCTTACCCTGCTCTGCATAAACCTGTTAAGTAAGTCATTCATTGTTTCCCCTTCTCGCCCTTCCTTCATTATGTTCTATGAGTGTTAAAACTTCCAAGCCCTCTCTCCAAACCCCAGAAATTTCAACTCATTTTCAATTTCCAGTGTGTATAGGGTATAGAATCAAGACAAAGTTTGATAAATTTGAAAAAATAAATAGAAAACTGATTTAGTAACTCGATTATAGGTTTCGTCATCGTTAGATAGGCTTCCTCAGATTAGAACGAAATAAATATGCGTGTGTGCTTTTGCGTGACTCAATATTAAATCGTTAATAATTATTTCCGCTAAGGTAGCCTCTCTCAGTTGGGGTGAAAGACCAAAATTGTGTGACTTTTGTGCAAAAGCTGTTATTTTAATCTATGTCGTTTTTTATTTTTATTTTCAATTTCCTTGTTTTCCCGAAATTTGTTTTTATATTCACCCAGCTTAAATCCAATATAGAAATATTGAATTTAAGGTAAGTCTTTATCTATTTCTTTTAATTATTGAGTTGAAAGTAAAAGATCATATATTTTAAGTATATCCTTGTGTTTTCCATCTCGACACTATGTGTATAAATAGAATATAGAAGCCTACCTAATGATGGCGAAACGCGAAATCAAGACAATGAAACAGTTCTCGTATTGTTAAATTTATCAAATTTTCAGTGTACTTGTAATTCTCATTTCCTTGAGAACTTCCTCGTTGCTTAAGTGTTTTGTCTATGGCATTCTTAGCATCCGTCTGTCGAACCAAATCCATGTCGTTGTAAGTAACTTCTCCATCTGCTAAGACATTGTTTTTTTTTTGTTTTTGTTTTCTGTGCAGTATCTTTTCAGAACTTGGGCAACTATAAGTCTTCACGTCTTCCTGTCCCTTGTAAATCTAAACAACTTTTGACTCGTTTACCATCGATTTTGGTCTTCGTTTTGTCAGCCATTAACACAAATCGTTCGGTTGGTGACAAGCGCTTTCGAATGAAAGCGAGGAAGGGCTCCCAAAATATTCCTCTTCGAGATATTTTAATGGAAATGGTAATATTAGCTTTTTCCATATCACATTTGGCGTTTACTGACCAAGCTGCTAGTTCTGCAGTCGGTTTAATTTTATAAAACATTTTTCATAAAAAATTTTTTCATGGAAATGTGTTTTTCAAGTCAAGGAGCTCTTATCGCTTTTTCTCGTATTGATAGGTGTTTCCTTCCTAACCTTTTTTTTGAAGAATTTTGGACAATTTTTGCCTTCATTTTCACCAGAAATTAAAGACAACATTGGAACATTAGAACGGCTCATGATCAGACCTAATAGACATTCACGGTCTGTTATATTTAATAATAATAATAATAATAATAATAATAATAATAATAATAATATATATATATATATATATATATATATATATATATATATATATACACATTATATTAACATTAAAACAGTATAATTGCATATTAGTATTTTTGTTTGTTTTTCCGTATATTTTTCTTCATATATATATATATATATATATATATATATATATATATATATATATATATATATATATATATAAATGACAATAGGAAAACTGTAGTAGTTGCTAACGCGTTTCGTCCAATGTGGAGTTTATCAAACCAAAAAACGAAATGAATTTATTTAAACAAAGTAACTAATAATAACAAAAACAAAATGTCCTTAGTAACGAAAGAAATATGTCAAATTATAATGAAAGAGATAATGTCTAAAATTATAACGAAAGACATAATGTCTACGATTATAATGAATAATTTATAAAATTACAATATTAATAAATCAATATGAAACTATGCGTAATTCATCATTATAAATTGGTATCGTTTAAGTCGTTAATTAGAATTATTCACATTTGTTTTTCTCCCATTAACTCGTTTAACCTCCCAGTTGATTTAGTCAAGAAATCTTCGTTGACCGTTTAGGTCAGTCGCTGTTTTGTCTTTCTTTGATAAATGTTTGCAAAACAGGATTAAGCCAGAAGAAAGGTTTTGGCAAAATTTGTTAACGGCAGTGCAATCAGTTGAAACTCTACGATAAACAAACGAATTCCTGCAATGACAGGGTAAATCTTTAGCGTAAACTGCTGAAGAAAATTATATTAGCAAATTATAGTATCAAATTTTATTCTGGGTGTGGGCCGAATACTGATCATATTCGATCGGGTTGCCCATCGAAGAAGTCCGTTGTTTATTTAGACCGGAAACTTCTAATGACATGGGTGCAACAACACAGACGACGCACCAATTTCGGCACATAAAGGAGTATTTTTAGTAATAATAATAATAATAATAATAATAATATATATACATATATATATTTATATATATATATATAAGTATTTTCTTTTTTAAAATTATGATTCCATCGCGACACAGAAATTTCTATGTTTCAAAACTAAAATTAAAGTTGTAAATTTAATTATAAACTTAAAATCCAGAGATTTGTTCCATTGTCAAGCGATGTTAGGAATAACTTTCTAAATATTGTGTCTGAGTTTATAAATGAAGTACATTTCTTAGACAGTTATTACTATTAGGTTGGTGCAAAGACAATGACGTAATAATATCGTTTTTTGACGTTAAAAAATACGTAAAAAAACGACATTATTACGTCATTATTTTTGTGCCAACCTAATAACATCTCTTGAAAATAGAACGAAACTCTAGATTTTAAGTTTAATTCTTATAATTAAATTTACAACTTTAGTTTCCGTTTTGAAACAGAAATTTCTGTGTTACGATGGAATCATATTTTAAAGAAAGAAAATAATTATAATATTAGGCTCTGCTATTTGTATCGAGCACTTTTTTTTTAAATAAAAATAATTGCTAAGAACACTTACTTTCTTTCTTATTATTTTATATATATATATATATATATATATATATATATATATATATATATATATATATATAATGAGTGTGTGTCTGTGTGCGTGTGGATGTGTATCAAAAGAAAGAAAGAAAAAGAAGTAATTTTTTCAGATATAAATAACTTACTAGCTACTATAGTTTCACCCTCATGATATTCAGGCTGTGTTAGAACTAAACTAACTGATGATCCTCAGTGAATAAATTATATTTGCGGATAAGATTGGCGGTTCGCTTCTAAGGACAGAGTTACGTTAGTTTCGGCTCCTTCAGGCCAGAATAAAAGGCAAAACTGTATGTAAGGAAAATACGTTGATATAAGAGGTACCATAAATTAACTCACCTTACCAGATATGATATCAGAGAAAGAGTTTAGGTAAATATAAAAGTGGAAATTCGGTTCAACACTAAGCGGTGACAGTCTGCTTCATCCTTGAACGCAATCTTCAGAACATAGCCTGAAGATTGCGTTTAAGCATGAAACAGACTGTATCCACTGAGTATTGACTGATATATATATATATATATATATATATATATATATATATATATGTTTAATTTTATATGCGCAGTACTTAGTGGAAAGCGCTCAATATCAGTGACAGAGCGAACATATTCACTTGAATGTTGGGAACACCTGTTACTGTAAACAGACCCCTAATACCAGGGTATACTTCCAATTGGACACCTCGGCGTAGGGCAATAGTTAGCAAGCTTCTCTCGCTAGATCAGTTACGACTGAAAAGTGAGTTCAATCCTCACTATGTGCCCCATACTTTCGGCCTTGTGCCACATATAAGCTACGCTTAGAAAATAACTAAGGGACACCTCAAGGTGCTGTAATGGTTAGTAAGCTTGTCTCGCTAGAACAATTACGACTGGGTAGTGAGTTCGATCCTCACTAGGTGCCGCATTCTTTCGGCCTTATGCCACATCTGAGCTACGCTTGGAAAAATCACTATTTGCTTGTATGGATATGAGATTGTGAACTGGATTTTACGCTTTTGCAATAATCGGACAAACTGGTTTATTTTTTTTTTCGAAAGAATGTATGTAAGCCCGAAACGCATGGATGTGTATCTGCGCCTAGCCTCGGAGTGTTTATATGAATGTGTTTGTGTGAACCAAATATATATATATATATATATATATATATATATATTCAGTTGTATGGATATATATATATATATATATATATATATATATTCAGTTGTATGGATATATATATATATATATATATATATATATATATATATATATTCAGTTGTATGGATATATATATATATATATATATATATATATTCAGTTGTATGGATATATATATATATATATATATATTCAGTTGTATGGATATATATATATATATATATATATTCAGTTGTATGGATATATATATATATATATATATATATATATATATATATATTCAGTTGTATGGATATATATATATATATATATATATATATATATATATATATATTCAGTTGTATGGATATATATATATATATATTCAGTTGTATGGATATATATATATATATATATATATATATATATATTCAGTTGTATGGATATATATATATATATATATATATATATATATATATATATATATATATATATATATATATATATGCACACGCACACACATATATATGTGGATACACACACATATATATGTGGATACACACACACACACATATATATATATTCATCCATATATATATATATAGAGAGAGAGTGTTTGTAAATTCAAGTATTTTGGATTATAAAAATGATATATATTACTGAATATATTCTTTTCCTAGCTGATGTACAAGAATATATTATTTTATCTAAGATTTGAATATAACATCTTTCGGATGGTCACCAATACGAAGAGAACATGCATGAACACACCTCCTCATTTTAAACACACTACTGCATATCATATCAACTGGAATGACCCCACACACAGCTGTGGAACTAAACACAAATCATCCGTAGAAAGATCGCAGGCATTCCAGTTATTCATTTTTTATCCGAGTATTTTTGCATATGTAAATGTTATGGGGTTTATAATTATTTTCTGAGTTATAACTCTCCTACACTATAAAAAAAGAAAAAAAAAATCGGAACAAAAACAGATATATTAGAACTTCGAAAGTATACGTTAAAATTAAGATCGTATGTCTTCTAAAGGCGAAAATTTTGTTTTTTTCATATTTTTTTTTCTATTAGGCTTAGGCTGGAAGATAAAATTCCTGCTTCCAAATTCGAAGACATCGAAAAAGACAACACAAAAATTTAATCGAATCCTAATCTTTTTTGTTGACTGGTTGATTTTTTTTTAGAACTTATAAACCAATTGTGGGTTATTTAAAGCCGGCACTTTTTATTGAGTGAATATTAACAATTAATGAAAACAAAATGTACCTGAACTATGATGTAACCTTATAGAAAACTATTGTATTAAAACTATCTTGCTGCTTGAATAAAGTTATGAATAAAGAAACTTTTATGTCAACGCAGTATATAGGGCAACAGTGTGGAGTAGTTGATCGACAGATGCTCTGGTTTGATCCTCAGTGGGTGGCCCATTTTTGTAGCCTTGTGTCAAATAAGATAATCTTGTTAAATTCCAATCCGGTATATATTATATTATTTATGCAAGTCTATGAAAACAATTACTGATAATTTATGCTTCACTTTCATCTTCCTTTTGTTTTGTTAGTTATATTAACAATGGCGTAGTGTCTTCGGTGATTACCCGCAAGTTTCCTAGTTTGTTTACTGGAGACATGACCTCAATATTAATAAGGAATTTTTTTTCTTTCTCGTTTTGTAATTGGCTTATCAAAAAATAATTAAAAAATAAATAAATAAACGCGTCAGTTTCTAATGATTTATCTAAGAAAGCAACTTCGTACATTTAAGTACTTAGCGTCTAACCTGAGCACCGATACATCATTAGAGAATCTTACCCTGTATCCTATTGGCGTCAGTCTAGTTATGGTTTACTGCCACATTACGTTGAAACTCCGGTTCCCGTACGGTCACTGAAATTAAGCAACGTCGAGACTGGTCAGTACCAAGAGGGATGACGGCTTGGGAATACCAGATGCTTTAAGCTTGGATGTGCGAGTGGTGTAATAGATAATGTCTCGGAATTGTTAATCGGAGAGCCGAGTTCCAATTCCCATTGAGATCGTTATATTCACTTACGTGCAAATGCTCTTGGAAAAGTAAGAATCCGCCTTTTCTCCCCACCCCTCACCAGCAAATGTTAATTAGTAAGACTTGTACGCTAAACTATTATTATTTTTCCCACAAAAGTTCTTATAATTTAAAAATATTTTCTGTCTTTAAATGTTGCCAAGTCGTAAAAAACGAATCAATAAGTTTAGCTGACAATTTCTTTTCCCCATATATTTTGACCATTTTGCTTAAAGTTTTTTATTTTTTTGATATCAGGTGAAAACTTGGAAAATTTCCAAGATACCCTACAGTTCAAAAGTTTGACCGCACCCCGCCAGAATTAGAAATTGTGCGAACTTTGACAGCAGAGTGAAAAAAAAAATGAAAAAGAGCTCTTAGAGTCATTGAAAAAAGAATGTAATCAATTATCAAACTTGTACTTTGAGAAACTTTTGCAGCGAATGCCAAAAATTTATGCTGCAGTAATCAAAGCTAAAAAAAAGGATATTTTGACGAGAGCAAAATTTAGTCATCAAATGCTTTTTTTTTTGCTATAATAAAATTTCGAATAAAAAAAAGATCATGTCACACTTTTTTTTAACCATGCATAATAATCTTTTCTTATTTAATGTACAAAACAACTACTTTTAGGTCAAATTCAAAAAATTACCAGTGGTTCCTTAAAACTTTTGAACTGTAGAAATTTTAACTTTCCAAACTTATAGTTTATAATTATGATTTAAATATATGCAAAAAATAAGAAAATAAGGCGGTTGTTTAGCTTATATCTCTTAGCGTCCTTTTAATTTTTCTTTAATCTTTTTTTGTGATCATTTTTTTTAAATAGAGTTCACCCCAAGCATGAGTGTAAAGACACTATGACACAAAGGGTTACTGGATGTGGAAGAATTATGAAACAGAAACATTACTAAAGAGCGAGAATAATAAAAAAAATAGTAACCAGGAAGACACTAGATTGCGACTGACATTGCATTAAATTTTAGGAAATTAAAGTTGGCTGGAGAGCATGAAGTCGGAAGGGAGTTCCAAAAGCAAAAAAAGAAGCTGTTTGCATAGAACTCAAATTGTATATTGATGAGGTATCGTCACCAGTCTAGTACTGAGCTAAAATTCATCAAATCTATGAACCATAGCGAAGAGCTCATCCGAACAACTACCATGAAAGTATTTGTAGAAAAAACACAGACAGACAACCTTACATCTGTAGAAAAATGACTGAAGCCGGGCTGCCAGATCAGAACCAATAAAATTGCTGATTCTTCTTTGGATTTTTATTTAGTAGCTCAAGGTAAATAGCAGTGGCACCGGACAATATGTAGCAGCAATATTCTAAGAATGAACGAATGGTAGATTTATAGATATATAAAATAGATTCGGGAGAGAAAATTTGTCTAGCACGACGCAGTGAACCAACTTTCTCAGCAACTGACCTAGCAATGGATTGGATGTGCGAGTGTTGTAATTCCTTTTCATGTCAACTGAGAACATTAGCCCAGGATGGCCCAACAAGTTACATTCCTGAACGTTAACATTAGTCCAAGTTGGCCTAACAAGTCACATTCCTGGACGTTAATATTAGCTCAAGATGGCCCAACAAGTCACATTCCTGGACGTTAAAATTAGCTCAAGATGGCCCAACGAGTCACATTCCTGGACGTTAATATTAGCTCAAGATGGCCCAACAAGTCACATTCCTGGACGTTAAAATTAGCTCAAGATGGCCCAACGAGTCACATTCCTGGACGTTAATATTAGCTCAAGATGGCCCAACGAGTCACATTCCTGGACGTTAATATTAGCTCAAGATAGCCCAACGAGTCACATTCTTGGACGTTAATATTAGCTCAAGATGGTCCAACAAGTTATATTCCTGAACGTTAAAATTAGCCCAAGATGGCCCAACAAGTTACATTCATGGACGTTAACAATAGCCCAAGATGGCCCAACAAGTCACATTCCTGGACGTTAACATTAGCTCAAGATGGCCCAACAAGTCACATTACTGGACGTTAAGATTAGCTCAAGATGGCACAACGAGTCACATTCCTGGACGTTAATATTAGCTCAAGATGGCCCAACAAGTTACATTCCTGGACGTTAACATTTGCCCAAGAGGGCCAAACGAGTCACATTCCTGGACGTTAGCATTAGCCCAAGATGGCCCAACGAGTCTCATTCCTGGACGTTAATATTAGCTCAAGATGGCCCAACAAGTTACATTCCTGGACGTTAACGTTAGCCCAAGATGGCCCAACAATTCCCATTCCTGGACGTTAACATTAGCCCAAGATGGCCCAACGAGTCACATTCCTGGATGTTAATATTAGCTCAAGATGGCCCAACAAGTTACATTCCTGGACGTTAACATTAGCCCAAGATGGCCCAACAAGTCACATTCCTGGACGTCAATATTAGCTCAAGATGGCCCAACAAGTTACATTCCTGGACGTTAACATTTGCCCAAGATGGCCGAACGAGTCACATTCCTGGACGTTAACATTAGCCCAAGATGGCCCAACGAGTCTCATTCCTGGACGTTAATATTAGCTCAAGATGGCCCAACAAGTTACATTCCTGGACGTTAACGTTAGCCGAAGATGGCCCAACAAGTCCCATTCCTGGACGTTAACATTAGCCCAAGATGGCCCAACGAGTCACATTCCTGGATGTTAATATTAGCCCAAGATGGCCCAACAAGTCACATTCCTGGACGTTAACATTAGCCCAAGATGGCCCAACGAGTCTCATTCCTGGACGTTAATATTATCTCAAGATGGCCCAACAAGTTACATTCCTGGACGTTAACATTAGCTCAAGATGGCCCAACGTGTCACATTCCTGGATGTTAATATTAGCTCAAGATGGCCCAACAAGTTACATTCCTGGATGTTAACATTTGCTCAAGATGGCCCAACGAGTCACATTCCTGGATGTTAATATTAACTCAAGATGGCCCAACAAGTCACATTCCTGGACGTTAAAATTAGCTCAAGATGGCCCAACGAGTCACATTCCTGGACGTTAATATAAGCTCAAGATGGCCCAACGAGTCACATTCCTGGACGTTAATATTAGCTCAAGATGGCCCAACGAGTCACATTCCTGGATGTTAATATTAGCTCAAGATGGCTCAACAAGTTACATTCCTGGACGTTAACATTAGCTCAAGATGGCCCAACGACTCACATTCCTGGATGTTAATATTAGCTCAAGATGGCCCAACAAGTCACATTCCTGGACGTTAAAATTAGCTCAAGATGGCCCAACGAGTCACATTCCTGGACGTTAATATTAGCTCAAGATGGCCCAACGAGTCACATTCCTGGACGTTAATGTTAGCTCAAGATGGCCCAACGAGTCACATTCCTGGACGTTAATATTAGCTCAAGATGGCCCAACAAGTTACATTCCTGGACGTTAACATTAGCCCAAGATGACCCAACAAGTCACATTCCTGGACGTTAATATTAGCTCAAGATGTCCCAACAAGTTACATTCCTGGACGTTAACAATAGCCCTTGATGGCCCAACAAGTCACATTCCTGGACGTTAACATTAGCTCAAGATGGCCCAACAAGTCACATTACTGGACGTTAACATTAGCTCAAGATGGCACAACGAGTCACATTCCTGGATTTTAATATTAGCTCAAGATGGCCCAACAAGTTACATTCCTGGACGTTAGCATTTGCCCAAGATGGCCCAACGAGTCACATTCCTGGACGTTAACATTAGCCCAAGATGGCCCAACGAGTCACATTACTGGACGTTAGCATTAGCCCAAGATGGCCCAACGAGTCTCATTCCTGGACGTTAATATTAGCTCAAGATGGCCCAACGAGTCACATTCCTGGACGTTAATATTAGCTCAAGATGGCCCAACGAGTCACATTCTTGGACGTTAATATTAGCTCAAGATGGTCCAACAAGTTACATTCCTGAACGTTAACATTAGCGCAAGATGGCCCAACAAGTTACATTCCTGGACGTTAACAATAGCCCAAGATGGCCCAACAAGTCACATTCCTGGACGTTAACATTAGCTCAAGATGGCCCAACAAGTCACATTACTGGACGTTAAGATTAGCTCAAGATAGCACAACGAGTCACATTCCTGGACGTTAATATTAGCTCAAGATGGCCCAACAAGTTACATTCCTGGACGTTAACATTTGCCCAAGAGGGCCCAACGAGTCACATTCCTGGACGTTAGCATTAGCCCAAGATGGCCCAACGAGTCTCATTCCTGGACGTTAATATTAGCTCAAGATGGCCCAACAAGTTACATTCCTGGACGTTAACGTTAGCCCAAGATGGCCCAACAAGTCCCATTCCTGGACGTTAACATTAGCCCAAGATGGCCCAACGAGTCACATTCCTGGATGTTAATATTAGCTCAAGATGGCCCAACAAGTCACATTCCTGGACGTTAAAATTAGCTCAAGATGGCCCAACGAGTCACATTCCTGGACGTTAATATTAGCTCAAGATGGCCCAACGAGTCACATTCCTGGACGTTAATATTAGCTCAAGATGGCCCAACGAGTCACATTCTTGGACGTTAATATTAGCTCAAGATGGTCCAACAAGTTACATTCCTGAACGTTAACATTAGCCCAAGATGGCCCAACAAGTTACATTCCTGGACGTTAACAATAGCCCAAGATGGCCCAACAAGTCACATTCCTGGACGTTAACATTAGCTCAAGATGGCCCAACAAGTCACATTACTGGACGTTAAGATTACCTCAAGATGGCACAACGAGTCACATTCCTGGACGTTAATATTAGCTCAAGATGGCCCAACAAGTTACATTCAGGACGTTAACATTTGCCCAAGAGGGCCCAACGAGTCACATTCCTGGACGTTAGCATTAGCCCAAGATGGCCCAACGAGTCTCATTCCTGGACGTTAATATTAGCTCAAGATGGCCCAACAAGTTACATTCCTGGACGTTAACGTTAGCTCAAGATGGCCCAACAAGTCCCATTCCTGGACGTTAACATTAGCCCAAGATGGCCCAACGAGTCACATTCCTGGATGTTAATATTAGCTCAAGATGGCCCAACAAGTTACATTCCTGGAAGTTAACATTAGCCCAAGATGGCCCAACAAGTCACATTCCTGGACGTTAATATTAGCTCAAGATGGCCCAACAAGTTACATTCCTGGACGTTAACATTAGCCCAAGATGGCCCAACGAGTCACATTCCTGGAGGTTAACATTAGCCCAAGATGGCCCAACGAGTCTCATTCCTGGACGTTAATATTAGCTCAAGATGGCCCAACAAGTTACATTCCTGGACGTTAATATTAGCTCAAGATGGCCCAACAAGTCACATTCCTGGACGTTAATATTTGCCCAAGAGGGCCCAACGAGTCACATTCCTGGACGTTAGCATTAGCCCAAGATGGCCCAACGAGTCTCATTCCTGGACGTTAATATTAGCTCAAGATGGCCCAACAAGTTACATTCCTGGACGTTAACGTTAGCCGAAGATGGCCCAACAAGTCCCATTCCTGGACGTTAACATTAGCCCAAGATGGCCCAACGAGTCACATTCCTGGATGTTAATATTAGCCCAAGATAGCCCAACAAGTCACATTCCTGGACGTTAACATTAGCCCAAGATGGCCCAACGAGTCTCATTCCTGGACGTTAATATTATCTTAAGATGGCCCAACAAGTTACATTCCTGGACGTTAACATTAGCTCAAGATGGCCCAACGTGTCACATTCCTGGATGTTAATATTAGCTCAAGATGGCCCAACAAGTTACATTCCTGGATGTTAACATTAGCTCAAGATGGCCCAACGAGTCACATTCCTGGATGTTAATATTAACTCAAGATGGCCCAACAAGTCACATTCCTGGACGTTAAAATTAGCTCAAGATGGCCCAACGAGTCACATTCCTGGACGTTAATATTAGCTCAAGATGGCCCAACGAGTCACATTCCTGGACGTTAATATTAGCTCAAGATGGCCCAACGAGTCACATTCCTGGATGTTAATATTAGCTCAAGATGGCTCAACAAGTTACATTCCTGGACGTTAACATTAGCTCAAGATGGCCCAACGAGTCACATTCCTGGATGTTAATATTAGCTCAAGATGGCCCAACAAGTCACATTCCTGGACGTTAAAATTAGCTCAAGATGGCCCAACGAGTCACATTCCTGGACGTTAATATTAGCTCAAGATGGCCCAACGAGTCACATTCCTGGACGTTAATATTAGCTCAAGATGGCACAACGAGTCACATTCCTGGATGTTAATATTAGCTCAAGATGGCCCAACAAGTTACATTCCTGGACGTTAACATTAGCCCAAGATGACCCAACAAGTCACATTCCTGGACGTTAATATTAGCTCAAGATGTCCCAACAAGTTACATTCCTGGACGTTAACAATAGCCCAAGATGGCCCAACAAGTCACATTCCTGGACGTTAACATTAGCTCAAGATGGCCCAACAAGTCACATTACTGGACGTTAACATTAGCTCAAGATGGCACAACGAGTCACATTCCTGGATTTTAATATTAGCTCAAGATGGCCCAACAAGTTACATTCCTGGACGTTAGCATTTGCCCAAGATGGCCCAACGAGTCACATTCCTGGACGTTAACATTAGCCCAAGATGGCCCAACGAGTCACATTCCTGGACTTTAATATTAGCCCAAGATGGCCCAACAAGTCACATTCCTGGACGTTAATATTAGCCCAAGATGGCCCAACGAGTCTCATTCCTGGACGTTAATATTAGCTCAAGATGGCCCAACAAGTTACATTCCTGGACGTTAACATTATCTCAAGATGGCCCAACA
>OZ010572.1:105294855-105344855 GCA_963932145.1 Acanthosepion lycidas
TTTGGGTACTCGCATCGGGTTTTTTTTCTTTAGGCTTTGAACTCGTATGCCGGACGATTATTTTCGGTTAACGTACATGTTCTTGGTTCTTTCTTTTTTATATACCTTTTTTTCCCCTTTGGTATTGGTTTGATTATTTGCAAATCAATATACCGAAGGTTTTCCGAGCGAGTATAGTTTCTTATACTTATAAGGTTTCTATTCATAATATAAACCATTCGCCCTTGCATGGAGTATTGCTGCCATATTTGGTCTGGAGCCCCTTCTGTTTGCCTCGGAGTCCTTGATAAGATCCAGAGACGGATATGCAATATAATTGGCTCTGGTCTGGCATCTTGTCTGCAGTCGCTCTCTCAGAGACGTGCCGTCGCCTCTCTCTGTCTTTTTTTACAAATACTTTCATGGTAACTGCTCCGATGAGCTGTTTTCGCTGGTTCCAAGACGTCGTGAATTCAAGCGTCCTACGAGGCTGGCATCCCGCTCTCACCATTTCATTGTTGAATCTGTTAAATGTAGCCGTTTCTTCTACTCCAATAGCTTCATATCTCGCACATCTCGCCTGTGGAACTCCCTTCCCTATTCCTGTCTCCCTGAGAGCTATAATCTCCAATTATTCAAATATAATGTCAATCGACATCTCCAGTTGCCTTGATCTATCCACTATCCTTCTCCTCATCCATCCCTCTATCATTCCAACCTGCTCTCGCTCCAAATCCTCTATAACCCCTTGCGTGCTAGTGGCTTTCCGCCTTGCTAGTAAAATATATATATATATATATATATATATATATATATATATATAGAGAGAGAGAGAGAGAGAGAGAAAGAGAGAGAGAGAGAGAGAGAAAGAGAGAGAGGAAAATATTAGGTTGGTGCAAAAATAATGACGTAATAATGTCGTTTTTGACGTTAAAAAATACGTCAAAAAACGACATTATTACGTCATTATTTTTGCACCAACCTAATAAGTTGAAAATGCAACTGGTGTCTTTAAGAATATTTATTTAGATTAACTTTACCGCTTTCACAATTCTATGATTTTCGGAAGTTAAATTGAGACCAAGAGACGTGAGCTCATGCTATGATATGTCTCTAATCTCAAATATATTCAGGATGAGTCAAAAGTAAATATACATATTACATTTTTTAAAAACGTTTTATTACATTTACATTTATTTATTACAATTACATATGTTTAACACTATTTAATCTCTCAAGGCTTCACGGTCTTAATTTAAAGCACGATAGACTCTTTCGGTAATTATCGTCAGTACATCAGAAGTTGACCTGGAGAAACGAAAGCCATATTACTTGTTTTGAGAAATGACCCTGAGATGAGAGATGATCAACCAATACAGCATTGATTAGGGCCATTAGGTGTTTCCCAAAAAGCGGTAGAAGACTAATAGGCCGATAGTTGGAAAGGTCAGACGTTTCACCAGAATTCTTAAAAACTGGAACAACAAACGATGACTTCCAGCAAGCGGGAAAGCAAGAGGTAGCGATGTATTTGTGATACAGTTTAGGAGGGAACATGGGCCAGTTTATGATCACACTTCTTAATGACTATTACAGGGATACCATTGGGTCCGCATGCTTTGTGGAGATCTAGGTTAGAGATGATAGCGGAAAACATGGACGAGGGTATATGTATATCACTCAACAGAGATTCAGTTCTAAGTGGGAAGTATATATATATATATATATATATATATATATATATATATATATATATATATATATATATATATATATATATATTATAATATTTTTTTGTTTAAAAATATGATTCCTTCGCTACATAAGAGTTCTCATATTTCAAAAACGAGAGACGAAACCATCCAAATAATTATTAAAATTAAGTTGAATTGAGGTGTTTAGTCCCGTTTCATCGTCAAGCTAAATTTTGGGAATAAGCTATCTTTTGGTTTACGCGTGTTTTTAGGCATGGTTCGTTATAACATTCGTTATTGTGGGAGTGGCTAGGCGAGTTATCTTCGTTAAGTGGTTAGAGAGTTAATTCTTATCTCTAGATTCATCATCTTCTGAGAGGTTTTGCTCAGGTTGCGTATCTATTTCAAGGCTAATGTTGGCGGTCATTCTCTAGTTAGTTCCCAGTGAGGGATATTCTTATGGCGCGCCTACACACACACACACACACACACACACACACACACACACACACACACACATATATATATATATATAGAGAGAGAGAGTGTAACAGAAAAATTGTCCAATCTTTAGATAAATCTTTGAACCGTTCTAATCTTAGAAATGATTAAAGATACTTTACTGGAATTCTCTGGCGGTTTTATGATACTATTGGAAACTATTTTGAACAATAAGAATGTATTTAGCTTTAAAATGACATGATGATCCCTCTTCCTGTTGTGAACTCCTGATCCAGTTTACCTCTCCAGTTTTCCCTCTTTTTTTAAACGTATTCACCGTTCTCTTGATGGTTCTTGAATGAACTTTGAAGATGGAAGCCAAAGTATGAATATTGGTACAATTACTGAAGGCCTGAATGATCTTTTTCCTCTCACCATTGCTCAGTTGGGAAGATATACTGAGGATGACACAAAACGATTTCAACCTGTTCTCTTTCTAGCTGAATAACTCAAAGGATTTTTCAGTGATTCTCACGACAAAAGGTGTCAAGATAGCTAAACGTCTTATCTGAAATCCTGGAAAATTGAAACTCAATTAGTTTAGTGGTTTTTTTTTATATATTAAACATTTTGTGGCATGGACAATTATCCGATGCTGTTACACGACTTGGACAATTTTGCTGTTACACACGGTATGTGAGTGTGAGTGTATGTGTGTGTGTGTGTGTGTGTGTGTGCGTTTATGTGTTTGCGTGTGCGTATTGGGGAGGTGTATAATGAAACAAGAAAATGATGAAAAGGAGAAAAACCCCAAGATATTGAAACTGAAACTTCCTAACAAGGGGATTGAACAATTACAAATTTACGTCTACAAAACTCTGGAGTCGAGCTGCTGAATATAACATCAATCAGCTACATAAAAATTGGTATGTGTATGAATCATATATATATATATATATATATATATATATATATATATATATATATATATAGTTAGGTAATGAAAAGTTTGGTAATCCGTACGGATAATCCAAAGAAGGATGTAAGGGAGCACAAGGTTAAACCAGAGTAAATATTAATTTAATTAGAAATCAAACTGTAGAATATTGGTTAGCTTAAGATAATAATTAAAATAATATGTAAATTTAAAACTATTTTTTATGCTTGGAAATGAGATCTGAGGAACCTGGAAAAAAGTAACTTCCTGTAGAAATAAAATATAATCAATGGACACTTAAGTTTGTCTATTTTCTAACTAAATTAATATATATATATATATATATATATATATATATATATATATATATATATATATATATATATATATATATATAGTATGATACAGGTAATAGATTCGTTGCTATATCACCCAGGTGGATCCTAGAGCTCAATGTATTTATTATAACAGAATATATATTTCATGCAGCAAAAAGTCCAAAATTTCCTCATGCGGATATTTTGCTGTACAATATATATATATATATATATATATATATATATATATATATATTAGGTTGGTGCAAAAATTATGACGCAATAATGTCGTTTTTTGACGTTAAAAACACGTCAAAAAACGTCATTATTACGTCATTATTTTTGCATCAACCTAATATATATATATATGTGTGTGTGTTAGGTAGCGAGTGTGTGTGTGTGTGTGTTAGGTAGCGAGTGTGTGCGTGTTAGTGAGTTCGGACATTTCTGTGGCTTGTGTGAAAAATGTGTGCCATAAGCGATGAGAAATATTTGTGTTCCTTGAGAAACCTTTGAGCTTTCTTCGTAATAACGGTAAATAAAACGAGATATAAATGCTTGGCATTTAGAAGGCTCGTCATGGTAAAATACCATAAGGTTATTCAGTTCAACCCATGTATACTTACTGCTTCGACAACTCAATGGTCTCCAGTCCTCCTTACTTTTGGTCATCATTAACTTTATACATGAACCATACATAAAATATTAGCATATGACTCAAAAATATTTCCGTTTTGCTAACTATGTCGAACGTATTACTCTGACAAACCGTTCCTTAAATATATCGTAACTGGTGGTGAAAAATGGGTTACATACGAAAATGTTCAACACAAAAAGAGAAGGATAACCGACGCCATAAACTTGAGCTCCGGAGAAAGAAAGTTAATACCGTGCGTGTGATTGGATCGTCGAGGTATTATTAATTTAGAGTACCTAAAACGCAATGAATAAGTAGAAAAATTTACATTGATACGTCCAGCAGCTGTAACCTGTCCATAAAGGTTTGCTCATGCGCCTCTCAATAGGAAAAATACTGATCAGCACCATGAAACGCAACGACGCATACACAGTAATAACACAAGAAAACAATTTGGAACTCGGCTAGTTTGTTCTATCCCACTCGCTATACTCACCAAACCTGACGCTAACCGATTATTGCCTTTTTCGCTCGTTGCATAAGACTTTCAAGAAGGAAAACTTTCTCTAATGAAATCCAGTTCGTTGATCATCCAACCATTGTAAACAACTCAATACTTTCGATGGTGGCATAGTATGTGCTTCGCCAGGTATACATTCAGTTTCAATTTATGTGTTTTTCTTTTTCCCAGACTAGTTACCAGTCACAGTTTAATCTTTTCTACTATTTAATCCGTAGCTGGGGAAGAAGATTTAGATTCATGTCTTTCGCAATGTTATTTGTTCGCAAGTGAATGTAATGAACAGGACTAGGATTCGAACTCTCCTCAGCGATTTCTCGCTCCGCTCGCCATTTGCACATCCAATAACGAAATAACCCGGGGAAATTCGAGATATTCTCGATTCAGGACAGAGGGATGAGAGAGATTTACATGTTTGAATAAAGAGTTCGCATGAAATTACACAAATTGTTACTCAATATAACAGAAGAAACCCGAGAGGTACATTTGGTGAAATATTGTTAACTATAATTCTTGAGAAATGGATGTTAGATCCTCATAAAATACTCTATTTTACCATTCAGCAATTTATTCAGAGTAATTTGGATAAAATTGTTGCCACTGTTCTCCACCGGGGAATATTTTCCATGACTGAATCGCCATTAATTTGATATGGATAACTAAAATGGCTATAACGCTTAGTGCATCCCAGATCAATGCTGTAGATATCAATTCTCTCTCTCTCTTATATATATATATATATATATATATATATATATATATATATATATATATATATATATATATCGGATGAATATATTTCAATAAAAATATTTTAGCACCAATGTAAAATACGCAGAATTGTTCCTATGTGTCTACATAGGAATGCTTAGGGACTGAATTAGCTTGTTTCGTATATATATATATATATATATATATATATATATATATATATATATATCGGTTGTTTAGTATATATACGTAATTACAGAGGATATATATATATATATATATATATATATATATATATATATATATATATATATATATACATACATACAGTAGAACCTCGTTTCTCGAACGTCTCACATGTCGAACAAATCGCTTTTCGAATATAAAATTCGAGATGAAAATACCTCGGTTATCAAACAAAATTTCGGTTCTCCAACAACATGGTCGAACCGAGTTAACTCAAACGAAATAATTTCTGAGTCAACCGCCGTGTTGTATACATTCATGTGTGGTGCTGTGCTTTTCCTTTCCAATTTTAGGGACTTTTTTCTCTACATTGCTTCTTTTGGAAAAATAGTTTCGTTTTATAAATATTTCGGGTTACGAACGGCCTTCAGGAACGAATTAAATTCATGAACCCGAGGTTCCACAGTATATATATATATATATATATATATATATATATATATATATATATATATATATATATATATATATATATATATGTATGAGTTATGAAGAACTTGGTAATCCGTATGGGTAATCCCAAGAAGGATGAAATCCTGAGAGCTCGATCTAAATCCAGAGCTAATATTTAAAAGACAAACAGACCACTTGAAGGTACCATTATAATAATTTATTTCACCAGAGTCCTTTTAAAGCACCCGGATGATCAGATAGCACTTCCAAAAATGAAATGAAACGAAAAATGAAATTAAGTTTTTGTAATTTAACAGAGAATGTAAGAGGGATAGTTAAATAGACATGGTAGAGTATAGGGAGGGATTAATTTCATATCTCTCTCAAGTATACTTTATATTGTGGAAGGAGGAGTGAGCAGACCTTGACCTATTTAGATGGTTAACTTAACGGAAGTGATATATAGAAATGGGAGAAAAGAAAAAAAAAAGGAAAAAGAAAGAAGAGGGAGAGGGAGAGGGAAGTAAAAAGAAAGAGGCTGTAATTGGGTTTTAGCAATTTATGTAAAGAATAGATTTTAATCCTTGATAGAAATTTAGATGTCTAAAAAAAATTTGATGTTTGCTATCAATTTAAATATTTAATTTTTTTTAAACAAATAGTTTAGGGATATATATTCGAGTTGGATTGTGTAGAAATAGTAATAATCTTACGCTGCACGAGAGGGATGACTTTATGGTGGGATGACTTCTTGGAAGACTACCAACGCATTCGAACTATTGTTAAATAAAGTAAATTTAATGCTTACCCCTGCTCCTCACCAGATAAGCCTAGTTGGAGAACCGGTTTAGTCACCAATAAGCCGACCCTGCTGCAGTTTACATAATATCTGTTATCCAGTCGAATCCATTATGTTCACATACGTGCTAATACTCTTGGGAAAGATATAAATTCTCTTGTTCTCCCGCCAGCTATGGGTAAATAATAGGACAGACCGGGTTCTATAGCCTTGGATGGCAGAAAGAAATGGCAAACTGCTGCGGTAAAAAAATCTGCCTCGTCAGTCATGTATCGAAAGATACATGATCGCCTAAGCGTGTATCACGCATGGCACACAACTGACTGACTGGGACAAGTCTTACTAATTAACCCAAATTACAAAAGGCGGAGTAATACATGTCTCAAGGGTATTTGCACGTAATATAATGAATCCAAAGAGAATTGGTCGACTCTGCGATTAACATTCCGAGCTATTATCCAAGCTTACAGCAGCTAGCATTCCCAAACGGTCACCTGTCTCGGTAGTGACCAGACGGGACGTTGCTTAACTTCAGTGATCGTACTAGAACCGGTGTTTCAACGTGATGTAGCCGTGATATTAATATTGTGTAACGCAATGCATTGTCCTGGTCTACATTTCACCCCCAACTCGTGATTGCGAAGGTTAAACCCAAACTGAATAAATATCATCTATAACTACGTCCAAGTGTGTGTGTGTGTCTCGTGCCAAATGTGTCACCGAAAGGGTAAGTGTTTATCTAAATAGTCTGACGTTGCTGCAGTTTCAATGTGCTAACAATGCAATGTTCGTTGCTTTCCTATCAGAAATGGGTGGACCTGTAAGATCAAATAGCAACTACATCCGAAGCAAAAAAAGAAAAAAAAAGCTACCCTGGGAGCAAACAGACTTTGGCGTAATATTGTTGTGAGTAAAAAAAAAAAAAAAAAAAAAAAAAGAATATCCGTTTAGTGTGCCTTAGCGCCGAACGGAACAAAGGCAAAAAAGTCAAGAGACGTTATCATTTGGTTTTATCTTATCAAGTTGTTATGTCTTGTGAGATTGCTTGATGTTAGATATGGTAGGAGTTACGGTTCTTGAGATTTGCAATCCAATGCCATGTGGGAGAAATCGGTATTTTCTCATTGTTCAGCGACCAGGGACAGAAAGACAAATGCAATGAGATAAAAAAAGAAAGAAGGAAAAAAGAGAGAAAGAAAGACACGGAAAAAATGATATATGAAGAGAAAGAAAGATAATTGATCCCAAACCGGAAAGAATGGAAATAAATAAATAAATAAATAATAAAAGAAAGAAAGAAAGAAAGAAAGAAAGAAAGAAAGAAAGAGAAGATATGTGGTATGAAGAGAACGAAAGAAAACTGGACAAAAAGAAAATGTATGAGTTAAATTCAGGGAAGAATGGAAAGAAAGAAAGAAACAAAAAATGGAACATAAAGAGAAGGAATAGAAAAGAAAGAAAGAAAGAAAGAAAGAAAGAAAGAAAGAAAGAAAGAAAGAAAGAAAAGAAAGAGAAAATACGTGGTATGGAGAAAAAGAAAAAAAAATAGGACAAAAAATGTACGAGTTAAATTCAAGAATGGAAAGAAAGAAATGGAAAAGATGTTGATATGAAGACAAAGAAAGAAAGAAAAGAGAAGGAAATAAAGAAAGGGAAAAGGAGTAGTATGAAGAGAAAGAAAGAAAACTGCCCCAAAAAGAAAGAAGAAAATATATAAATTAGATTCAAGACAAAATGGAAAGAAAGAAAGAAAGAAAGAATGAATTAGAAGACAAAAAGGAAGTTAAGAAATAAAATAAGTCAATGAGAAGAAAGAAAAAAAGGGAAAGAAAGAAATTAAAAGAATATTTTTAAAATCACTAATTTTTGTTCTAAAAGATTAGTGAATTACGCACAAAAATGAAATGAATGAATGAAAGAAAGAAAGAAAGAAAAATAAAAAAAGAATATGAGAAGACTAACAAATACAATAGATGATGAAATATGAAAACGGTGTTTATTAAAAATTGTAAATTAAAGGAAAAAAACAAAAAAAATGACTCAATAAAAAAATACAAAAGTATTGTTAACTGTTTATAAAGGATTGGAAAAAAGGAAATAAAAAGCCGTGAGAAAGAAAAATAAATGAGAAAAGAATGAAAATGAAAAAAGGTAAAAAGTTCGTCAATCAGATTCATCATTTCATTGTAATATACACTTTTCCATATTGAATAGAATAAATAAACAATGGAATATAACTAACAATTCTGCGACATTATCAGGTTGCTTACACATACACACACGCATACACACGCATAAATATATATATATATATATATATATATATATATATATATGTAATTTATGCAAAATTAGGTAATCCGTATGGGTAGACCCAAGGAGGATGATATCCGGAGAACTCAATGTAAATTCAGAGCAAATATGTTTGAATAAAACCAGATCACTTTAAGGTTCCATGTAATAAGTCATTTCACCACAACTCATTTCAACTTTTGGAAGTAAAGTCTGATGATCCAGAGCCCTGTAAAAGGGTTGTGGTGAAATAACTCATTACACGGAACCTTAAAGTGACCTGTTTTTATTCAAACAAATATATATATATATATATATATATATATATATATATATATATATATATATATATATATATGGTGGTCTCTTCCGTCGTATTCGACGTATGAGGGTCAAGCAGCTAAGTTCCTAGGAACCAACAGCCCAGACACCAGCACATATGATTTGATTATAGTGGTGAAGGTGAAGGCTTTGTGCAGAACCAACTACACTATTCGAAGGGCTGAAAACAAAGACCTGGTAAACTACGTGCCACACGGTCCCGAAAGTTTTGAATTCAGTGTAATCCTAGACCAGTTGCCATCCAAGGCTATAAACCCAGTCTGTACTGCTGTTACCATAGGAAGAAGAAAATGCATTAGTATAATGGATTCGACTGGAATTCGAATTTGGCTCTCTGATTCCCCAGTCCGTGCCGCTTCACCGTGACTCCACATATACAAATGGGTAGAATAAAAAAATGTACATATACGCACAAATATTTGAACATACCTAAATATATTTATTCCTAAGGTGTTACAAATAGAGTGCTCAATATTATGTGTATGGATTCTCCCAGCTATAAATAGGAGCAGGTACTGCCTTTTTGGGGAGGGAAGTTTCCAGTAGTCAGCTCTGACAGTCGGACCGAACATTCTTGCTGAAACACTCTCGTTTGTATATGTTTGTATTATTGTTTTTGTTAATATATTTGTTTAATTCCTCTCTTGTGTCTATTTATGGCCCTAACAAGCCCAAAACATTATGAAACAGTTCTATAAGTATATATTAGTGAATAAGCATAATATCTAACGTCGATAACACTACTCGGAGTTTCATGCAGTTCATGCAATCTTCAGGTATTAGTTCGTGGTCATACGTCGAACTCGACGGGAGAGTCCATCATATATATATATATATATATATATATATATATATATATATATATATATATATATCATCCAAAGTAAAGTCTGATGATACGCAGTCCTTTAAAAGGGCTGTGGTGAAATAATTTATTACATGGAAACTTAAAGTGGTCTGTTTTTATTTAAATTGTTTGCTCTGGATTTACATTGAGCTCTCTGGATTTTATCTTCCTGAGGTTTACCCATACGGATTACCTAGTTTTTCATAATATATATATATATATATATATATATATATATATATATATATATATATATATTTGTGTGTGTGTCTGTGTGTGTGTGCATTTAGGCAGTAAATTACAAACATTATGCCTGCTTATTTTTATCATAATCCTTTCATATTCACGAATATTTTCCCGTATATTACAATTAAGTAAGGCAAGAAATGCACTGTAACAGTGAGAATCACTTTTATTTCCCAAGTAATTTCCATCTATTTCTGAGATCATCATCTGGGTTGCAACTGGTAAGGCGAAAACTATGTGTTGCTATCCATTCAGTAATGGATGGTTACAAATCGATAAGGCGAAAACTATGTGTAACTATCCTATTTAATGTCAGGAGTAAAAAACAAAACAAAACTGTCCAAAGTTTGGATATTTCTTTATTGTGTTGTCCATCGATCTAAGTTTTCGGTTTACATTTGCTTGTATACTGCTTTTGGACCTCATGCATTAGAGCAGTTCTAACGAAAAGAAAGGCGTCAATGCGAGTTCGAACTTCATCGAAATCTTATACTGTATTTCCTATATTCATTGTTTCCTGCTGTCCATAGAATGACTGCGTTGCGATGTGAAACCAACTAAACTTAAGATGAAAAAAATATATACAACACTGGAATTAATGACGTTTGGGAATGCTTAAAAATTCAGGAAAATATTTCTGCTATGATTTGTTTGCTTTATAAATATTTGTTATTCTCAACATGTCACTGTTCTACGTGGGTGCATTTGTTCTTCGAGCTATATTCCTCTCTCTCTCTCTCTCTCTCTTTCTCTTTCCCGTCACACCTTTTTGACATTAGGATTTCACCTCTTTTTTTTCCACTAATACCCTATTTCTCTGTTTTTTTTCTTTCTTTCTTTCTTTCTTTCTTTCTTTCTTTCTTTCTTTCTTTCTTTCTTTCTCTATCTATCTATCTATCTATCTATCTATCTTTTAAGTAAAAATACAAAACCTTGTTCTCACATAACATCCACCTACAACAGTTCTTTTAAAATCGACATTTGGTTACCACATATGTTCTATGTCTTTTTCGTTTCCAAAAAACGCAAATTCTTTATAACGCGTTGTATATTCGGCGTTAGGAAAGCATTCAACTACCCTCTTCCCCTTTTCTCTCTGCTACTCCTCCCCACCATATATACATATATACATATATATATATATATGTGTGTGTGTGTTTACAAATCAACATACATAATAAATACAAGTCGCGTTGTTTTTTAAAAACAGTGCTCAATATCAAAGATATAGCCACAAAAGAGTAAAGTGCATATCCATAATTAAAATTCCGACCCCACCAAGTTTACTGGCGCAACTGTCAGTTTCACGAGAATTGTGGTGTCTGATAACAAAATGATCATGAAACTGATTGTCGCACAAGTAAACTTGCTGTGACCAAAATTTTAAGCAGTTTTAATTGTCGCCTTTACTTGATTCTCTCTTTCTCTCTTTATATATATATATATATATATATATATATATATATATAAGGAGAGAGAGATAATAACAGATACACACATTGGAAGTTGGCTCAAACTAAAGTTACTAATTATTTGAGATCTTTTATTCGTTTCCACTGAGCCTAGCCTTTGTGCATGAATTTAGTGGTATTTTAATTGGGGGTTCAATCTCTCGGCTGGGTAATAAAGACTTAGATTCAGTGGAAACATGCCACGTAGTAACCGAGAAAAGTAAATAAGAACTAGACGGAATATCCCTCGACACTGACAATGGAACAAGAACATCTGCAACCGTAGTTTAAATAAAAGTCTCATTTCGAAATTCCTAGAAGGTAATTTTGGTTCGCAAACATCTGAAGACAGACAGAAGGCCCGACAGCCGAAACGTTATGATAATTACAAAACAATGAGGACAAGAGTTCGTGAGTAAATAATGTAAATGATTAAAGCAGCTACTCGAAATCTTCTTTCTGGTGTAAATGAGAGAACTTTGTCTCAAAAAAGAAAGTTTATTTTTCTGAGGAGGAGGCTTTAGATTAAAACAATATATGGTAATAAGAAAAATGAGGGTTGAAATAACAGAGAACCTCCTTGGAAAATATGAAAACTTAAGGAATCAGCTAGGCTACAAAAATCTCCTAAGCCGACCAAGCATAGAAATGAATACAATATGGGAAATATTAGTACAGAGTACTAGAGAAAAGCAATAATAACAATCTCTGGTGAACAAAATGATTATTGTGACATTAAGTTTATAAGTCCAAAAAATGTATACACTGATGTTCTGAAGGACACATGGCCCAGTGGATAAAAGTGTTGGGTGGATCTAGCGACTTGACCAAAAAAATTATTAAATTAAAAGGAGTTAACTGAGGTACGGCACGTGGAACTAGAACAATCTACCCTGGGGAGCGAAATTCCACCTGAAGAAAGGCGGATCGTACAACGGCCGAAACATCGGGAATATGGCAACAACGAACAGTCTGTACAGTGTAAAGAAAATTTAAAATAAGTTTTAAATACTACTACGGCCAAGGAATTGAACCTGATTCTTTAGATTATATTGAATATACAGATACCAATACCAGAATCCGTTTTAGATGTAAAACAGATTCCCTGCAATCTTTTCTTTAAAAAGTCAGAAGCCGAATAGGAAGAGTGCAGAAATACAAAACGTAATTCTATCTATATTTATAAAATCCCCAATGACATAGATTTTCTTACAGTAATTCGTCTTTTGGGACATCAAATGCGCCTCCCAGTTTCGTTCTCTAACCTAATTTTATGCATATCCATACATCTAATTATATATATATATATATATATATATATATATATATATATATATATATATATATATGCGTGTGCGTGTGTGTGTGTGTGTGTGTGTATACACACACACTCACACGCATGTATATAGTATGTGTGTGTGTGTGAATTTATTAAAAAGAAAGAAAAAAAAACCATCTGCATTTGATATTATATCCTAGCCCAAATATATATATATATATATATATATATATATATATATATATATATATATATAAACTTTTGGAGACTCCACCAAAATATTATAAACAATTTAAAATTCAAAGTATCTTAACATAATATATACCACGCCCAACTAATTTTATCTGTTTTCTTTTGTGTGTGTGAAGAAAGTTCCCAGACCGCCCAAACGATCGACTTGCTTGCTTCCTTCCTTTCCCTTTGTACGTCCTGAAATACATGATATCGATCGGGTAATCAATTTTTTATTGGCAACAAAGCAGTTGAACTTAAAAACATTGGCTTAGTACCAATCTAAGATAATCTTGGAAAATATCGAAAAAACGCCAAATCGTTTTTCTATCAAAACACTGGAACCACAGATATTAAAAACGAAATTCTTGAAAACAGGCAATAAGATTTATTTCCATTTTCACTTCATACAAGGTCAGCGTCGGGTTAATTCCTAAGATAAAACTTGATATGACATTTAGAGCCTCACCAGAATATTTACAAACACAAGGTCTTTATAAAGATCCCCTGATGCAGCTTATATTGTAGGAAAATTTTATCGGCAGTAATGTTTTAATAAATGACACTCTATGTATTAATACCAAAACTCATTTAAATTCTGGACCCGGAAAGGGAAAGTTACAAAGAGAAGTGTGATTAATAAACGGAGTCTTATAAAAATAAACACTGGGAATAAAATAACAAAGATAGAGATATTTGTTTCTGTTAGTCTAACTCATTTCTACATCTGTTTTGCATAAATACTCTTCTTTTTCTTTGTATCCTTTAAGTTCTTATTCAGTTATTCGTGCGCAGGAAATTACAAGTTATTCTTTCATATTTAAATGATAGTAATACAAAATATTCATGTTGTTCATTCATTTTATGACGTCAGCGAAAGTACTTTACGTTTTCATTAATCGGTCAAACAGTAGATGAGATTCTGTCATATTCAAGTCATCATCTGATATATAAAGTACAGTGTATGCGTGTTTGTGCGAGTGTGTGTCCAAGTAACTCCTCCGCTCCACCCCAAAATTGCCCGCAGCCCCCTCAACAGATTACGGTGGCCTTGGTGCGAGAACCGATCCTTCCCTCTGGTGTAATGAGAGGGTGCGGACTCGGGCAGCTGTTCCCCAAGGCTGGGCACCTCTCAGTATAATTTCCCTCGGTTACGATTCTGTCCTTTCAAGGAGCTCCCCCCACCCTTGAGCGCATTCTGTCCAAGGACAGAGACGCAACTGAGAGATAATAAATAGGGTGTTACACACTACTCGAGAAAGCAGTTTGCATTTACTTGACTCCCCACTGAATCTGGTTGAGACACAAGGTCGGTTTTTAATGTGGGGCCCCGAGTATCGTCACTTGAGCCGCAGGTCTTGACTGGTCATAGTTTTTCCAAGTTGGTCAGAGCTGGTCTAAGCTAGTCATAGATGGTCTTGGTTGGTCATAGCTGGTCCAAGCTGGTCAAAGGCGGTCCAACCTTGTCATTGCCGTGATACTACCAGCGCAGGGGCGGATCCCTGCACCTGGTAGTTATTAATGTGCTACAAATTACTCGAGAGAGCAGTCGTATCCATGATGCTACCAGCGCAAGGACGAATTTCTGTTCCCGGTATCAATGTCTTTGTATTTACTCAACCCATCAGGTGGTCAGGTTGTGATACAATGTCGGTTTAATGCGGGGACCATGAGCGTGTACAACCGGGCAAGGAACAAAATTTGCCAGCTGCCCCCGTCGGTTGCGCTGGCGTCGGTGCGATCACCGATCCCTCTCTCTAGTGCAATGAGAGCGTGTGGCATCTCGCAGCTGTTTCCCAATAATGGGTACCTCTCCGTATATTTTTCCTAATTTGCGTCTTTTGACGGAGTCGCCCCTGAGTGCATTCTACCGAAAGACAGAGACGCAACTGAGAGAAGATAAATAGGGTGTTACACACTATTCGAGGGAGCACTTACTTGACTCCCCACTTATTCAGGTTGCGACACCTTGTCGGTTTTTAACTTGGGGACTCGTGTAACTTCACTCAGGCCGCTGGTCATAGCTTGTTCAAGCTGTTTAGATCTGGTCTTGTCTGGTCATATCTGGTCCAAGCTAGTCATAGCCGTGATACTACCAGCGCAAGGACGTATTCCTTCCCCCAGTAAGTATCAATGAGTTACAAACTACGCTAGAGAGAAGTTTACACACGATATTTATTTGACTTTCCGGTGAGTCAAGCTGTGACAAAAGGTCGGTTTTTAACGTGGGGATACGAGTATCTTCACTCGGGCCGCTAGTCTTAGCTGGTCATAGTTTATCCAAGCTGGTCAGAGCTGGTCTAAGCTAGTCGTAGCTGGTCTTAGCTGGTCTTAGCTAGTTATAGCTGTGCCCGGTAAGTATCATAATGTGTAGCGATTTACTTTATTCCCCTACTGCGTCAGGTTACTTTACTCCCCTACTGGTGCAATGGGAGTGCGTGGCCTCGGACAGCTGTCCCCCAGGGCTGGGAAACTCTTCAGTATCATTTTCCTCTGTTGCCCCTCTGACCTTTGACAGAGAAGCCTCTGAGCGCACTCTGCCCAAAGACAGAGACGCAATTGAGAGATGATAAGTAATATGTTAGAAACTCCCCAGGAGGAATTTACACGGTATTTATTGACACCCACCCCAACTGAGTCAGGTTGTGACACATGGTCAGTTTTTAACGTGGAGACCCGAGTGTTTTCACTCGGGCCTCTGGTCTTAGCTGGTCATAGCTTGTCCAAGCTGGCCATAGCCGGTCCAAGCTGGTCATAGCTGTGATATTACCAGGCAGTGACGGATCCCTGTGACCGGTAAGTATCCGAATGTGTATACCCCTCAAGAGAGGAATTTACACGGTATTTACTTGACCCCCCACCTACTTAGGTTGTGATACAAGGTCGTTTTTTAACGTGGGGACCCAAGTGTCTTCACTCGGAACGCTGGTCTTAGCTGGCCATAGCTTGTCCTAGCTGGTCTAAGCTAGTCATAGCTGGTCTTTGTTTGTCATAGTTGGTCCAAACCGGTCAGAACCGGTCCAAGCTGATCAAAGCCGTGATACCAACAGCACAGGGACGGATCCCTGGGGCAGGGAAGTATCAGAATGTGTATACCGCTCAAGAGAGAAATTTACACGGTATTTACTTGACCCCACCCATGCCCCACGAGGTCAGGTTGTGACACAAGGTCGGTTTAATGTGGGGAGCCCGGCGCGTGCAATCGGGCAAGAAACAAAAATTTCCCGAGCCCACGCAGCCGTCGGTTGTGCTGGCCTCGGTGCGTGAACCGATCCTTCTCTCTAGTGCAATGAGAAGGCGCAGCCTTGGGCAGCTGTTCCTCAAGGCCAGACACCTCTCAGTATAATTTTCCTCAGTTGCGACTCTGTCCTTTGACGGAGTCGCCCCTGAGCGCACTCTGTCCAAGGACAAAGACGCAACTGAAAGATGATAAATAATGCGAAATCCCTCTAAGGAGAGATTTACGCAGTATTTATTTGACCCTCACCACACTGAGTCAGGTTGTGACACAAGGTCAGTTTTAACGCGGGGACCCGAGTGTTTTCACTCGGACCGCTGGTTCAAGCTGGTCATAGCTTGTCCAAGCTGGTCAGAGCTGGTCTAAGCTAGTCATAGCTGGTCCATAGCTTGTCCAAGCTGGTCAGAGCTGGTCTACGCTAGTCATAGCTGGTCCATAGCTTGTCCAAGCTGGTCAGAGCTGGTCTAAGCTAGTCATAGCTGTTCTTGGCTTGTCATAGCTGGTCCAGGCCGCAGCCGGTCCAAGCTAGTCGAAGCCGTGATATCACCAGCAACAAAGGCCGAAGCACAGGTGCCAGGTAAGTATCCGAATCCGTACACCTCTACAAGGAGGGATTTACGCGTTGATTGCTTAATATCTCTATTATATATTATTTACTTATAGGGAATATCACTCTTCAGGTTTAATTAATTTGCATATTGATTTAAAAAAATATTTTTTCATTAATTATCTGTTCTGCATTACTGTTCTTTTATTCGCGTATTACTTTGCTTTTCATAGCAAAAATATCGTCTTATATACTGCAGAAACGTGTTTGAAAGTTGTATTTTCTTGAACAAGTTGGCATCCATTTGTAAAACTTTCCTTAACTATAACAAGCCAATTTATGTATGAAATTTTCATTTAAAAGTTTTGTTTCAAAGATTTCATGTAGTGAATATATTTAACTATACGAAGCGATAGCGAGCAGGCATAGCCTGCTAATTTTATATAATATCATAATTATTATATAATATTATTGGATCACTAATTGTTCTAAACTAGTGAGACTGTGACCTCCCCCCGGTGTCGCTGCGCCAAATGTGACGTCTGCCTAGCCGCGTCCGTCGTGCTATCCTGTCCTGTGACGACCAACTGGATTGGTATTGGTCGCGGCACGAAATGTGACGTTCTAACCTTTTGGTGATTCGGATGGGAATCTGGTTAGATTCGGTATCAGCCTTGTCGTTCCCAGCTCCCCTCCAACGTCTGGTTACCGAAGTAACTGTTTTGATTTCCAGTCTAACCTACCCACGTTGTGAATTGATCTTAGGCAGAAGAAATCAATCAGTCGCCGGGCTGTAATGCAAGTCGAGTTCGAATAAGGGTGATATCGTACAAGTATATGTAAAAGAAAAGAAAATAATAACCCGAAAAGTTCAAATGTGTTAAAAAAAGATAACAATATTTTATATATGGTTGCTGAATACAGGACTGCGTCTACTTCACAACCCGCTATATGGATTCGTGACACTTTGTGTTTGTTAGGCGAGTCTTAACATCTTAAGTTGTTTGTTCTTTAAGAAACTGGTTCTTGGCGTATCTTCAGGTGATATTCGTAAACTTGTTTTGGTGGTGTGAGTCTAAGTCGTTCTTCAAAAATAAATTGCTCTTGGTTAGAAATTGAGTTCGGAATTTGCGTGGAATCTTTCAGGTCAGCTATCTGCGAGGCTATTAACTCTGTAATTGTCTTTGCCAATTGCCAACTCCAACTGAAACTGCTTTTCACTCGCTGCGACTCTGCTTATATGGACGCCGACCAAAACTGGGGTGGGCTTGTCGGGGTTTGAGGTTCCTTGATAATTCTCAACCCACAATCCACTTCTTTGGTTTCGGTCAGGAAAATTTTATTATTTTCCATTTTTGGAAGTCTTTCGTCCTCCCACCCCTTCTGTTCTCATATTGGTATCTCACCATGCCCTCAGAGGGTGTCAACGGGTTTCCCCTCTCTCTCACAGTGGCATCTCACACCTATCTCTTCAGGGGGGTGCAACAGGCCTCCCCTCCTTCTTCACATGATTACCTTCGCCTAACGCTCATGCCATCATTCAGCTAATGGACGCTCAGCAGCGTGGGTGTGGCCAGACTAGCCTCGGTTTAAAAATCTTGCTCAAAGAAAAAAAATTATCTTTCTTTTTTTTTTTCTTTTTCCTTTCTTCCTTTTCTTTTCTTTCGTAGTGTGGTCCCTTAATCGCAGTTCTTATCCTAAATGTCACCTGGAATTCGTCAATCAGATTTTCGCCAGAATCAAGTGGGTGGTCATGCGAACGCATTTGCATTCTTGGTGACAATTACTGATCCGATAAAATAGTTTTGCTATCCTAGCCAGTTCTGACACAAAACAGATGCCTTTTCCAAACGACCTTTCCGTAGATAACTAATGTTTTAGTCTTTTGTTTTTTGTAACTGTGGTCCAATAAACATTTTCGTTCTTCGGTCAGCGGGTGCTTAATTAATTTTTATCTATTTAGAATTCTGCCCTGTAGGTCATTTGACCAGCCTGGAATTTTCATCCGCCCCGTAACATAAATCAGATTAAATCCAGTATCTTCCTTTCTCGACAATGGAAATAAAAAATTTTACCACTTTTCTTTGTCAGGAAAATAACACCGCTTAGTGTCCTTTTCGTGATGGCTTCTTATCACCTAACTTTAATTCTCGCCTTTCTTCTTTTTTTTCTTCTTTCTTTTTTTTTTTTAGCAAGCCAAATAGTGTCACAGACGTTCAAGGGTGAATCATTATCATGATTAATTTCTGATTAGTTTTTGAATGTTGTTTGTTTTTATTGCGGCAATTGAATCATTTTCTTTCATTCTACGCCAATTAAATAACCAGCATATTATTTTTGTGTTCTCCGCCTATGGAATGAAATAATTGGCATATTATTTTTGTGTTCTATGACTATTATATACATTCATATATATATATAGGGTGCGATGGGTTGATTGTCGCCACTTTATATTTTCAATTAGGGGTACACACGTTGATTGTTTTTGATTTTGTCGACTGCACAAAATAGTAGAATTAATTGAGCAAAAGAGCACTTGACGCAATTCAATCCGCTAGATATGTGGAAACAGGATGCTGTACTGCTTGGCATTTGCGTCAGAAGCTCCATTTCAACATTTCATTGGTTGTCAATCTGAAGACAGTGCAGAGGATTCGGAAAGAGTTGGATGAATCTAATGGTGATCTTCGTGAAGGTATGGCAGCTCAGAAAACTTACTCTGATCCTTCTGATAAAGGACTCCTGAATTTGTTGGTGCTGACTCAACTGGGAGACTTACATCAAGGGCCTTGAGGAGGTAGTAATGCTCCTTGTAATACCACTAATGAACTAAAGGCAAATATTATGGAAGCATTCACTTCCTTAAACAAGGATACTGTCCAGAAGAGTTACAGGAGATTCCGAAATCGTTTAGTGACCGTGGTTGAAGAAAATGGCGATTTTATTGCATTTTAGTATTTCAAGATATTTTTGTGTAATTTTGGTAAATATATCTGTTAGTAATCAAGACTCTCGAAAGCACAGACTGATAGATGTAAATTTATACTATTTAAAAAACATCCATATCTGCACAAAAGATAGACTATATCCCCTATATAGAACGTTTAAAATAATAAGTGACAAACACACACACACACACACACACTGGTGAAATAAATTATTACAATGGAGCCTTAAATTGGTCTGTTTTTCTTTAAATTATAAGTGACAAACACACACACACACACTGGTGAAATAAATTATTACAATGGAGCCTTAAAGTGGTCTGTTTTTCTTTAAATTATTAGCTCTGAATTTACATTGAGCTCTCAGGATTTCATCCTCCTTGGGACTACTCATATGGATTACCAAGTTTTTCGTAACTTAGATATATATCAGTCGTAATTGATCTAGCAAGACAAGTTTTCTAACCATTACACCACGTCGAGGTGCCCATAGAGATTTTCTTGGATGTAGCACAAGGCCGAAAGTATGGGGCATCCAGTGAGGATCGAACTCACTACTCAGTAGTAATTGTTCTGGCAAGACAAGCTTGGTAGCCATTACACCACCTCGAGGTGCCCAATGTATGTATGTATATATGTATGTATTTGTCGTCTGTGTAAAGATGGAAACTTATTTCAATTGAAAGAATTTTCATATTCCGAACAATAGCATTGGGTTTTTTTTGGTTTTTTTTCTTTTGTCTTCACGTCTTTCTGTGCGGTAACTGAATCCCATTTTAAGAAAACAATTTTGTTTTTTATTTCTATACGTAAGCAAAGCTATAAGAAAAGTGGTGTAGCAATTAGTCTCTTTTCCGACTGTCTATTTCGGGAGTAGTTACAAAGTAGATTACTTCTGCCTTTGAGTTGTGTGCCTCTTACCTTCTCTTTCTCGAGTTCCTGCTTCTACCCACTGCCCCAGCAACCAAGCTGTAAGGCGGAAATGTTTTAACTGATCATTCCTTGTTCATTAACAGACTCCCTGACCGCCATCCATTGTGCCGGCCTCACAACTGATGTTTCGCTGCTTTGAGTAAGTATTTTCTAATTCTCAAAGCTATTCAAGGTAGATACTTACTGAATGGTGGGAGTGATGTGAATATATGAAGAAGAAAAATGTAGTGAAGATTATGAGGATATCGATTATAGATAAGAATTGACCCTCGTTTTGAATAGGTTAAGAATATATTGTTCAAGAAAGCATCCGCGTTGGAGTATGTTCCAAAGAGGAACGGTTCTTGGGAAGAAATAGAACAAGGAAGGAATGATGGTGGCACAAACCTGTGGGCGTAGTAAGGTGGGGTTTAGCTATAAAGGTCAGAACAGCTGGCACTAAATAGAGCTCATCTTAATATTTGACAGAGAAGTAGAGTGTAGTAACAATAGGCTTATGATTTTTCCTCCTTCGCAAAGCGGATGCATGGGTGAGAATAAGTCATACTCACAAGGCCGCGTAAACGACTGATTTTGAACGAACAAGCCACCCCAACAAGGTCGCATAAACGACTGATTTTGAACGAACAAGCTACACCAACAAAGTCGCGTAAACGACTGATTTTGAACGAATAATTCATCATCCACAAGGCCGCGTAAACGACTGATTTTTGAACAGTTCCTACTTTCGAAACTTGATAAAGTTTCGAAAGTGAGAGCTTCCCAATTAAATATATCGGCAGCAATGCTTCACTTTAACCTGATCTAATTCTTGTACATATAACGCATGGCAGGATTTACAAACCTTCTTGAGATGTACATTGAGTCGACCATTTATTTTCCCGACAACTTTAACAAATGTACAAGTTCTATTTGAGATATAGAGTCCCGATTTATCTCCATTCACGATGAGTGGTTTCAATCTCAATGCGGGTTCATACTTTAAACATCTACTTGAGTCTCAATTTCCCTCCAAGCCTCAAGTCGAACTTATATATACAATCCACTGCTGAAGAAACTTGAAAAATGGCCCCTTCATTATATCATCCGAAGATGTATCTGATACATTTACAAAATTCAAATGCTTCAATAATAATAATAATAATAATAATAATAATAATAAATTGTATTTTCAAGTACATCTCACACATTACGAAGACCTTTATCTATGTAACATGTGTGTGGTCTTTTTTTGAGGGGTGGGGGTTAAATCATCAGTGGAAGATGTCATGAAGCCATTTCAACCTTGGGTCTCTGGTTGGGACCCGGAAGGAAATGTTTATACAACAGAAAACCAAGGAAACAACAACAACAACAACAACAATAATAATAATAATAATAATAATAATAATAATAATAATAATAATAATGATTGGAAAAGTGTCCAATAGACTCAGTGGAGGGATTGTTTTCACAAATACTTTATCTATGTAAAATATGTGTGATCTTAGGTGTTTTTTTGTTTCTTTGTGGAAAATTTTATAATGCTATTTCTGACCTTAAAAATGAGTGTACACCAGAAATCAAAGATAATAATAATAATAATAATAATAATAATACAAGGACCTTGAAACTTGATATCGAAAAACATGGGCACTGTTGTAGTTGGAGCCCTCGGATTGGTTGGAAAAGATTCCAGTAGACTAATTGAAGGGATTTCTGGAAGCCCAAACCATAAAGATGTACAAAAAAACTGTTCTCAGGAGTACAGCCCACACCTTACAAAGGGCTTTATATATGCAAAATAAGTGTGTGTGTGTGTGTGTGTGTGTGTGTGTGTGTGTGTGTGAGAGAGAGAGAGAGAGAGAGTGCGCGCGCGCGTGTGTTTTAATTGTTCAGTGGGAAATGTCATGATGCCATTTCTAACCTGGGAAGAAATGTGTACACACCAGAAATCAAAGGAATACTACTACTACTACTACTACTACTACTACTACTAATAATAATAATAATAATAATAATAATAATAATAATAATAAAAATAAATAAATAAATAAATAAATAAAATTATTGACGTAATTCTTCCAATATTTTCCAACACTTAGAGTAGATCGCGATTTTAAAAAATAACTTTTGATTTATGTTGGTCGCACAACCAAAAACTTAAACAAAATATTTAATATCCATAAGAGTATGATGTCCGACACAACAAGATCTTGTGGAACATTTTATTACAAATAACTGTAATTTCAATGGACATTGGAAGGCACACATTCTGAAGTATTATCTAGAATCCACCGACCTTGCAACCCTGAAAACGCATGAGGATAGTTATGTATGCAAACTACTGACGTCCCGTCCCCGCTGAAATGTACCGAATGATGGGAGATTTCCTCGGAATTCTAAACTGATTAATTCATTTCAGTAACTAATCACCTTAACGAGAAATTTCATGGTGATCACGCTCCCTATCATGAACTGACGTTTCAGTTGCAGTCCATTCATGCTTGCTGCGTTTCGTTCATTTTGACGCGTTGATTACCAGTGCAACCGTTTTTCTCAAGACAAGCGACGATAGTACAAATATTTATTTTTTTTAATGTTTTTTTTTTATATACCTGTACGCAGTTTTTAAAATATAACCTGAAGAAGACAGACACAATGTCGAAATATTGTTGAACATATTTAAAAACCGTGCTTTTTCTTTTCTTTTTCTGTTCTTATATTGCGCTCTTCTCTAGGTGCAGGATATCAGTTGGAAAATATGGGCCAATATTATAGTGTACCGCTTGCTGAAAAATGGTATGAAAATCAACCTAGAACAGTCAAAGAAGGTCATGAGGTTAATATATTTTGGAACTTTACATTTCATATTGATAGACATATAAAATTAGTAGACGGGCCATAATGATTAAAGAAAACACCTTCTCGTAGATTATGGTAATTACATAATATTAAACTGCGTCGCTTGCTGAAAAATGCTATGAATATCACTCTTAACCAATCATAGAAAGCCTTGAAATGGCGTAATGGTTAGCCAGTTTGTCTCGTGAGATCAATTACGACTAAATAGTGAGTTCGATCCTCACTGGGTGTAACATACTTTCTGCCCTGTGCCACCGCTAAGCTACGCTTAGAAAATCATTTAGGCAATTCGGAGTGGTGTAATGGTTTGTCTAGCTGGAACAATCATGACTGTGTAGTAAGTTCGATCCTCACATAGTGACACGTACTTTCCGTCTTGTGCAATATCTAAGCTATACTTTGTCAACCATTTCGGTACTTTGACGTGAGGAAGCACGGTGGAATGGATAGCTGCTTGGATTGAGGCATCTGAGAGCCGAGTCGAATCCATTACACTGGAAAGGCATGAATCCTCCTCTTCTCTCCACTCCTCACTAAATAGCAAAACAGACCGGGTTCTATAGCCTTGGATGGCAACTGGTTTACCGCAGAAAGAAATGGCAAACTACTGCGAGGATAAATCTGCTTCGTCGAAAGATACATGATCGCCTAAGCGTGTATCACGCATGACACATAACTGACTGACTGACTTTGGCAAGCCAGATCAATTACGACCGAAAAATGAGTACGGTCTTTCCGCCCTTGTGCCACATCTAAAAATCGCCATAGAAGTCCTTGAAGACTCTGTCGTTTGGGACATTACCAGTCATAAACAGAGCACACGTACCGATGAAAGACCATTTTGATTTGCTAATGCCATCAGATATATTAAAATAAATGGGGCCAAAGAATACAAATAGAGAAAACGCGGACAAACATCTATCGTTATTTACATTATTTGTATACAGTAGATCTCCACAAATCCGAACATAGTATAATCTAGAATGCCACGAACTAGACTTCCTCGAATTTGAACTCATCTTCACATCCGAACTTTGTATTGACAAAAAAACAGAACTGCACAACTGTGAAGTGTAAGACTGTCGCACTCGCGTCAAAAGCGCCATAGAAACAACTGCCATGAACACAAATGAAGGACAGCTAAATTCAGCAAGATCTGACAATGGACGAATTATAAATTTACAACATTCATAAATTTTTTAAACATTTTGTAAAGTGTCTTAGTTTTATACAAATTACGATATTTGTTTAGTACATTTTTTCATTGCTATTGATTTCCAATTATTTTTTGTATATTTATGTATTCATTTTACATTTTAAATAAAAACGAATCAACGTTGCAAAATATTTTTTGTAACCAAACTCTAAAACCCCAAAACATTTTCAAGCTTGCAACAGCAGCCTTTTCTTCTTTGAAACCTAACAGTACCCTCAATAATGAACATCTATATATATATATATTTTCACATCCATACAACTTTTATCATCTTTGTTGTTATCACTACGGTTCGGTCGGTATGCTCTCCGGCGTTCGTCAGGTGTATATAGGTCTGGGTAACCTTCAGTGAATTCTGAACTGAACCATTTATTTAGCCTTCGTGGGTAGACTGTCCTCTTTCCACTGCTCATTTCTAGGGATATTGTCTAGTTGTTTCATCGGGAGAAGGCCGGAGGGCAAAACGGCCGAAACGCTGTGATAACAACAGTAAAGATAAGGAAAATAATCCGAATATAAAAATTGTGAATAATGATCCCAGAAATTCAGACATTCATATCAATCGATCGCGATAAACATTGAAGACTAGTCATATATTTTTTAAATGAATAAATAAAAGGCATCTAACATTATTGACAGAGAAGTAGAGTGTAGTAACAATCGGCTTTTGAAGCAATATATATATATATATATATATATATATATATATATATATATATATATATATAAGTGAACACTGAAGTCTAAACTGAGAGGCGACAGTCTGTTTCATGATAAAACAATCGTCAGGCCATGATCTGATGATTGTGTTTAGCATGAAACAGACAGACGCCTCTTGGTATTGATTTCAATGTCCACTTCTATATTGCTCTATCCCTGAAATTTAGAACTTTGACGCACAAACATAGCATACCTTAAAACTATAATTTATCCCTCGCGTTAAACCAAGCCAACATCATCTCATTATTCCTTCTTGGGTGTCTGCGTAACTCTCAATTAAAAGCATAAACATACAATTTGTATCCCACAAACACTCTCGTCGTCTAACTTTCTAGTTGTTAGAAACATATTGCCGGTACAAACGCTTATCAATAAACACCGCTAACGAAGTGATGACATTCTCGCTACCATACGGCTAATACGCGTAAACAACACGCGTATACTACATCAAATAAAATATAAATAAACAAATTCCTCCTTAGCAAAGAAATACGAAAGACATGAGAATGTGTCTCAGCTTTAAAGATCTGAACTGGTTGAATTAAAGGATGTAGCTCGATTGAACATTTGCCATAGAAATAGCGATAGATTTACCATAGACGAGCAACGTTTCGTCTGTAGGAATGGGGCTGTAACGTTGTAGGGTTCATCACCCACAAATTGAATTTTGTCATGTGATCAATGAGAGCTGGATAGCAATATGTAGCGATATCAGTTGTCAACTGATATCTTGTTAAGGACACAAGTGCAGGATGTTACAGAAATCGTTTTGACAAATATCTTGATAAAGAGGGTCAGGTGAATAGGTCGGACTTTCCAAGGACCGGGTCAACCTGCTCTGACAAAGTAGTTCAGCTGAGTAAAGCCAGACCCTGGATTCTTAATGAATGCCTTTTTTTAAAGGAAAGCTGGCTGAACAAAGAAGACTAGTCTCTATAAGACAGTGGTCCCTATCAGCCTAAGCCAGAGGACTGCTCGCCCATCACGCGAAAGGGGGTCACACGCCTCCCTTTTTCTCGCTCGATTTTTACACGAAGGTGGCAACTGAATAAAATTTGCCGATTGCTTCAATTTTGTCTCGTGTTTTTCTTTTCTAGTGTCTGGTCTGAGCTGCAACGTTACATTAATAGAAAAATTGTTTAAAACGAATTTCACTCGCTATTTTCCCTGATCTTGATAACGGCACAATTCTATGGCTGAAAGCGCTCAATTTTATATGCAAACAAGAAAACTGAGAATAAATTGCCACCTTTAATCAAAGCTTCAGACACGTCTCCCATATATATGTTTTTATTACTTCAAAAACTATTTTTAGTATGAAATAGACACCCTGTTTTAAATTGTTAACGGTGTGTATTACGTCTAAACCCGTATTTGAAATCGGAAACCCGTGTTTGAAATCGGAAACCCGTATTTGAAATCGACTCACCGTTTATTTTATTATTAAACAGTGCGTATTACGACTATTGGCTTGAGCTCTCGAGAAAACTTAATGACGAAAATGTGCTCTCCGGTAGGATAGAAACCAGCATCCAGCTTTGTAGGAGAAACCATCCTTAGATCCAACTTGCTTTAGACCGCCCGGTCACAAATAGAGCAACAGACTAGTAAAGTTCTACACGCGCTTTTAAGGAATATACAACCACACGATCATATTTTCGCGTAAATCTGTCCGTTTCCATATTCGAAAAGTAAAAATTCTCATGAAATTATTTTTAATCTGGCATATTTATTTCATCTTTGGCTGAGTTTCCTTTAATATTTTTCTAGAATACACATACTAATAGACATGATAAACTGTTAAAAAAACAAAAACAGGTCGTCTATTTCAAACACAGGTATCAAAAAAAAAATTTGAAGTAATAAATTTATATATATATATATATATATATATATATATATAAATTTATTGCTTCAAAAGTTATATATATATAAGTGAACACTGAAGTCAAAACTGAGAGGCGACAGTCTGTTTCATGATAAAACAATCGTCAGGCCATGATCTGATGATTGTGTTTAGCATGAAACAGACAGACGCCTCTTGGTATTGATTTCAATGTCCACTTCTATATTGCTCTATCCCTTAAATTTAGAACTTTGACGCATAAACATAGCATACCTTAAAACTATAATTTATCATATATATATATATATATATATATATATATATATATATATATATATAATTTTGTATAATTTTAAGAAATTTACAAATACCGAGTAAAATATGCAAATCAATAATTGAGAACTACAAGAAGAGGCTGGTTGTTGTAGAAGTGAATAATGGCGATTCTACAAATATTAAATGAAGATTATATATTCTTTTTTTGTATTGTACAAATACTTTCTTCACAAATTAGAATTCATAAATGAGATTTACTTTTATTAAATCAAAATATTTTGTTTTCTATACATATTTAGTTATTATGCATCTGTGTACGTATATATATATATATATATATATATATATATATATGAAAAGTATGTTTATTCATTAGTTGGAAATACAATAAATTGAAATTTTGTATGTATGTCTACAAATATTTTTTCCCGACTATATATATATATATATATATATATATATATATATATATATATATATGTAGTAATGGATAGAGGCATGGATTGAGGAATCGGAGAGCCGAGTTCGAATTCGAGTCGAATCCATTGCATTCACTTACGTGCTAATACCCTTGGGAAAGGTGTGAATCCTCTTCTTCTCCCTCCAGCTATGAGTAAATAACAGGACAGACTGAGTTCTATAGCCTTGGATGTCAACTGGTCTAGGAGAAAGACAACTCTGAATTCAAAACCTGCGGAGGGTCGTTTGGGGACCTTGTGGCACTTAGTGCACCAGATCTCTGTATTCGGCCCTTCAAAAAGTATGGATGGTCCTGCACAAAGCATTCACTACTATAATCAATTTTCACGTGCTGTTGTCAGGCTGTCGGTTTCCTGGGAACTGATCTGCTTGATCCTCATACGTCGAATTCGACGGGAGAGTCGAGTATATATTAGGTTGGAGCAAAAATAATGTCGTTTTCTCACATAGTAACATATGTGAGAAAACGACATTATTTTTGCACCAACCAACAGGCTGTTTCATGCTAGACGCAACTGTGTATCTATATATATATATATATATATATATATATATATATATATATATATATATATATATATATATATATATATATATATATATATAAGTAAATAATCGCTCGCTCACATATTCCATATTTGGAATATGTGAGCGGCGCTATATTGAGTCTGATTTTCAACCTCTTCGTCACCGAGGCCTGTTGAAACAGTTGGCATGACGTTTGCTTGATAACATAACGGCCCGGGTTTCAATTCTCGGTAGTGGATGCGCACTGCTGATGAGTCTCAAATATAGGACGAAATAGCCGTCCCGTAGTTTTCTGCATTCTGTTGAGGTTTCTTTCAGGCTCAATGAATTACTTAATTATAATTATCAAATCCTCCTAATAATATATATATATATATATATATATATATATGTGTGTGTGTGTGTGTGTGTGTGTGTATGTATGTGCGTGTTTGGAACAGTTAGCCTTCCTTCACACAAGCTGGTGACTCTGATAAAATTATCCTCTGCTCTTGTTGATGCTTTTGGTCTACAAGGCTTAGTTTTTGGTCTTGTTTTTTTCCGTTCCTGATGTCTCCTAACAGAATAATCCACAATAGTTCTGAGAATTTTCATTTTTTTTTTAATTTCTCTGCTTGAATATCCTTCTTTTTTAAATTAATGATGTCTTTTCTTTGTTCATGTGTAAATGTATGTGTTTTGGGCATATACATATATATACGAACTTTTACGAAGACTAACTTGCCACCTATCGAATTACAGTATCATCCGACAACATATTAATAAGCAACTTAAGGACCATAATAACATTAGACAACTACCTACAAACAATACCAAAATACTAGCAAAATCAAGTAGTAAATACAGATTTGTGATCCTTGAAGCGCATCCTTAAGTGTATAAAAAACAATCACACCACTCTTACGTCACAACACTTTTGCTTACGTCACAATACTCATCAGTATACGACTTTAGATTCTAAAATGCGTCACACGCACTTCTATCAAATAGTTATAACAGTTTTTATTCTAAATATTTATTTAGATTTTACATGTTCTACAACATAGTATCCCAAAGTTCGCCCCACGCCCTTTCCGCGTGCCATTGTTACAGCATTTCTAATAGAATTTCCTCCTTTTTTAGAAAGGATTTTTCGTAACTTGCAACAGTCAATTATTAAAATTAATCGATACAAAACGTCCCCCGTTTTTAATAGTATTTGGTTAAAAAAAATCTTTGCTGTCTAAATACACAATATATATATATATATATATTAAAGACATTTTTATGTTAAACATTCTTTTTATAGATGCAAGTATTTAAGTAAATGCTCTGCTTATAATATACAGTATTAAATAACATTTACTGGCCTGAATGTCCGAGAAATTTTCTTAGAAAATATTCGTCCTTCTTTGTCCATTTCTTAATATATATATATATATATATATATATATATATATATATATATATATATATATATATATATATATATATATATTGGGGGAAAGATGACTTAATTAGAAAAAAGTTGTTTACGTTGGTGCGACTACACATGCGTACGGACATTGTGATAAAAGAAGATTTGCCACGAATAATGAAATAGTGTCAGAACCAGGACACAGATTTACTCGGGATTACCTTATGATCAAGGGACTCTCTAAACATATCTTGATCGTAAGGTAATCCACAGTACATTTCCGCTCTGGTTCATACAAAATTTCACCATTCCTGGCAGATCTTTTATCAGAGTATGGGATATCTTATAACAAAAAATGATGGGAACAAAAAGAAAAGGAATCTAAATGGAATCGGTTACATTATATATATATATATATATATATATATATATATATATATATATATATATATATATATGTCTAAATTCAAAATTCCCAGCATCCCTCATTTGTACGCATGTGTAGTCGCAACAACATAACATTTAATCCAATGAATTAGTACAGTACGAAACGCGTCACGCGAAAAACTTTCCAAATTGTCATTTTCTCCCCAATATTGTTCTTGATATATAATAATTTAGTTAATAATTTATATATCGTTATCTCCTATATATATATATATATATATATATATATATATATATATATATATAAAGAAATATAGTCTTAAGGTGTGCTATATTTATGGAATAAAGTGCTCAATATCAGAGATAGAGCGTGTGTAAATATAAAAGTGAACATAGAAGTCAACACTTAGAGACGACAGTCTGTTTCATGCTATATGCAATCGTCAGGCCTGACGATTGCATATAGCATGAAACAGACTGTCGTCTCTAAGTGTTGACTTCTATGTTCACTTTTATATATATATATATATATATATAGAGAGAGAGGGAGATAAGCTTTGATTGAAGACCTACAAAAGTACACTGTCTAAGATTTATTTTATATATGACAAAAATATAGGTTAAAGTGTTTAATATCAGGGATAAGTGTGTATGTAAATATAAAAGTGGACATGCATATCAACCCCCTAGTCAACAGTCTGTTTCATGCTTAAACACAATCTTCACGCCATATATATATATATATATATATATATATATATATATATATATATATATATATATAAATGATAAGATAAAAAAACAAATAGGAAACGTGTATCTGACGTTTTTCACATTAATTAACGCTTCATCAGAGAATCATGTTCTCTGATGTAAGGTTTAATAAAAGCGAAACATGTCATCATTTTGTCGAATTCCGATCCATATCTGAGCTATATATGATCCAAACTCTAACACACACCCACGTGTACACACACACACACACACACACACACACACACACACACACACACACACACATATATATATATATATATATATATATATATATATATGCATGTGGATGCTTTTCATTTGTGTGTGCGCGTGTGCATGTTTGCGCTTTTAGTTAATTTACACTATTTCACCATTTTTTTTTAAACGCGGAAATATTTCTCTCTTGTCTTGTAGTTACCGAAATGGAATGCAGCTGAATGGAAACGGAGCCAGACACCCGTGAACGAAATTTTTGCCAACAACTACTCTACAAAAAACAACCTCAGCTTCAACATCGAATGTTTCGTTACAGGCTGAAGTTTCAGGCTTCTGTTCAGACTTTTCAATTATTAGTATCGTGGCATTAACGGTTACAAGCTCGAAACATCCTATCGGCGAAGTGAGTTCGAATTTCGTTTGAGATTCTTCCATGTTGGTTAAGAAATTTGAGATGGAATGACAGTTTGAATTCGATTATTAGTTTTCTCTTGTATTTTGTTCATCTTCATTTCGGCGGATTTTTTTACCAGGTCGTCATTCTGTGACCGTTAAATGGGCAGCACAGATTGAAAACAAAGGATAAGTATTCGGTGACATTCGAACTCGCATCGCTTCCCCGAGAAATACAGAAGCAAAATACGGTGTTGCGCAAGACAATTTTTCTCTTCAGTACCTATCATACATGTCTATGTCTAACATTCGTCTATGCTTAGAATATTGCTGCCACGGTGTATTTACCTTGAGCTCTTTCATAAACACCAAAAAGGAATCAGCAATATTATCGGTCATGATCTGGGAAGTCGGCTTCAGTCACTTTCCCACGGCTGTAATGTTGCTCTCTTTGCGTTTCCAATAAATATTTTAATGGTAATTGTTCGGATGGGCTTTTCGCTATTTTGGCCCCTTTTATTTCTGTCCCCATTTTTCTTTAGTTTAATTCCTCAACTCCTCCCTTGTTTCGGGTGGTCAGTGATGTCACTTCTAAAGTAGATACGGGGTGACTTTTATTTCTAATGTAATTTTTGTCTTCGTTGTTTGTTATTGTGTCTGTATGACGGTGTCTTTGAGTGAGTATTAGGAATGAATGATTCATTTCATATCATTAAAGTCCCGCGTTAATTCCGTCCAGTTAACTCATGTTTCTGCCACATTTAGAGATTGTTTATTACTAACATTATTTTGTTTAGTTCCTTGTAAATAGTTTTGTTTCATACTGTAAATACTCATTGGGGCTAGTTTTAAATTGTTATTTTATTCTCATTCATCCCACAGACAATGAATTGTACGTATGGGGTCTAGTTAGGATTTTCATAGAGACCATGTGGTATTATGGTGAATGTAGTAAGAAAGGTAAGTAGAAATGTGTTGTTTTGGTATTAGGAATATTGTGGTATGTTTCGGTCAATGTTTGTGGCTAGCTAAGTTTAAAGTTAAGACAGATGAAGACCGTCCTTTTCCCCATTCCTCCTTTTGGCCTTGTGTCACATTTTGTAAATAATTACGAATAAATATCTCTCTTCGCTATGTTACCTAGACTTTTTAAATCTTAATTCTTAAGTTAATGATTGAATTCACAAATGCCTATATAGTCCCTTTAAATACCCCCCTAATGCCCTGTTGCGCATAACAAATTTAACAAAATATTTAAATAATAATCATAATAGGATAAAAATTATTGCCTCCTTTATCTTCCACTTTTTCTCTCTAAAACAAAACAGAATATTCTATATATATTAGGTTGGTGCAAAAATAATGTCGTTTTCTCGCATATGTGAGAAAACGACATTATTTTTGCACCATCCAAACATTTTTTTCTTCCGTCTGTTCTCACAATCAAGCAGGAATTGCTAATTGTTTATCTGACCTAATATGCAGGGCATAGCGTACATGCTATTTAACAAAGGAACTCGTAGAATCGTAATATGATGGAATGTGTCAGGTAATAAATTCGGATATTCTTACACATAACAGAATTCGCTTTTTCCTCAATCTTTTATTGTAAAGATTTAATACTTTAAATTGTACATATTACCTTCTAATAGGCGTGGGGTCGAGTGGTTAGAACGACAACGATTTGAATTTTACTAACTCAACCACGTAAGACCATATCAAACAAAGCCCCTATAGTGCTTTTGAACACAGTTTCATCCGACTGTAAATATATATATATATATATGTGTGTGTGTGTGTGTGTGTGTGTGTGTGTGTGTGTGTGAAACTTTCTCCGAATTAACCAGTAGAGAGACAATATTTATGAATAAAAATGACAACAGGAAAACTGGTAATTGCTGAGGCGTTTCGTCCAATGTCATTTTTATTCATATATATATATGTGTGTGTGTGTCTGTGTCTGTATATATATATATATATATATATATATATATATATATATATATATATATATATATATATATATATATATGTATGTATATATATATATATATATTCCAAAAAATATAGGAGAGGTACGGTGGAGTAATGGATAGTGGCTTAGATCGAATTCTAGTCGAATCCATTAAATTCACTTGGGAAAGGTATGAATCTTCTTCTTCTTCTCCCTCTAGCAATAGGTAAATAGCAGCACCGACAATAGCCTTGGATTCTCCAGAAGAAGAAAAACTCTGAATTCAAAATCACCACTATAATCGAATCACATGTGCTGGTGTCCGGCTGTCGGTTCCGAGGAACTGATATGTTTGACCCTCATACGTCGAAGAGTCGCGTATATATATATATATATATATATATATATATATATATATATATATGGTCTGTTTTGTATCATAATATTCGGACCTGCTTCCCCTAGGACGGGAATAGGTAAGAAGATATGTGTTCAAAACACTATTGTTTGATCAGGAGGTCCTACATGGCCGAGTTAGTCTAACTCACGTCAAATCTAATGATTGTTTCCCGAGATTCGAATCCTGTCGGTAGAAGTAAATAAATAAATATATTGTTTCATAAATAAATAAAAACGGAGCATCTACTGAGTATCCATTTGGAAAATAACGTTTAAATATTTAAATTATATATATATATATATATATATATATATATATATATATATATATAAAGTGAACATTTATGCCAAGACTACAAGGCGACAGGCTGTTTCATGCTAGACGCAACTGTTTATCTATATCTATACATATATATACATGCATATATATATATATATATATATATATTGTCGACATGGAAACAAAAACATATATATATATATATATATATATATATATATATATATATATATATATATATATATATGTTTTAGGAAGTTGTGGGAGGAGAAAAAAACAAAACAAAACAAAAGTAACTAGAGACAAATGGCAGCGAGCCCCAACAGACACTGGAGGCACTTTACATAGGGTCCCTTAAGCCTTCTTTGTGTAAACAACGTTATTGTCTGTTGGGGCTAGCTGTTATTTGTCTATAGTTCATTTTGTTTGTTTTTTTGTTGTTTTGTTTTGTTTTGTTTTTCTCCTCCCACAACTTCCTTTTATTGTACATTTTTCTGTGTTAATTTTAAATCTCCCGTTGAAGCCTGAAGAGCGGGAGCGAAACCGGTTGCTTCGCCTGTTTTTAATGTCTCGTAATGTTAAGTTTTATACTTTTATTTCGATCATATGTATATATATATATATATATATATATATATATATATATATATATATATATATATATATATATATATTATTTTGTACGTGCAATAGTTAGAGGAAGGCGATCAATTTCAGCGACAGCGCTAACATTCAGTTGTATGAATGTGAGCTTCCAACTTTTGTCTGATGATCCCAAATGCGTAAAACTCGAAGTCTCAAACTCATATCCATACTGAATATATATATATATATATATATATATATATATATATATCAAAGATCACATTGAGTCTGTTTCATGCTTAAACGCAGTCTTCAATCTTCAGGCCAGAAGATTGTGTTTAAGCATGGAACGGGGTGTCGCCGCTGGGTGTTAACCTCAATGTCCACATATTTTTTATGCTTACATTCGCACTATCTCCGTATATTAAGCCCTTTACCCTATAAATATAGCATACAGAAAACTATATATATATATATATATATATATATATATATATATATTTCACATCCGTTTTAAAGGTTTGTTTGCTCAACTTTCAGTTGTGTGTTAGTGATATTGGAATGACCTTTCCACTGCGCAAGCTTGGATGATGGTATACAGAATCCGTGCGCTTCCCGGGTCGTATGCTCACCTCTCGTACGTAAGGAGTACAATTATTAAATTATGGGTCTGCTTGATGGCAGCAAATTTCCAGAATGTTACCATTGTTTACAGTCAACCGTTTTCGTGGTTTCATTCCAGTTCTTCTATCTGGATTTAGACATTTTCCATGTTTGAATATGACCGCAAGGCAGTGGAGGTTTAAAATCAGCGGCTATCTCCATCTACTCTAATCAGATTTTTATGAGGCGCCAGTGGCGCACCTTCGTCCCATCTTCTGCTTGAAGCTGGACTTATTTGTCAGAGGATGTTTGAGACACGTGCCGTGCGTGTATTTTATAGGTAGTGAGAGCTTTCATCCAATATCAGCCTAGGCTATGACGACTTTTGGAACAAAATATAATGTAAGATTAAAGCATTACGCATATCACGTGTTTTAGATGCTTCCCAAATATTAACGGTCTGTATATATATATATATATATATATATATATATATATATATATATATATATATATATATAAATAAAAAGAAAGAACAGTAAGATATATAATCCGGTGTTCTTATAGATATATTTATTTTTACAAAATAGTGCTCAATGTAAATCTACAGAGCATTAATATGAATAAAACGTATTCTAACACGAAAAACGTATTCTAACACCCACCAAAAAAAAAAAAAAAATCTTTAAATATACAAATATTTAAATATACCCCTACCAAAACGTAGCTAATAACAGATACATCAAAATATAGACATAAAGAACACGCAAACACCCCTGTCTAGTAGAAGTGAATTAATCTGTAACCTTGGAAACGTGAATTATGATTTTAGCTGTGTCTTTAAAACGCAGTAATTTTAAAAGTTTTTAAATTCGCTTGAGGATGAAATGGAACTAATGTCTTTAATTTAATTACAAAATTAAATTCGGACCTTCCATTTTGGAAACATGTTTAGAACTGTGTAGCGGAAAAAACATATTTTAAATCAATTAATTTATAATATTATATATATATATATATATATATATATATATATATATATATAGTTTAAGAAAAAGGCAAAACATATTGCTAAAGAAGCATTCATGGAGAAGCACAAATATCGCTAATTTTTATTACTGTGACAAAAGATTTAAGGAGATTATACAGTTATTATTCATATCATAAATAAAAATAATCTATACAGCTTTTTGGCATTATTAACACCTAAACTATCAACTGATAAAAAGAATGAAAGAGAGTACAAAATGCAAATTTGATATTTAGAAATTTCGGTAAGAAAACAAAAAGTAAAATTAAGACAAACGATGTTCAGGAGAGTGGTACAAAAACAAATGCTAGTACAGAAAAGCCCGAGATTGAAAGATCTAATAACAATAATAATAATAATAATAATAGTAATAATAATCAATACATATCTAAATACGTATAAATTTAGTAATCTTAATTCATATAATAAAAGAAATAATAATTGTAAATTATATTGAATTATTATTTTACTTTTAAGCAATGTTTACGTTTTATTTCAATTAAACATAAATCCATTAATTTTTGGAATTTCGAAATATCCTTCTGTTCAGAGCGCTATACATACATACATACACACACACACACACATACATACATACATATATATATATATATATATATATATATATATATATATACATAATATATATATTTTGGCAGCAATAATTCTTTCAAATATGTTTCGATGGATAAGGACAAGTTCTGTTTATCAATTTTTTATAAAATTTTTCATATTTCCGAATTAAGTGTTTTGTCTTATCGGTAAATTTGGCAAAGTTGGTATTTATATTTTGTTTGACATAATTTTCAGTTGACAATATAAATACAATAGCGTTTTTCTAAATTCTTGTAGTTGCTAAGGACATTTTGTTTTCAATAAATTCATTTCGTTTTTGCCTAGAAAAAGTCCACATTGGACGAAACGCGTCGGCTAATAATACAGTTTTACTATTGTCTTTTTACTTTAAAGAAATATACATATATTTTTTTCTGAACAAGGGTTGACCATAAATTATACACTATGTGTTAAGCACTTTCGGCTTCCGTAAACAATTATCAAAGAATGTGTTTAAGTATTAATAGTATGATAAGAATTTATCTACAGTTTTGGTTAGTTCTTTTGGCATATGTTTTTCGCGTTATGTTACTTAATAATAATCTTAAAATTTCGCATCATCAAACCTTAGTGTGTGGTGCGCCAATTTCGGAACAAACGTATTATGTACACTTAATAAGTAAAAAAAAAAACGACGCACTAAGCGAGTGACGTAGCGGTATTTAAAAAATATTAAGTTACATAACGCATGAAATAAACACAGACCTAAACAACTTTAAGCATTCTTAATAAACTATGAATACATAAAAACTTTCATAATGACTTACGGATGCCGAAACCACTTCATAGTTATCTGACAATTCATATTTAACCTAAGGCCTAAATTTAAAAAAAAAAAGAAGCAGAACTGATGTTAAAAAAAAAATCAATAGAAAATGGTGCTTTTGTTAATTAACCAAACTTGTACCAAACTTATATATATATATATATATATATATATATATATATATATATATATATATATATATATACTACAACCAGTCAAAAGTATTTGAACACCCTTAGATTTTTTTTTATTTATCATCCTAAAACTGTTATTTTCAATGAAACAAGCACCAAAATGGTTTTATTTATTATACTAAGTACAAGTTTTCCTGAGCCATATTAAATACAAATTAAACCAAAAAAAACAAAAACACAAAAAACTTCTTAAACTTTTGAGTCATCAAAATGACCCCTCTTTGACCGCTATCACTGTTTCACAGATTCTCGGTATTCTTTACACCAAAGCCTTGAGATAGACTGAAGATAGTTCTGCCCCGCTTTCCTGCAAAAGTTGGCAGAGGTGAGCTGCACTTTTGGGTTGTTTAGCTCAGACTCTTCGGTCAAGTTAATCCCAAACCATTTCAATCGGATTTATGTCCGTTCATTGCACCGACCAAGACATCAGTTGAAGGAAGTGCTGTTCCTCTTTGCTTGTAATGTACTTTTGGCAGAGTTTATTTGTATGCTTTGGTTAATTATCTTGCATGAGTACGAATCCTTGACCCACAAGGTGCGTTTCAGGTGGGATCGCGTTATACTGCAGTATACTGTGATAGCTGATCTGATTCAATTTGCAAATCCCCGATTTTGGAATTGGCAAAAGCCTTCCACGCCATTACAGAGCCTCCTCTATGCTTTACGGTTGGTGTAATATAGGAGGTTGCCGCTCAATCACCAACTCTTCGCCGCACATAAACACTCCTATTTGACCCAAACATTTCAAAGCTTGATTCGTCAGTCCAAATGACTTTATTCCACTGTTCTAGTGTCCAGTCGTTGTGCCGTTTTGCCTACTGGAACCTTTTGACATTGTTTTGATTTCTCAACAGTGGGTTCTTAACAGCAATTCTGTCATGTAGGCCACCACAGTCTTTTCTAACAGTGGATGTTGACACATTTTTCACAACATTGGTTCCTTGTGTGCTCTGATATTTGAAGCAGTCAGCTTTCTGTCACGCAAGCCGGTGACTGATGAAATTAACCTCTGCTTTTGTTGTTGCTTTTGCTCTACAAGACATACTTTTGGTCTTGTTTGTCCTGTTTCCTGATATCTCCTAACTTTATATTCCACTATAATTCTGGGATTTTAAAAAAAAATTTCTCTGCTTGAATATCCTTCTTTTTTCAAATTAATCAAGTGTAAGTTTACATGTTTTGGGCATATATATATATATATATATATATATATATATATATATATATATATATATATATATATATATATATGTGTGTGTGTGTGCACCACGGTGGTACAAAAGCAGCGATCCGATTTCTTTGGATGGAAGGTGTGATAGGAGCTGGAATTCATCGAAGATACTTAACGAGAGCCGGGGAAGCGTGACATATGAAGCACTAGCGAGAGGATTCACCAAGCTCGAGAGATGCCAATATATATATATATATATACACTAGCTTAAATGCCGTCCTATCGGGCGGTATTTAAAGTAGCTCCTGCAGAGGTCTCTTGATTGGGCCTTCATCGCAATAGGTAGGGAGGAGTAAATGCGACAGGCAACAGTAAATTACAGAAGGACTCAACACTGATCGCTGTATTTAAATATCGCATTAATATTTAAGCTTACCTTTTAAAAGTTCAACGATATTTCTTCTGCCCCCACTTTATTCAAAGACATTTTAATGTACGTAGGTCCCTATTTTCCGTACAAAGAATTATTTTTATTTTTGTTATGGCCCAGGTTAGGACCAAGGAAGAACAACACGAACACCAGAGTAGAAATAACGAAGGTATATTGCAGGAAATAATAATACAAGATGTACAAGGTGTTAGTATGACTGCCAGTCTGCTTTGGAGTGAACTACTATCGGCTTGACTCGATTTGGTATCTAGCCACCCCCACGAGTGTTGCATGTGGCACAAGGCCGAGTTTAACGTGGGTTTCCCGAGCCCGTAGGCTCGGCCAAAAAATGCCCGTAGAACCCGTATAAACAGGATCGGGTTGGTCAACCTCCCCGAAAGGGACTCTGCCCTTCGGCGGAGCGTCGTCCGGGTTTCTCTCTGCTCAGAAGCAGAGAGTTCGACCGTCAAGCCGAGAAGCTCGCTTTGATTCGTCCCTCTCTCTTGAGAAGCGTATTATACATAGTGTTAGGAAGGGTTCATTCTGTAGTTATAGGTAAGGACCCATGACAATTTTATGGGAGACTTTCGCTGGATTCCTCAATTAATTTCGATTATTCACAAATTAATTTCCAAATTGTTATCATAAAAAAAAAAATAAAAAATCACCGCAAAAAATGACGTAAAAATCACCGAAAACAACCGCAGTAACGAAAACTTAGGAATTCAAAATTTCAGGATTGATGGTTCGGATCTGTCCGGGAAAGTTTTTAATTTCTTCACGGAGTCGGCCTGATTCCAAAATGGTATGATATGTTAAGCTACGGCCTCTAAGAGAAAAGTTGGAAACACGGACAATTTTATTTGAAAACACTGTATTTTGAGAACAGTATTTAGAGTTGTGTCCCTTTAAGTTGAAAAAGTGTGACACAGTGACACACTAACATTAGCATTTATTATATATATATATATATATATATATATATATATATATATATACCCAAGTATATGATTGGTGTATATGGAATGAATTCCAATAACCAACAATTACTATTCTTAAAAGAGTGCTCAATACAAAGTAGATCAGATATAATTATTTATTTAAAAAAAAAAAAAATTTATAACATAAATATGTTATAAAATCACTACAAAAATAGCCATTTTGTTTCAACCTATCGGTTGAAACAAAATGGCTATTTTTGTAGTGATTTTATAACATATTTATGTTATAAATTTTTTTTTTAAAATAAATAATTATATATATATATATATATATATATATATATATATATATATATATATATATATATATATACGTGTGAGCATATATGTACAGAGAGAGTGAGCCATGGGTGGGCATAGAAATCAAATATGTTACACCATTTAAACGATGCGAAACGTGTCTAAATATTACATGTAGGCATGAAACTAATAGTTACCACACAGTGTTGATTCGTATGTCCACACTCTATATGTATAAAGGCTCTCTCTACGCTGAAAACACTTCCTTCATAAATATACAATTTTTAAACTATTAGCAAATACGGAGAAACGAAAGCTCATGCAAAAAAATTTGTCTGATCTACTTCAGGCACAACATAGTCTGGCACAAAGCTATAATATTGAAACAGACGGAGAAACTAAAGCTCATGCAAAAATTTGGCCATCCTGAATTTACTAACCCTTACGATAAGAGAGGAGGTCTTGTTATTGGCTGGTTGTTTACTAAGGTGCATTTTGTCCTGACATACACACACTTCTTAGTAGAGAGGTTCAAATTTACCAAAGCCCATCCATCGTAATTTGGTCATTCTGAACTTGCTCGCTAAAAGAAGCGTCATTGTTATTGGCCGCTTATTTACTAAAGTGGGCTTAGGGTCGCATCACGTCGAAACATAAACATCCCCTAAAATCACCGAAGTTAAGCAACGTCGAACTTGGTCAGTAGCTAAATGGGCTAAATTCATGAAAAATATTTCTTACATCCTATCTACGGATATGCCATAACTAACTTCAATGACACTTCTTAGATGTCTCTAATAGCTACTGCATCATTGTCGTATTAATGTTTGTGGTTATGCGTGTGTAAATGCAGATGTTTACATGAGTGAACGGATCTGACTTTAGCAGTGTGACTATCTTTGATCTTGTGTGCGTGGATTCAATTTTTTTTTTTTCTCAGGCCGGGCTGGTGCGGCGGCTGCTGGCGCTCATCTCAGTCTGTAAAGACGCACTTCGACGCGTGTAGTTCAACGTCTTTGTCTCTTCGGTTGTGGCGGGAAAAGAAATCGTCGCACGTACAAGGCTTCCCGCTGTTAGGCAATAAATCATCTGGGATGATATTTTGAGTTAGGTTGCATTAAACATTTTTTGTTTTTACCACTAAGATCTCCACGACGTCTGACACTGAATCAAGTCGTCAAAAAAAAAAAAAAAAATGCTTAATAGTTTTAGACCAATTCTTCCTCGTTTCGCAAACTGGCGAATATGAAATACTCATTCTTCCTAAACCATTCCCAGAAATTCTATAACATGGCTGTAATTGCTTTTTTTTTTACTTTATTATTATTATTATTATTATTATTATTATTATTGATGTTGTTGTTTTTCTTTTAATGTCATCTTCCTTCAAAACGTATGCGATCATGCATCTCCACAATTTCCTTTTCTGTGTTATCGGTGAAGATAGCAGAGTGGTTTTTTGTTGCATTCTTCACAGTTTTGAATTTAGATTTGTCCTCCTCTGAGACTGGCTTCCACCCACATCTAGTCTATTCTTCTATTTAACCCATAGATGAGGGGGAGAAAGAATTAAAGATGTTTATTGGGATAGCGAAATATGCATTTCAAAAGCTAAGCAGAGTATTAAGAAATAGGAAAACTTCGTTAGAAACAAGGAAAAGAGTACTAAACTGTTACGTGATATATGTCCTCCTGTATGGCAGTGAGTGCTGGACAATCTCCTCAAAGGTCAAGAAGAGACTGGAAGCAACAGAAATCTGGTTCTACAGGAGGATGTTGAGAAGGATGGTCCGAACATGCGAGCAACGTCGAAGTTTAACAAACAATGGAGGCAAAAAGAAAACTTATAATTAACATCAGGAAGAAAGAGTTGAGGTTTTTTAGGATGCATAATGAGGAAAGAGGGCTTGGAAAATCTGATACTCACGAGACAGGGTGAAGGCTAGTGAGACAAAGAAAAACAGTCCACGACATACTTAGATAGTGGGACAGGAAGAAATAACAGAGAGACAAAATTTATTAAAATCTACAAGGGACAGGAATTTGTGGAGATCCATAATCGCCTACGTCCTAAGGGGACAGTTCATAAAGAAGAATATAAAAGTCTTTTTGATAATATGGCTGGTTTCAAAGATGTATATGTTTTCATATTTCTTTAACTCGACATAGAATCATTTACTGTTTAGCAAAGCAGAGAAGTATTGATTTTAATTAATGCTCACTCAATTAGGACACATAATGAGGAAAGAAGACTCGAAAAAATTGATACTCACAGGACATATTTAAAACAAGAGGAACAGAAGCAAACTGCTACTTGTGCAACAGAATCAAATACAGATGCTTCCGCGAACACTTTAATCTTAACCCCTTCAAATAAATGATCAGTCTTATATCTATCCCCATATCCTCATCATGTTTTCTTACTTTCTCCTCTTACATTCAATTCACAAACTTCATCAAGTAATCCAATACCTTGAGAGGCTCTTGAGTCATATTTGGAGTGAGAACTCGGAGAGCCGAGTTCGAATTCCAGTTGAGTTAGATTCACTTATGCACAAATACCCTTGGGAAAGGTATGAATCCATCTCTTCTCCCGTCGGCTATGGATTGAATAGTAGTACAGACTGGTTTCTTTAGCTTTAGTTGGCAAACCAGTCAACCGCAGAAAGAAATGGCAACATACTGCGGGGAAAATCTTTCTCGCCAGTCATGTATCTTTCGATACATCATCGCTCAAACGTGTATCACGTATAGCACTTAACTGACTGAATACCGAAACCTAAATATTTTGACTGCACTTTTATGGCTTCAACTAACTCAATTGAACGCAATTGTATGTCTTCGATTTGGTTTCGCCTGTTTTGTTTTACGGCATATCAACTTCAATGGGTTATTTAATGCCGACATGATTTTCATTGCTGGTAATATTTTTTTCTTCAAAAATGTATTGCTGGTAATAATTTTTTTTCAAAAATGTATTGCTGGTAATATTTTTTTCCAAAAATGTATTGCTGGTAATAATTTTTTTCCTTAAAAAATTCATTACTGGTAATAATTTTTTCCTTCAAATATTTATTGCTGGTATTAAAACCTATTTTCACGCTTTCATAGTGTTTTGACCCCAGTTTGGGGTTAACTATTTGTCCATAGCTGGGACCCTAACAGGTGCTACCAGCCCAGGTCAGGATGGACCTGCGAACACCAGCAATTAAGAGATGGTTCCACACTCCTCAAAAGCTCCTGATCTTAGGCCTTGCTAACGGATGTAGCTTATCATCTTACCCAGGACGCGGATGTAGTTTATCGCCAAACACAGGTCTGTGGATGTCTTCAATGACAGATAAAATATATGGTTGGTCATTTTGATATAAAATGTATTGTTGGTAATTAAGCTATAAAATGAATTGTTATTTTCTTTAAAAATGTATTGTTGGTAATTTTAATATATGTATTGTTGGTAATTATTTATATAAAAATGTATTGTTGGTATTTTTACTATAAAAATGTATTTTTACATTTTCATGGTGTTTACCCATAGCTGGGACCCTAACATTTGCTAATACCTCATATCAGGATGGGCCTGGGAACTACAGCAATTAAGAAACCTTCAATCTCCCGATCGGAGTCGTGTGTTGTTTTACCCAGGACTAATGAATTTGGTAAATATTAGTTAAAAAAAAAAAAGAAAAAAAAAAAAGGCGTTGATACGCAAGCATCTTCCTTACAGGAGCGAGGTAAAATGGAAGAGATAAAAATTGAAGAGATAAGTGACGCTATAAGTTCTTTAAAATGTCGCTAGCCCTTGGGATACATTTTTTTTTTCTAAAGACTCCCTTATTCGTACCAACTGTTTTTGATAAAATGTCTTTTGTTGGGTGGTTCTTGTTTACTCTCAAAGGCTTTGATTCCTTTAGAGGGATAGAAAAAAAGAAGATTACTACAAATTATTAGGTTGGTGCAAAAATAACGTCGGTTTTTGACGTTAAAAATACGTCAAAAACCGACATTATTTTTGCACCAACCTAATACCAACCTAATTCCAACCTAAAAACTGGTGGATGTTTCCTCACATACGTTGGATGAGAAAGAAAGAAAGAAAAAAAAAACTTGTCAAGATGAGATATCCACTATTCAAAACAAATAAATTAGCAGGTTTCTCCCACAATACGAAGCAGAAAACCCTAAATTAGCAAGGCTGCTAGAATTTTTTTCTTGCTAACCTAGTTGATAACTTATACAGGGATTTAAAAAAAATTTCTATTCAACGTAAATTACCTTTTCCTTAGTTGGACGATTTATTTCTTCACGGCTTTGGTAGGTTATTTAAATGTAGAAAATATTTTGAGGTAATAATGATTTACAGATACGAGTCCTATTATTTAACCCATAAATGGGGGAAGAAGAGGAGGATTCATATTTTCCCAAGATTATTTGCGCGTAAGTAAATATAAAGAACCTGCGCTCGATTTCCAATTCCGAGGCATCATCAACACATTCAAGCATACAGCACCTGGTATTCCGAAACGGCCACCCATATAGCAACTGACAGGCTCGACGTTGCTTAACTTCGGTGATCGTACGAGATTCAGTGTTTCAATGTGTCATGGCCAAATAGCCCCTCCCATGTGTTGCTTCTAAAATACTAGTAAAATCTACATTACTTTCGTGGTTATTAGATACCGACGATTATTTGCCAATTAAGGGAGAGATCTATGGAAGAAAGAATTACTTCTCACGTTGGGGGCATTATAATATCCTTGAAATAATAAAACCGTATATTATGAACGGAATGGAATGGTTGAAAGGAAAATGAACGACAAACATGCTTTGTTCTCACAGAGACTTTTATACCACTAAGACACACACACACACACACACACACACACGCACATATATATATATATATATATATATATATATATATATATATATATATATATATACGTGTCCCACGCAGAGAAAAATATATCACTTTTATCTTCACGACAAAGCATGGTGTAAGGAGAATAAAAAAGGAATATGATATAATATGAAGATACTTTACATTATTCGGACTATTGTCCTCATCTTTGTCGCCATATTTATTACAACGTTTCGGCCGTTGTACGCTCCGGCCTTCTTCAGGTGGATGGAATATCGAACTGAACCCTTTATTTCGCTCACTGGGGTAGACTGTTCTAGTTCCACGTGACATGTTTAATGGGTGTCAATTATCAGTTATCTCCTTGTTAATTCCCCTCTCCAAGTTCTCCACTGCCTTAACCGGGTATTGAACTCACACTCTTTGGGTCCTGTCACTGGATCTAACCAACGCCTTTATCCGCTGCGCCACGTGTCAATGAGGGCACATGGCACAGTGGAGAACTTGAAGAGGGGAATTAACAAGGAGATAACTGATAATTGACATCCATTAAACATGGCACGTGGAACTAGAACAGTCTACCCCAGTGCGCGAAATAAAGAGTTCAGTTCGACATTCCAACCACCTGAAGAAGGCCGGAGCGTACAACGGCCGAAACGTTGTAATAAATATGGCGAGATGAGGATAATAGTCCCGATAATGTAAATAGTGTACATAATACCTCATCTCAGAAATATAGACATATAATGAAGATACTTCTGTGTCTGGAGAAGCCATGTTTAGGACTCCAGATTCATACGGGCTAGATTCATCTATTATGTCCCAGGCAAGGATATATTCCCCGAACGCGAAACAGTCATTCTTGGGTTTTCCCAAATTAAGGACTGCGAGTTGAAAGTATTTTTTTTAATTATATCTGGTAAAGATATATTCCTACAGGGAAATGGAACCATTGACCTGTAAGCTGGGTAAGCAGATTTAGCCTCTGCGCGGGTCATGTGGTGGGGCGGGATAAAAAAAAAAGAATCAACCTCTTGGTTGTATTCCGGTTCACGCTGAAATTGTCTGCCGCTTCAAATACCTCGGTACCTGAATCAGTTATACCAAATTTAGTATAAGGAATAAGGAAATTGAACAAAGAATAGGCTTGATGTATTCGGTTGGTTGGCTGGTTAGTTGATTTTGTTTAGTGGCGTATCGGTTATTTAATGCTAAAATATAAATATTTGGAACACAATTTTTTCGCCATACCCACACTTGTTCTATTTTCTGCACGCTATATTTTTGTTCGTAACAAAAGGCAATGAAAATAAGAAGTATAAAATTATTCAAAAAGTTATATTATAGAAAATGGAACGAACTTTTAATTCTTTCACTACAGTTTGTTAGAACAGTTAAAAAAGGGCAAGTAACTCTGATTGTTATCGTCGTGATTCCACACACCTTCACACAAAAGGCTAAAAAGTAAACCCCATCAGTTCTGGAAAGAGGGATATTTTTACCAAATTCTGGGTATTTATACTGATTCTGTGTATTACTGAGGTACATACATACATAAAGAAAGAACGAAACATATATATATATATATATATATATATATATATATATATATATATATATAGAGAGAGAGAGAGAGAGAGAGAGATAGAGGGAGAGAGAGATAGATAGATAGATAAAGAACGGAGAACAAAACACAGAGATGAAAAGATATTAACTAAGCTTAGTTTTGGTACATGGTACCTACTGAGGATCGAAATCCCAACCCAGCAGTAAAAACAAAATGTTTCATTGGTTAGTTAACGATTACTCCAAATCAAGATGCCCTGATGGAAATGAGTAACGCACAGATAGATAGATGGATAGATAGATATGAGCATACTAATAGATACTTAATAGACAGTTTTACTGTTGAAATAGCTAGAAGTAATCATAAGTTCTATTCTGGTAGTTCCTTTTTTCGTACTTCTCGCCTGTGGAATTCTTTACCAGCTTTTTGCTTCTCTCCAACCTCATAATCAAAAATTGAAATCGCCATCTTCTGTCACTTTGATACCTGTTCTTTTATTGTCCTTTCTCCTCACTAATGTCTGCACCTTCACTTTCATGCCCATTAAAACTTTGCGTATTAGTGGAATTATTACCTTGCTTTAAATGATTTTTAAAAGAGATATGAACAAATTAATGAACAAACTGAGATAGATAGATAGATAGATAGATAAGAACAAATTGATAGGTAGATAGATAAGAACAAATTGATAGATAGATAGATAGATAAGAACTGATAGATAGATAGATAGATAGATAGATAAATAGATAGATAGATAAGAACAAATTGATAGATAGATAGATAAGAACAAATTGATAGATAGATAGATAGATAAGAACTGATAGATAGATAGATAGATATATAGATAGATATGAACAAATTGATAGATAGATAGATAGATAGATAGATAGATAGATATGAACAAACAGATAGATACATATGAACAGATTAAGACAGACAGACAGAAAGATAGATAGATAGATAGATAGATAGATAGATAGATAGATAGATAGATATAAAAACTTTGAGATAGGTAAGTAAATTCATAGATACGGAGAAGATGTGGTAAATCTGAATAAAATTAGAAAGATAACGAAGAGACAAGTACAAAAAACCAACTGCAATTATTTTGCGAGAAAGCCAAAGCGATGGGAAAAAGATGAGCTCGAAGCTGATTGGATGACATTCAATCACCTGACAATACCCCCACCTCTCTCTCTCTCTTTCTCTGTCTCTCTCTCTCTCTCTCTTTCTGTCTGGTTCCCATGTCTCTGCGTCGCGACCGACTGTGTTGCCCCCAATGCAAATAGGACTTCGACTCTATTTCCCTTTCCTTCTTCCTGTTTTTCTTTCTTTTTTTCCCTTCTCTTCGCCGACAATTTTACCCTCTGCGCTCCTCCAGATATAGCGTCTAGACATGCATATTAATTGACAAAGACCTGAATGTGCATACATTTCCGGAGAAGCACTTGAAGCTCCTCATTTTCTTGTGAAGGCAGACACGTATTTACACACGTGCAAACAAGCAGTAGTGATAATCGTTGACACGAATCCACGGCATTACGGGCTGCTACGCGTTGGGCACCCTTAAGTAATTCTAGACTGTTTATTAAAGAAAATTGCCGAATTTCGGGGATGCATTATTTTTATAATTTTTACTGGCTTATATTTCATTATACTTTTTAATATTATTTTATGTTATCTCTATTATAATTTTGCTTGTCCCACCCTTCATAAGTTAGTTAGTTCCTTAGTTAGTTCACCCGACCGTTACGCCCTGCCAATAACTCATCAATAAAGACCCATTCCATTTTGACCGCGTGAAATCACAGAACTGAAATATCAGAGAAACGACTTGGTTTTAGTGTGAAAATGAAAGGAAGGAAGGAAGGAAGGAAGGAAGGAAGGAAGGAAGGAAGGAAGGAAGGAAGGAAGGAAGGAAGGAAGGAAGGAAGGAAGGAAGGAAGACAGAAGGGTTTAACGTCTGTTTTAGTGAAATGGAGAAAGTTGTCAATTTCAAATCCTTTCATTTATACACCCTTATTTATGAATAACTGTATTAATAAAAATGTTTGCAAGACACGTTTTCGGCTAGTTATTACGATTATTCTGTGCGGTATCATCTTGTCAGAGATTTTAAGTGTCTAATTATTATTTTAAGTGCCTAATTACTAAGTACCCTCCAGGCTCTATGAGTAGAAAGGGCACGGTAGGAGAGTTATCTGTGTATTGTCGGGACGTT
>OZ010572.1:105349855-105457355 GCA_963932145.1 Acanthosepion lycidas
CTGACCCCAATGTTGACATAAAAATGCTACTCTCATCAAAGGAGACAACAATTCACTACGACAAAAATATCTACTGAGTAACTTGATCGCAGGGTCATATACAGTAAATTTACGCCCTGGCACTTAGAACATTTCACCATTCCTGGCTGAACTTCTATTGCACAGTGTGGGATATCTACTAACAAAAGTGCTGGTAAGGAAAAGATTCTAACTGAAATCGGAGAGATAGAAAAAAAAAAACAAATTAAAAATTAAAAATTCCTAGCATCTCTCGTTCGTTCGCATATGAAGTCGCACCAACATAACAAAATTTACTCCGATGATGTCATAAAGAACGAAACGCGTCAAAAGAAAACTTTCTTACATTCTGTCATATATATATATATATGTATATATATATATATATATATATATATATATATATATATATATATATATATATAGATAGATAGATAGATAGATAGTAATCCGCTGGGTTGGTATAATCCAGACGACTCCTATTACCTCAACATAAAATTTGAAATATATTAAAACTGATTCACAAAAGAGCGCTCAATCATTATTTTCATCAAACAGAGCAAATTTTCTTTGCCATTTAAATTAGGATACCTTTAGTTAATGACCATTTTCACCTGCGAATTTTAATTTTAAAATTCGAAGGATTTTTCAAACTGTTTTGAATATTGCGTTCTGTCTCCGCTTTTAGATTTACATACTCTCTATATTTGATACTTAGAACTTTTACCCCTAAATATAGCATACGGTAAAACTATATATATATATATATATATATATATATATATATATATATATATATATATATATATATATATATATATACAGTATTTGGGAAGTAATACCTCTTTTATATAATTTTCTTTGAAGACGAGTAATAAAGCACCCTGATTACACATTTTATTTTATTTTTCTTGCATTCGTACAATTGATTTCATTTCTGCGTGTAAGTATATATATATATATATATATATATATATATATATATATATATATACTGATGTGCCAAAAGTCATGGGAGAACAATATGAAAACATAATGGTAGGTGGCGGCACCATACATTGAACATGACATTTGAGGACACCTGCCTTAAAACGACTTCGTAAAAAAAATTTCACAAGTAATTGCTAGTGTGTTCGAATTATGCTAGTTATGTTAGTTTTTTTTATAGTTTGTAACACACCACTAAACTTATTTTGAACATCTTGTCTTTGGTCAAAATGTAGGTGATCATGCCTGTCCAAAACCTTTAAATTGCCATGCACTTGTTTTTACTGCTATGGAAACGAGTATAGAATAGTCAATCACACAATACGACCCATGGGCCACATGTAGCCGAAGGAGACTACACAGTGTTGCCTGTGAGAGTTTTTCGGAATAATCATTTTATTTTTACGTTCATCAAATTAAATTCGGTGACTGATCGCATTTTTTAATCATTTCACCCCAAGCATCACAATAGCCTTATTCAGGAGAGAGAATAATAAAAGACCTGGAATTAAGAAGGGAAAAGATAACGACTGACATTGCATTTAAATTTTTGAAGCAAGATGTCAGAAGAGAGTTCTGCCAGAGAGAAGTGTGTGAGAAGAAACTGTTAGCATAGAACTTACGGTTTTATCTAGGCATTTCAATTGTAAAATGATGAGATATAGGTCTAGCTGCCAAACTAGTACTGCTCTTTAAATTTGTGAAATCAAGTTACGTAAAAAGTAAATCTCACCAGAACAATTGCACTGAAAATATTTCTAGAAAAATGTACATTACAATGTCGGGAAAGTGACTGAAGCCGAGATGCCGGGTCTGGACTGATAACATTTCATATTCTTCTTTGGTTTTTAAATACATAGCAGAACACCCGACCAGATTTGGCGACAATATTCAATGCATGGATACGGTAGACTTATAAATATGTGAGATAGATTTGGATGAGAAAAACTTTTCGAAAACTTGAGTTTTTTGAAAGCATGACAATATTCAACAAATATTAATTTATCAATTTATCTAATTAATCATTTTAACTGTTCGTCTCTATATCTGGTTTTATCTCATTCAGAAACACATTATTTTTGCGACTCACAGCTAATTCTCGACGGTCAATGTGGCTCTTCACACAATTAGTTCTGCAGTCGTGGGATAGACCAAAACCCAAGCTTTTCTGCTGTTTTCTGTATATCCGTGAAAGTTAATTTCAATATTTTTTCTTAGTCGAAGCGTTAAGTGTTTTCTTAAATTAGTTTCTCTTTGCGCAAATACTATGAAAATGTAGGAATTTATTTTGCTGATAAATATCTTAGATAAGCGCTTCATAATATCGATTAATTTCAATAATTAATCAAACATTAATACTATCAGTCGGCTGTTGTGGTTATTCGATTTTTAAATTTTTTTTTATCTAATTTCAATTATTTATTTATTTTTGTTTTTGTAACAATCTGCTTCGAAAGATTGCGATCTGAACGAGCAGACATCGTTCTATTTCTGGATATTTCTTCTAAATAGATTTATTTCTAGATATTTGTTTTAGACAGGTGTATTTCTAGACATTTGTTCTAGACAGATTTATTTCTAGATATTTGTTCTAGACACATTTATTTCTAGATATTTGTTCTAGACAGATTTATGTCTACATATTTGTTCTAGACAGATTTATTTCTAGATATTTGTTCTAGACAGATTTATTTCTAGATATTTGTTCTAGACAGATTTATCTCTACATATTTGTTCTAGACAGATTTATTTCTAGATATTTGTTCTAGACAGATTTATTTCTAGATATTTTTTCTAGACAGATTTATTTCTAGATATTTGTTCTAGACAGATTTATTTCTAGATATTTTTATCACGCTTCATTAACGTAGGCGGTAAGATTTTAACTGTTTTATTTTTTGTATATCTGAGATTAAGTTTTCTCAATTCACAAATTATTGATTACAGTTTTTTTAATTCTTATTTATCAAGTTTAGTAAGTTTCTAGGTCCCATTGAGTAAAATGAAAAAAGTAACAAACAAAAAACTATGGCAGGTTGCTCATAATAATCTAAATCCACCCACGCATATGCTATACTTTTACAGGCTATGGATTATAGCTCTCCATAACATCTTGTTCTTGCTACTCTATGGCCAAAGATATAGGTATGGTTCTACAGAAGGATGATAAGGATACCATGGACCGAAGATGTGAGAAATGATGAGGTTTTGGAGAGGATGCAAACAAGAAGGAAGCTTATACCTAACATCAAGAAGAGGCAACTGAAATTTCTGGGACACGTAATGAAAAAGGAGGGCTTGGTGAATTTGATAATCACAGAACGGATACAGGGAAAGAGAGACAAGGGAAAGCATAGCGTGACATATCTAGCGGGCTTAAGCAAGTGGGTGACAGAAAACGGTCTAGGAGAAGAAGCAAAAGGACAAATCATATTGATAACTACATGATATTAGGCGAAGTAGAGAGCCATGATCGGCTACGTCCTGAAGGGACACTGCACATTAAAGAAGAACAGAAATAACTTCTAGCACAAAGCTATTCATAGGGCTACCTTAAACTTTCCAAGTGGCTTAATCGTTGCTTCACCGTCTTCCCCTGACTTCACTCGCCGGTGAGTGTTACAGTCTGCATGTCTTCTTTCCTGTTCTTTTTTCTGATTGTTAACAGCAGTCTCCTTATATTTCCCGTCCTAGGTTTGACGATAAACTATATCTGGCAGCAAGGATTCTGATCGGGAGATTGGAGGTTTTGAGGAGCTTGAAAACACCTCTTAATTGCTGCTGTCCTCAGGTCCACACTGACCCGGAGTGGTAGCACCTGTAAGGGGTCCGAACTATGGGTAAATAGTGAACCCTCAAACTGGGGTCAAAATACTACGAAAGTATAAAAATATATTTTTATCTTAAAATTCCAGCAATAGGTTTTAATATCAAAAATCCAGCAATAGATTTTAAGAGTAAAAAAAATCCAGCAGTAAATTTTAATTGTAAAAAAAAATCCATCAATTGATTTTAATAGTAAAATAAGCAATAAATTTTACTATAAAAAAATCCAGCAATATATATATATATATATATATATATATTAAAGAAAAAAAAAACTCACTTTAAGTTTACATTATAATAATTTATTTCACCAGAGCTCTTTTAAAGGACTCTGGATCATCAGATAGCACTTTTGAAGACATGATTTTGAAGCTAAATTTAATGGGGTCGCATCATACACGAGATATAGAATTTAATATATGTTATTCTGCCACTGGGTACGACGTTGACCAAAATGTATGCCATTTACTGTAGTCAAATTAGCTTTAAAATTAGGTCTTCAAAAGTCGCATGATACGCGAGCATATATATATATATATATATATATATATATATATATATATATATATATATATATATATTCATCGACATTGGCGGTAGTTTAAAGTTAGGAAGCCCAGTCTACGCCGCTATCATCTCCTAGTTGAGAAATGAATAGATCGATTCATAACGTTTCAGGGATTTTTGTGAAAAAAAAAATGAATGCAACAAATTTTTAAACTGCTTCATATGTGCATCTACATTTATAAGTACAGATGATATCCTTTCTTCTTCTTCTCTCCCTTCTTCTTCTTTTCTTCCTCCTTTTACTCCTTTTCCTCCCCATCCCCTTTTTCTTCTTCTCCTTCCTCTTCTTCTTCTTCTCTTCCTCCTTTTATGGCTTTTTCACCCCTCCCCTTCTTCTTCTTCTTTTTACTCTTATTCCTCCCCCTTCTTCTTCTTTTTCTTCTTCTCTCCCTTCTTCGTCTTTTCTTCCTACTTTTACTCCTTTTCTCCCCTCCTCCTCCCCCTTCTTCTTCTTACTCCTTTCCCCCTTTCTTCGCGTGTAGCTTTCTCATAATGAAGTTGTAATATGCATTATGAAAGTAATTTTTTGCTATAGAAATACAGTGTAATTAACAAAAATGGAGTATCAATGATCAGAAAGATTAAGAATAATCTGCGCTTAATCTTTCGAACGTTTCCTTTTCTTATGGATTAACCATCAATTGCAAGAAGACTGAGAAAAAAGCCCAAGATTGGAGTTACCACTTTCATCAAGCAGAAGTTAAAATATCTGGAAAGTGTTTTAACAGAGGATGGAAAATGCGACATCAAGATCCGAACATACGTTGGACTAGCAAAAAAAAGCATTCCAAAAGCTAAACAAGATATTTAGAAACGAAAAAATATGGTTAGATATAAAGTATGGAGGGCTGGATTATTATGTGATATCCATCAACTTATATTGCAGTAAATGTTGGACAATCTCCCCAGGGATGAGTAAAAAATAAAAAAAAATAAAAAAACTAGAGTTTGAAGAAATGTGGCTCTACAGGAGGATACTAAAAATTACATGCAGAAAGCGACTAACCCACATGAAAGTCTTAATGGCTACAGAAAAAACGCTTCTACTCAGAATCAGGAAAAAGACAATCTGAAATTCCTTGGATACGTAATGAGGAAGAGGGGATTAGAAAACTTATTGAGGGAAAAGAGAGGAAAAGTAATTCAGCGTGACAGTTACTTGACGTGTTTGTGTGAATGAATAGAAGAACTAGGGTAGGGGGTATGAATGGATGGCGGGAGACTTAGAGAAGGTTGAAAAACTGCTAAGACCCATACGAGATAGGAAGTTGTGGCCAGCTATGATCGCTTACGTGCTGAAGGGACGCGTCACATGGAAGAAAAAGAATGCTACACTTTTGCATCGCAAGAAATGGTCGTTTTGCGGTCAGCTATTTTCTTCCCATCAGCCAAGATATTAAATCTTATTTGTTTACTCATCATCGGAGCCTGAAGCATAGACCTTATAAAGTACATATAGAGTTTAAACGAGAAAGTCAAGAAGAAAGAAGCAGCATTATGTTAATCTATGCAGGAAGTAATTGTTCTATATACAAGTTGGTGACCTTTTTTTTTTTTTTTAATAAGACATTCCTTTATTTGACATAAATATTTAGAACAAGTGTTAAGTATCAAATGACAACAACGTCACTTTTAACAAGATGTCACACGTTTCGGGTTGAGGCCGAAGAAGATACACGTCTGCTCTCCCGTTGTAATTGACCCAAACTTAAAACTAGAATATCTAGTCGCTTCGCGGTTCTCACAGAATACCATCTATGAATATCAAATTAGCAAAAGCACGTTACTTTTTCTTGAAAACGGAAGGATACCCCAATACTTTGTTCAAAGTCTCAGAAAGAAAAAAAGAAACGATGTCTTTTCAGTGTTCGATTGTCTAATTTGACAATCTCCTCACAGATTAAAGAGAGCCTTAAAGCAAAAAAAAAAAAAAAAAATGCCGTTCTACTAAAGGATGCTGAGAATACTATAGGCTGAAAATGTCAGCAACAACGAAGAGAAGATAGAAGCAAATCAACGCTTATCCTTAACATCGAAAAAAGAAAATTGAAAGATACTTGATGTAACAGAAAAGTGGTTCTACAGAAGGATGCTGAATATCTGAGCATCGACGAAGTTTTAGGGAAAATGGAAACAAAGACAACGCACTTTAGGGATATATAATGAGGTAAAGGGGCTCAGATAACGTAACACTTCGAGGAAATAAAACAGCTTATTATCTTCCTAAAATGTTTGTATGATTGGTTGGCAGAACCCAGTTTGAGGGAGATAGCAAAAAGGCAAAATCTACAAAGAACTACAATGGACAGAAAATTGTGGAGAGCCATGGTCGCCGATGTCCTGAAGGGACATGACTCATAGGAGATGATGAATGTGAAAGGAAATGGTACATCAACTTCTCTTATATGCCATATTCTTTCCGGGCGTGGGCAAACGCGGCTCTTCACAATTTCCTTTCTTTTGCAGCTATAAGCAGCATTTTGTGATTTACCATAATTCTTCTTCAAAATTTTAACTGCAACAACAATCGTCACCCGCTGTCTCTTTGAAATTAAATTTTAAATTAAAGTCAGTTTTTAAATTTAATTTGGATTGTTAGAAATGTAAATGCTACAACAATCGTCATCTTGTCTTTCTTTGTATTTAAATTTCAATTTTAAATTAAAAATCTTCACAAACTTATATGCAACATCTTCGGTCACTTTGAATTTAAACTGAAATCTTAAGATAAATTTTATAAGATTTATTAAAATTAAATTTTTATGGAATTAAATTATTTCTTCTCTTTGAATCTTGTTCGTTTGTTCAATAATCTTGTCAATAACGTTTCCTTTAACCAAAAATGGTGCCAAAATCTTCATTGGTAGAAACAAAACTAAAATGAACGAATCACGATTTAAGAATTAATAACAATGACAATTGGTAGAGTATAAGTTCTATAATAAATCTATTAGTAATTACAAACAGCCGAGTATTACTTTAGTACAAACAAGATAGCAACAGTGAAAAAACAATCAGAAATACTTTAAATGCAACATCGCCATCGTAGTGTGTTTCTTTTTTTATTCCTGTTTTTGTATTGTCCTTTCTCCTCAGTAAAGTGTTCTTATTCTTTTTCACTCCCAGTAAACCCTTGAATCTTAGTGGCATTATCGTCTTGCTTGCGGGGGGGAGGGGGTGGATTGATGAAAAAAATAATTTGTGAATTAAGGAGAATATTTGACATTAAGTATTAAGAGTCGAAGTAATATCAAGTATTAGGTTGGTGCAAAAAGAATATCGTTTTCTCACATAGTGACATATGTGAGAAAACGACATTATTTTTGCACCAACCTAATATAATGTTTTGAGGAAGGCCAAGAGTATCCTGGCGGAAATGTTTTGAGAAAGCATTAGGAGAATGGAATAAGCAATAATTTTACTGTTGATCATTTAAATTTGTCTGTACTTTTCTATATGGCCAGATGTGCGCGCGTGATTTTTTTTTTTGTTATTCATGTTTTTTTATGCATTGAATGAATCAGTAGCCACTAACGCAAATTAACAAAAAAAAACAAAAAAAAAACAAAAAAACAGACGACTTCCTCTTGAGGTTAAGGAAAAAATAAATCCTCTTGCTGTGTCTAAAAAAACGACGGGATGCTATATATCAATTCAACGGTACGTCTCCCTCGATTTCGAGACGGAGTGACCTTCAAAGGCATTAACTTTAATTCTATTATTATTATTATTATTATTATTATTAATAATAATAATAATAATAATAATAATAATGTACTTTTAGCCATCTACCCCGGGGGCCTAGTGCGTTCTAGACGATGATTAATCATTTCAACGAACTTGTTCAAAAATATACGCTACACATATATTCATGCAGCTATAAACATACATTCGGCCGTTGCGCGATGATGTACGCCTACCGTAGTCTAATGATGTGCACCTACTGTAGCTCGGTGATGCTCAATCTAGTTATGAATAACACTTCGCTAAGGCAGTGAGTTTGGGTTTGCGAACAGTGCTATGGTCACCGGTACGGAAAAGAGAGTCAGCGATCCGAGTTCAATTTCCAGTCGAATCTATTGTATTCACTTTCACACTAATGCTTTGGGAAAGGCATGAAACTCTCTCCTCTCAGACCCACCACATATGTGATAATTAGTAAGGTAGACTAGGCTCTCTAGCTCTGGGTGGCAACCTGTTTAAGAAAAGGGGCGCTATTCAAAGCTTTCCCTTACTTAGATAGTTTGCTACCTAGAAAAGAAAATGTTGACAAAGTTCATAGGTAGAAAAACAGGTGATCAAAGCAAAAAAGTAAAAAGGTTAAGAAAGAAAGAAAGAAAGAAAGAAAAAGTTGAGAAAGTGCAAAGAAAGAAAAGGTTGACAAAGTTATATCTTGGGATAGTGGTCCCCTTGATTTTTCTATTGTTTGGAATTCAATCCAAAGAGTGTAGAATTTAACGGGACCACTCTCCAAGGATGGCAGGGCAATTCATAGGTAATAAAGAAAAGGAATATGGGAAGAGCCATAATCGCTTATCTCCTAAAGAGGCAAACATTAAAAAGAAGTGACTTTAGTCGTATACTGGTGTTCCGAAATGTTTACCTAGTAAGCATTTTCACTAAGTGGCAGTTCGGCCAGTCAATTAAACTAGATTTGCTAACCATTGCTTCAAGGCAAGATGTCTTTAGCTTAACCCATTTTGGATGAGTATCACTGTGTGAAAGATTCATAGGTTCTTTTGTTCTTCTTTTGTTGATGGAGAGTAAAGACATTTTTTTGCTTGTGTAATGTTCCAGAATTATATGCAGCAAAGAACGAATAAAAAGAATGAAAGAAATAAAGAGTAAACAATCAAAGAAAGCAAGAAAGAAAGAAAGAAAGAAAGAAAGACGAAAAGTGTAAAAGACGAAAGAAAGAAAGAATACAAACTGAGATGGATTAAAAGAAAGAAAGACGAAAAGTGTAAAAGACGAAATAAAGAAAGAAAGAAAGAAAGAAAGAAAGAATAGAAACTGAGATGAATTAAAAGAAAGAAAGAAAGAAAGACGAAAAGTGTAAAAGACGAAAGAAAGAAAGAGAGAAAGAAAGAATACAAACTGAGATGGATTAAAAGAAAGAAAGAAAGAAAGACGAAAAGTGTAAAAGACGAAAGAAAGAAAGAGAGAAAGAAAGAATACAAACTGAGATGGATTAAAAGAAAGAAAGAAAGAAAGACGAAAAGTTTAAAAGACGAAAGAAAGAAAGAGAGAAAGAAAGAATACAAACTGAGATGGATTAAAAGAAAGAAAGAAAGAAAGAAAGACGAAAAGTGTAAAAGACGAAAGAAAGAAAGAAAGAAAGAAAGAAAGAATACAAACTGAGATGGATTAAAAGAAAGAAAGAAAGAAAGACGAAAGAAAGAAAGAAAAAAAAGAAAGAAAGAAAGAAATAAAGAAAGAAAGAATACAAACTGAGATGGATTAAAAGAAAGAAAGAAAGAAAGACGAAAAGTGTAAAAGACGAAAGAAAGAAAGAACAAGTAGATGAGGAAGCAAAAGAAAAAAGAAAGAGGGAAAGGAAAAAGTTTATATAGGCAGTCGAAAAGAAAGAATGATAAAAGAAAGTTTACGATAACAAAAAAAAAAAAAAAAAAAAGATGAAAAAAAGATAAATCTGAAAATTGCCAATGAAAACGAAAAAACAAATTATATAGGAAACCAATGAAATAAAAAAAAATGTTCGCGTTCCACTACCCATGTGTAGGGATATCTCATCTAGTATTTGTCTATATTTCTCAGATGAGGTATTATGTACACTATTTACATTATTCGGACTGGTAGACTGTTCAAGTTCCACGTGCCATGTTTAATGGATGTCAGTTATCTCCTGTTGATTCCCCTCTCAAAGTTCTCCACAAAATAAAGGATCTGCGGTCCATATAACATGAGGACAACCTTCAAAAGCGTGACAACACTTCACAGATATCTCTCTCGAGTGAGACCCCTCCATAGAGGAGAACACGACTAAAGACTGTGTGTACGCTATCCCGTGCAGCTGAGGAAAGAAATATAAAGGGGAAACAGGCCGCCCCCCTTAAGGTAAGGCTTCAAGAACACCAGAAAGCTGTAACACGAGGGGAAGTGGAAAAATCAGGCGTGATTGACCACATATGGAGAGAAAAGGGAGATCACCGCCCTCTTTGGGATCAAGTTGAGATCATAGACAAAGAACATCATTGAAAGATTCGTAAACTTAAGGAATCAGCATATACGCTTGGTCACAAAAATCTCCTGAGCCGACCAAGCATAGAAATTAATACAATATGGGAGCCGGTAATAAAGAGTGCCAGAGAAAAGCGATAATAACAACAAAAATTGCAATATGAGCTCTGGTAAAAACATGCAATGATAACAGCAAAAATTGCAATATGAGCACTGGTAAAAAATGAATGCTGAAGACATTAGGTTTATAATACCTATAAATTCATACACTTCAAGGACACATGGTACAGTGGATAAAGGCGTTAGTTAAATCCAGTGACAGGACCCAAAGAGTGTGAGTTCAATACCTGGTTAAGGCGGTGGAGAACTTTGAGAAAGGAATTAACAGGAGATAACTGACATTCATTAGACATGGCACGTGAAACTAGAACAGTCCACCCCAGTGAGCAAAATAAATGGTTCAGTTCGACATTCCAACCGCCTCAAGAAGGCCGGAGCATACAACGGCCAAAACGCCGTGATAAACATGGCGACAAAGATTCAGACAATAGTCCGAATAATGTAAATAGTGTATATCTCGTCTAGTTCTTATTTTTTTTTAGTACTGCTCAGTTATTGTTTGCCCATTTTCCACTGAGTCCAAGTACACATTGCTCGGCCCAGGGACTGAACCCACAATTACTGTCATCAAATTCACTAACCACCACTTTAACATACTAGGCTATCGTAGACGAATAGGGAAAAAGGTTGACAAAGAGCAAGAGAAAGGGAGAAAAAAGAAAAGAAAAGGTTGACAAAGTGTAAAAGAAGAACGAAAGAAGGAAGAAAGGACGTGCAAAAGAAAAAAAAGAAAGAAAAGATTAACAAAGTACAAAATAAAAAAAGTAAAGAAAGAAACCAACTTTGACAAAGTGCAAAAGAACAAATAAATAAATAAAGAAGAAAAAGTGGGAGAATGTGCAGAAGACAGAAAACAACAAAAAGAATAGGTTAACAAAATGCGAAAGAAAGGAAGAAAGAAAGATGGAAAAAAGAAGAAGAAAAAATCGACAAAATGCAAAAGAAAGAAAGAACGAAAGAAAAGTTTGAAAAAGTGCAAAAAGAAGGAAGAAGGAAGAAAAGCTGGATAAAAGTGCAAAAGAAAGAAAAAAGAAAGAAAAGAAGAAAGAAAAAATTGATAAAGTGCAAAATAAATAAGGAAATAAAGAAACCAAGTTTGACAAAGTGCAAAAGAACAAATAAAGAAAGTAGAAAAGGTGGGAAAATGTGCAGAAGAAAAGAAAAGAACGAAAGAAAAGGTTGACAAAGTGCGAAAGAAAGGAAGAAAGAAAGAAAAGTGCAAAAGAGAAAAAGAAGAAAAGGTTGACAAAGTGCAAAAGAAAAAAAGAAAAAGGAAAAGGCTGACAAAGTTCAGAAGAAAGAAAGAAAGAAGAAAGAAAGAAAGAAAGAAAGAAAGAAAGAAAGAAAGAAAAGGTGGACAAAAGTGAAAAAAAAAAGAAAAGAAAGAGACAGCCAGACAGAACATTATGACCTTTAATCCAGAATTGAGTATAAGAGAACAGAGGCGCCTGTTGGGTGTAGACCTTTATTTATTTATTTATTTATTTATCAAGAATAAAATAAAATCACAGCTGTGCTAAAGGATCCCGCGCTTAAAGCATATCACTCCAAGAAATAAAAAAGTTTTAGATAGATTTGTAATGTAAGAGGAACGTCCGCCAGGTACGTCAAAAACATTATTGCAGTGTATCGCACTCACACATGAGGTAGATATTTCTTTCAGCGTTGAGTCATACAAATAAGATCATAAAAAAAGCAAATTGGGCATCTTTTATTACTACGATAATTTTGATTTATGCATAATTACCAGACTCACAAAAGTAGCCTCCAGTTAATTGTCGACTCCGACAGTGACACGGGCTAATATTTTTGCACTAACGCTTTCATCATCATTTTGACTCCACCATTGATTTCAAAAATAGTACCCGGTTAATTGACGAATCTGTGAGAATTAACCCTAAAAATCATCATCATCATTCCTTTAACTTTTGTAATCGTAGCGGGTATCCGAGTGCACACACTGAATCTCCTCCACAACGGTCTATCGACGGCAGCCATCTGCAACTCTGGTGTAGTCATACTTGACCATTGTTTGACATTGGCCAACCAGTTTTTTTCGTTAGCGTTCTCTCCTACGTCTACCTTCAACGCTGCCTTGCACGATGGTTTTGAACAAGCTGTAACGTGTCCAAACGACGCCATTTTTCTCCGTTTGACAGTGACGAGAAGAGGTTCTTTGTGGCCAACAAAACAAAAAATCAACATATTTACGATTAAATATATATTTTAATGACATTGAAGTTCAAATAAACTTTTTAAAAAAGTATGTAAATTTTATCCCCTTCCTCAGCCTTCTTAGTGCCTTTAAATCAGCAAAATGACTCAGCAGCAGGCAGGTTAGGCTTAAAGCTGAAAATTCCCCACGGGATAATAGGGGATTAAATTGTTGGTTCGTGGACTTAGCTTGTTAGGTGTTGCTACTGTAGTTTCTTTAGGAAACTGGTCTAGTTGCCAGCCCTATACCTAAACAGTTTCGAATTCATATTTTTCCTTCTCCTAGACGGATTGCCAACCAAGGCTAAAGAGTCGTGTTTTTCCTGCTATTTAATCCATAGCTGGAGAGGAGAAAAGAATGCAAAAGTGAACGCAACGAACTCGACTTGAATTTGTTCGGCACGTCGATTCCAGATTCCACGGCTCGCTTTGTCTTATAGTCAAGCCATATTTCTTTACTTATATCTAATTTGTGTGTCACAGTGTGAAAATATGAGGATGTGTGTGCATCAGTGTATGTCTATGGGTACCATGTCAAATAAAAGAAACTTGTGACCTTGCTACTTAGTTAGAATTAAGTTTTCTCATCAACACCAGAGGCTGGTGTTCCAGCTTAGGCAAAAACCTGAAACTCCAATACTGATTTTATAGACCAGTGGGCCCCCCCACCGTTTCTTTTCTCTGTTCATGTAAACTATGCCAATATCAAGAAATATAAAAGCTATAAACAGAAAACAAATTGATGCTTGTACAGGAGGTGGTTGTGTGAGTAGTGTGTTGTCTACCTGCGTGGAAAGTCAATCCGGTGTGGCGAGTTCAAATTCTGACTGAGTCAAATCGTTCCAGCTATCGGACATAATAATAGTGAAAAGTGGGTTCTCTTGTTTTGACTGGCGTGTATAGAAAAAAATTGAATTCAAACCCTCTTAAATAATACGATAGACTAGAGTTATTAAGCTTAGTAGGTCGACTAGTCTAGTTGAAGGATAACTTTGAATTCTATACTAGTCTGAAGAGCGATGGGCTCCGTCGGGCTGTATTGCCATAGACAAACCCAATGCTGTTACGGCTGCAATACATATGGTGACCTAATAGGTTACGGGACGCGCAATCGAGTTTGAGGTAATATTTTCTAAAGAGGAAAACTCTTCGAACATTGATACAACATAATCTTACAGCACTTATTTTTCTTCATTTGGCCATATGGTTTGTTAAGCTAAATTTTGTAAATATCTAGATGTATATTTTTCACTGGTACCAGATGTTGTTTTTCGACTTGAGATAAAAACCAGGCTTATAACTAATGTCTCCCGCTCCAAAACTGTTAAATTTTACCGTACAATTTTGAGATTGTTATACTGGCGCTATAAATTATTCTCGAGTAATATAGATAAAAATATAAACTTAGCGTAATTATTTATCCTATTCACATGCAAACTATTGTCCACAGTTTTGTTGTGCTCGAAAGCCTTCATTAGGTGTGTGTAGATCCGGGTAACCTATAGGGAATTCCGAACTGAACCTATTATTTAATCTAGGGATATCTCGTCTAGTTCTTATTTTTTAGTACTGTTCAGTTATTGATCGCCTTGTTTCTATCAAGTTCAATTACACACTGAACGGTCTAAAGATTGAATTGACAATGATTATATCACTAAATTCAAGAACCAACGCTTTTAATCTACTAGGCTCTTGTCCCGTGGGACAATGCTCTGTAGATAACTTGGGGCCTAAAAACTAACCTACTGATGGCAACTAACATACACCTTAAACAAATTTACGCCATCAGGACTTTCTTCTATTCTGATTTTCTTTCACCTTCAACCAACTCTTACAAAGCCAAACGGCGATAGAGAATGGATGGCTTTAACAGGTTTTGAAGGCTTCTACTCTTGAACCGGCATGTGGGCGGTGAATGTAGATATCAACACCATCATCATAAAGGAAGCGATCAGCAAAGAAGAAATTAAATACTTGGGTACGAGATAAAGTCGACTACCACATACGTGTTATATGTCGATCCAGGTAACATACAGGGAATTTCGAACTAAACCTTTTATTTAATCTACGTTCGACTGTTTTCTTTCCATTGACCATATCTAGGGATATCTCATCTAGTACTTATTTTTTAGTACTGCTCAATTATTTGCTCGTCCTGTTTCCACTGAATCCAAGTAAGCACTACCCGGCCCAGAGATTGAACTCACAATTACTATGACATCAAATTGACGAACCAGCGCTTTGATCCACTACGCTATTATCCTAAAGATATTGAAATCGCCGGTTCCTTCTATCGACACCTTTACCTGACACTTTTTAACATATTCTATCTTTACAAGAGCCACATGTGACCAAAGAAGGAGTATTGCTATCATATCTGGGCTGGAGGTGCCCAAACCTCACTTTCCATCCTTCACAGTGCTCAAAAGAGTCTACGTGACCTTGTGAGTGATGAATTATTTTTCCACCTACTGCATCTTTGCCTCAGGCGAAATCTTGCTAGACTTTCGCTACTCTATCGTTATTTTCATGTCAAATGTTCGAGTGTAGTACACTCCTTGGTCCTCGAAGTTCAGACCTTCACAGTTAAGACTCATCAGTTCACATACTCTGAGTCGACTCATCACTTTCATATTTCATTGCTAAGGAGATGTTTTCCTCTCCAGAACTGTAGAACTATGGGATATACTCCCAATAGGATGCTTTTTCGATCATTACACACTTAACCTCTTCAAGTCTAGGATCAACCTTAAACTATCCTACGTATCTTCTTAATATGCACATTTTACTTCTTTGTACGATAATTTAGTAACAATCTATCTTGAGTGGCTCTTGGGTCTCGTATTGAGTGAACATAAAATAAATAAAAATATCCCTTTTTAAGAATGAATGACAAGATTTGTTTTGGAGTGTCTGGCGACCATCCCATTATCTTTGTGCCCTCTTAGGCTTTTTTTTTTTTTAAATGGGTCGGAATACGCTCCGTATAATGTGGGGGGCGGTATTGTTTTGAATTAATATACTTTATAGCTTCAAGATTATTGGTTGTGACATGTAGCACTCAAAAATGTTTTGTTTAAGTACTTACAAATAAATCTCTGAAGTTATCTTGACACCATCATAAACTTTGAAAGGACCTTTAGTTTTTCCTGACTACGATAGTAGTCCAAAACATTGAACTACCTACACACATTCGCACTTGATGAATATTTCCATGGTGGAACAGATCCAACTAATGTTTTAAAGTTCAGTCAGTCTTGTGCCATGCAAGATACACGCTTAGGCGACCATGTATCTTTCGATACATGACTGACGAGGCAGATCTTTTTCTGCGGTAGATTTAATTTAATAATATTTTATTTAATATATATTTTGCCATCCAAGGTTATAGATTTAATATATATATTTAGGATTTCTGTTCAAACTATTGCAATTTCCATCACTCAATAACTTACCCATAAAAGAAAGAAGAGGATTCGCACCTTTCCCCAGGGTTTTTTAGCACGTAAGTGAATATACTGGGATTCGAACTCAGCTCGCCGATTCCTCAGTCCAAGACGCTATCGATTAACCCACCGTGCCTTTCTTATCTTTCAAATATTTTCCATTTATTCATTTTTAATATTTTGCGATGTCTGTCCAAACTTTTACAATTTCAAGCGTCATGTTTCCATCACTCACTAATTCTACAATATGTCGTTTCTTTTTTGAGGATATATCTTTATTACGACACTTGGCGATGTTTATTCCCATGTGTAAAAATTCGGATATAAATAAAAATTATATATGTGAAGAACAATATCAAACTGTAAACCTTTCTTTACAGACGCATTTAGTCTTTTCATTGACTTTATTAAGGTAAATGTCTGGATTTAGGAATTTATCTATGATAAATGCATTTGATAAATTGTTATGATACTTTTGTGATGTCAACGAATACTAGTTACTTTCGTAATGCCCGTTGTAGTAAAGACTTTGTAATCGCCGATACAACTATAGTAACACCTTTGAAAAATACTGGTGTCAGAATTTCGAATAATCTTGCACTAATAGTAAGTGCTCGATAATATTCACTCGAAAAGTAAGCACTGAATAGTAATCCGTATAGCGATCAGTATAGAGAAATAGTGTAGGAATAGTGAATAGTACAGAGAATAACGAACCTTATAGTAATAGAGGATAGAGTAGAAATAGTGGTCCGTATAGTAATAGAGGATAGAACAGAAATAGTCGTCCGTATAGTAATAGAGGATAGAACAGAAATAGTCGTCAGTATAGTAATAGAGGATAGAACAGAAATAGTGGTCCGTATAGTAATAGAGGATAGAACAGAAATAGTGGTCCGTATAGTAATAGAGGATAGAGTAGAAAGAGCGATCCGTATAGTAATAGAGGATAGAGTAGAAAGTGTGATCCGTATAGTAATAGAGGATAGAGTAGAAAGAGTGTCCCGTATAGTAATAGAGGATAGAATAGAAAGAGCGATCCGTATAGTAATAGAGGATAGAACAGAAAGAGTGATCGTATAGTAATAGAGGATAGAGTTGAAAGAGCGATCCGTATAGTAATAGAGGATAGAGTAGAAATAGTAATCGCTTAGACGTCACGCTAATTCCCATATATATATTTTCTTTACTGTCACTTGATCTACTTATTCAAAATGGAATCGCCTGTGTTTGCTTACTGGTTATAAGTATTCAAATTCCAGTGTCGGTAGTGACACTTTATTATTATATATAACAAAGATCCTTTTGTGTTAATAGATGCGATTTTTTAGCTTTTTCCAAGTTGACCCAATATATTGTAAAGAAGAGCTGTGAACGTTTATGTGACAGTTTATAAAGTAAGTATATATAGAATAAAAAGGATATTATATAACAATTTATAAAATGCATTACCCATACACAGATGCCACGTTTATTAAAAGAGAAAATAACTTAGACGAAAAAGGCTTCAGAGTGCCGCTATCGAATCTTGCCATCAAATATCTCCTTCCCAAAATAAATACCTCTTTCCCAAGCCAACATACATGGCCATGATAATATTTAAAAATTAAAAGAAAACGGTTACATCAAAACATATTATCTAAAATAAATACATATTTGCATTAATTTCTCAAATTAAACTAAAATAATAAATAATAATTACATGAAAAATGCAACACCGTTTACTCACTTTTGTTTATTAGAAATAAAATTACATTACTTAGCATCTTCCATAGTTTACCTTTTACATTTAGCCTGAAGAATATTTATGAGTGTTCTTAAATTAAACAATTTTGCAAACCTAACGATATTTTTTACTTCTGTTTATAAATACTTATTGCAAAATAAAATCCTTACATTTGTCTTAATAAAATCCATCAGAGGACGAAACGCGTTGTTAAATAAAAGTTTTCCTTTAATGTTTAATCACATTCAAACGTATACGGTGAAATTTAAAAATAAAAATCAGTATGGACCGAATATGTGAGAAGTGGCGAAGTTTTAGAGAAAATGGGAGCAAAAAGAAAACTTATAATTAACACCAGGAAGAGAGACAGATGATGTTTCTAAAGCACATAATGAAGAAAGAGGGCTTGGAAAATCTGATAGGCACAGGGCAGATTGAAGGCAAGATGAAAACGAGTGAGAACATACTTAGTGAGCCTGAGTAAATGAATGGCGGATAGAGTTTTTTTTAATGCAAATCACCCCGAGTAAGGCGGGAATGCCACTAGTACGCAAAGGGTTACAGAGAGTGAGAGTAAAAGTGAAGAGGAGTGTTTGGGAAAAGGACAAAGAGAAAGACAGGGATCAAGGTCAAGGTATCAGAAGATGTCGATAGTCATTACATTTGAAAAGTTGAAGATTATAGTCATGAGGGAATGATGCGATAGAAAGGGAGTTCCACTGACAGGAGGGGCGAGATAAGAAGCTGGTGGAGTAGAAGAGATGGCTATATTTAGCCGTGTCGACAGTGAAAGTGTGGGACCGATATGCCAACCTAGTAGCACGCTTAAATTCATGAAGTTTCGGAACCAGTGAAAGTAGCTCGTTGGAACAGTTGCCATGAAAGTACTTGTAGAAAAGACAGAGTTTAGGAGAAATAAAAAAAGACAACATTTATTAAGAGCTACGAAGGAGAGGATATTGTGGAGAGCTATGATCGCTCACATCGCAAATGGACACGACACATAAGGATGAAGAAGACCGAAAATATTACTTATATTCATTTGCAATATAATGAACAACAATCAGGTTATATAGTAAAATCTCACACCGATAAATAAATAATTATAAATATTCGTAATAACGACGTATTATTAACTGAAAAATTCAGACAGTATATTTATTATAAAAATATGACTATATACTGAATACTTTAACCAGTGTCTGTATATATAAGGCCCCAATGATAAAACCACACCCTGAAGAAGACTTTCGAAGGGACAGGACCCTTAACGCGGGAGTTTTATTTTTTTTAATTTTGTTATTCAATTAATCTGCTTATATATATATATATATATATATATATATATATATATATATAATCTTGGATAGATGGATATATAAACAGGGTTTGAAATCACGTACTTCTGAACACGGTGGCTGGGTGTGACCCCAGGTCAAACTCCTGGAACATAAAACTTCTTTTTAAAGCCTGCAATGTGTATTCTGCCATCATCTTAGTTGGGTTTTTTTTTTATATAAAAACCATATATCGATTTCCGCTGGACCAACTAAGATCCAATAAAGGAATACGTACCCATAAGAAGTTAAAACCCATTAACATGGGAGATGGGAATTTTAGCCTCTTTATTTCTATCAACACAATATAAATGACAAAAGCTCTCTTTCCTGTTATTGTTAGCTTGCTAAAAAAGAATTCAACATATTTGCTTTGAGTTCTCAAAACAGGGAACGTGAGAAAGGAGAAAAATAGTAAGCACTTTACACTTGTTGCTTTCCCCTTGGAAATTTCAAAGCAAAAATATTTCTGTCTCGTCCGACTGGCTCTTTATTGATCATCGTTTTCCCCCTTGGTTGAACTTTGCAGTTTCAGCACTAGTCGGCACGTTTTCTGTAGGCAGGTGGAGTATTGCTGCCATATATGGTCTGGTGCCCCTTCTGTTTGACTCGGGGTTCTTGATAGGCTCCAGAGGCGGATATACAATGTAGTTGGCCCTGCCCTGGCGTCTCGTCTGCAGTCACTTTCTCACAGACGCGCCGTCGCCTCCCTCTGTCTGTTCTACAAATACTTTCATAGAAATTGCTCCGAGGAGCTGCATTCGCTGGTTCCCAGACGTCATGAGTTCCAGCGCCTTACGAGGCTGGCATCCCGCTCTCACCCCTTCACTGTCGAAACTCCTAAATATAGCCGTCTCTTCTACTCTAATAGCTTCATGTCTCGCACCTCTCGCCTGTGGAACTCACTTCCCTATTCCTGTTTCCCTGTGAGCTATAATCTCCAGCTATTCAAGTGTAATGTCAATCGACATCTCCAGTTGCCTTAATCTATACACTACCCTCATTTTTTCTTCTATCACTCCTATCTGATCTTGCTCTAAATTTTCTGTAACCCCTTGCGTCCTAGTGGCTTCCTGCCTTGCTTGGGGTGAAATTCTTAAAAAAAAAAAAAATTCTAATCTGTTTATTTACTTGACCCCGCCACTGAGCCAGGTTGTGACACAAGGTCAGTTTTTAACGTGGGTACCCGAGTGTTTTCAATCGGGCCGCTGGTCTTAGCTGGTCATAGCATGCCCAAGCTGGTCAGAGCTGGTCTAAGCTAGTCATAGCTGGTCTTGGCTTATCATAGCCGGTCCAAGATGATTAGAGCTAGTCTTGGCTTGTCATAGCTGGTCCAAGCTGGTCAGAGCTCGTCTTGGCTTGTCATAGCTGGTCCAAGCTGATCAGAGCTAGTCTTGGCTTGTCGTAGCTGGTCCAAGCTGATCAGAGCTAGTCTTGGCTTGTCATAGCTGGTCCAAGCTGATCAGAGCTAGTCTTGGCTTGTCGTAGCTGGTCCAAGCTGATCAGAGCTAGTCTTGGCTTGTCATAGCTGGTCCAAGCTGGTCAGAGCTAAGCGCAGCCGTGATACCACCAGCAAGGATCAGGATGTGTACGCCCCTCAAGTGAGCTACCAACACCCCGAATCCTCATCGGCTACGGTATCGCACCTGCGCAAAGCTCAATTGTTCTAAGCTGTTTGGAAATACGGATTCTCCTTGGCCTAGTTCAACATTGAAGCTACTGAATGGTGATAGGAAGACATCAAAATATAGTTAGTTGATATACTACGTATAAATGGGAAAGCGTTAATTAAAAATTTTATAGACACAAACTAAGCATTTTTTATGACTCGAATCGCCGAGAAAAAATTCTTATGCGCTGAAGGTGTTGCAATATGAACATTTTGGGATGTACTCTACGTTATGCGATAATTCAATTTACGGAAAGATCCTGTGGTAATAAAGTTTGCTTAACCGGTCACCGTTGGCTGTTGTTACATTCAAAGTACTTTCCTTATGAAGCTATGACTAGCGAGTTCGATACTCACTGGTGCCTCACGTTTTCAGTTTTGTGCCACATCTAAGTACGCTTACAAAATCATTAATCCAGCAACTAATGGAATTATTTAGAGATAATTTATAAATAAAACATTTCGTAAATAATAAGCATGATGAGATTTAAAAGCAATAATGTATACTCAATTTAAGATTAGTATGAATCTCTATCTATAAAAGGCAGGATGTGTATGTGTGTGTGTGTGTGTGTGCGTAACTAATGCACGGCGGCAATTTTCTACGGATTTGCACCAAAATTTACATGCACATATTCCAAGTTAGCGGTAGGCCAAAACCAACTCTGCATTTCCCAACTCCCATCGATAGTGGAAATAATCGATTTTTTCATGCGTCTTCGGCATTTCATGTAGTTTGCGGCCATTTTGTACTGGCCAGAGTATAGCTGGCTGCCATGAATAGGCAGGAAGATTCTATTGGCCAGCAGATGACTGATACGAATGTTAACTAGCATGCTAGCATGCAAAACAAATCGATAGCTGCATTCGTCACATAAACTCAACCGTTGATTCTGATTCCGCAGAACTGGGTTGGGTGTGAAAAAGTATTTGTTGTTAACATTCTTTTTTCATTCGGTTTTTCCAGTTACGACTCCTTTTTTTAAAGCTGATCGTTTTGTGTTCATTTTGTTTAGTACTTTCGTAATTCATGTTTAGTATAGAGCTTAGAAAAATTCGCAGTGTGAAATAGGCAAGAAGTAAGGCATATAGCAAGATCTAGTATAGAGCTTAGAAAAAATTCGCAGTGTGAAATAGGCAAGAAGTAAGGCATATAGCAAGATCAACACAGCAAAGGGCACTCCTTTAAAGGCAAGGAAGGGCAAAAATATTTAAAGTCAAATGATAGCGATTGCTATATGAGTCGTACGATTTTTTAATCAATCACGGGCAACGCTGGGCCATGCGGCTAGTATTTAATATAAATGAAATTGTGCGTCTACGATGAAAATGGAAATATACTAATTTTCGTGAATATGACTTTTCGTGGCGCCTATTGAGTTTAGGTGGCAACTTATCTCCTACGATTTCTTTTCTGCTAAGGATTAAAAGTTGTGACCAAACACAAACACGCAAGACAAAATATAAAAAACGAAATCTTGAACCATTGCAAAAATGAAAGACACAAAGCTTGGATCGACTATACGACCACTCGAAGCATGCAAGAGAAAAAAGAGAAAAGAAATTAAAAAAAAAAAAAACACGCTATAAAATATATTTCTCAGCGGAGTCACCTGTTGTCATTTTACAGATATTGTTCATACACAAACTTTAAGCGCACGCCCCCCCATACACACACACATGCAGGCGCAGGCGCGATTGAACACATATATTAACGTCCCAAAAGTCACTGATTTGGTTAGGTGCATAGTATGAGGCAGAACAGTGCTTCTAAAAATATCAGATGAGACGTACAGGGTATTGTATTTTTTTTTCAATTTAAGAGGGATTTTAATTTTAAATATAAGATTTCCAATTCAGTTGGGGGGATGCTATGCCTCCCTTTATTTAGATATGTCCTTTTCCAGGGTCATTTGGAGACTATCTGTACTAAACACGAGAACATGATATCATTATTGACGTAACAATTCTTCCCAGTGGGCCAGGAACCGATACCATATTTGTGCCATATAATTATATAATAACGATCCGAAAAATATTTTTCGAACACTCGTAGTATTATAATTAATATATACCAGATTGGTTATGAATCTACGGAATTAAATGATAAAAACCTTTGGCCCAAATCTAAGTTGCTATTCCTTTTTTCCAGTCAGGCGATTTTTTAAAGGCCAAATTAGATATATATGTCCATGAAAATGGTTTTTTGGTATTCCTAGATGTGGTTCCCACACAGTCACACGCCACATCATCATGGTGGTGTTGTATACGTATTTCATTTCACTGTTTTGATGTTCATTATATCGTATTCGTTAGTTGTATAGCAATAACTTTTAACATCAATGAGTAATTGAAAAAATGTAACTATAATAAATTTAAATTAAACTTAAAAAGTTAAAAAAAACTCAGAATTTTGGAGAGGTAAGAGACCTTCTCTGACAACATTTCCCTGTTCGTAGGACAGGTATTTTGGTAGTACAATAAAAAATATTCGGTATATCGTAGATTAACATTTACTGATGAGGTTTTCTAAACAAATTTTCTAAACAGATCTCTACCAATGTTATTCAATACGAGTAGATATGTTCGCCTATCGCCTGGTATGGATTGTGTTTCCGGTAACTTCTAAAATACTTTCATTCTCTTTAACTCCCAGTATCACCTTGCTTCTTAGTGGCGTTATCGTCCCGCTTGAGACAGATTAATTAAAACAAAATTCATGCTCCATGCTTTCATCTCGTTCACTGCTATTTCGATAGATGACCTGCGAACAAGTTTAAGTTTATGTGTCAGTGTGAAAATAACTACATAGGTAGAACCACACAACTCTTAGAAAAGAGAATTAGCCAATTAGCAGCGTGTGTTAGAAAGGGTCGATTTAAAAATTGTGCCGAAGTGTTCCGTTACATCCGGAACGGTAATCTCAGAACATATTAAAATTGGAAATTTGGGTCGTCCTCTTATGAGGATTTGTTCTTAGTTGTAACAGATCACACTATAACTTTACATTTAAAAGTTCTTGAGGCATATATTAAATATTCTTATGCAAACAGAAGGGTTGGTTGTCAGTCCTTAGTATAATCAAACTATAGATATACCTGTGTCAATATATGCATATATCTTTTCTCGTGTCTCTTCGGCTTTAGTCGGTGGGCAAAATATTTTAACATCCTCGGTTGAGTTTTGAAGAGTCAGGAGTGATAATTGGTTTGTTTATTTTATATTGTTTTCTTTTGTCCACTCTCAAGAGACGGTCGCTACTAGTTGCTTTTGAAGTCTTCACTGAACAGAGTCAGATGTCAGTTTAGCTGGAAGGGTACAATGCAGTTATTGATAAGCAAAGTTGAAACTTCACATCTTAGCATCACGCCTTCATAGTCCGCGTATGAAATTTTCAGACCATCCCCGCACAATGCTGATAATTACGTTAGCGAAGAAGGAATTAAAAGAAACACTAAGAATAAGAACTTATAATTTAAATATGATAACATCCCCTATGATTTTACTAGATCCGCCTTCAATAAGCAGTTATATTCAAACTAATTTCAATTAACGGGAGATAAAACAGTAACGATAGTTCAAATGGTTATCCTATTGCTCAATGAGATCTGAGGCGTACTTGTCAAAATAGTGTAATTAATCAACTAGCTGTCTACATCTAGGACCGTGTGTCCGTTACACGGTAGTAAAGCCCATCCTTCATATATATATATATATATATATATATATATATATATATATATATATATATATATATATATATATTATAAATTAATTGATTTAAAATATGGTTTATTTTCTTTCTTTCTTTATATATATATATATATATATATATATATATATATATATATATAGTCAAATCTATAGGCCTGTCGATTGCGTTTAGCATGAAACAGCCTGTCGCTTCCGAGTGTTAACTTCAATGTTCACTTTTATATTTATATTTACATACGCTCTATCTCTGATATTGAGCACATTATCCCATAAATATAGCACACCTTAAAATTATATTTCCTCATATATATATATATATGTGTGTGTGTGTGTGTGTGTGTGTGTGAAGGAGGCCGGTGAAGTAATGGATGACGGCTTGGACTTACTTCCGTGCTAATACCCTTGAGAAAGGTATTAATCCTCTTCTCTCTCCAGCTATAGGTAAATAGCAGGACAGACTGTGTTCTATAGCCTTGGATGGCAACTGTTCTAGGAGAAGGACAACATTGAATTCAAAACCTGCGGAGGGTCATTTGGGAACCATGTGGCACATAGTGCACCAGGTCTCTGTATTCGTCCCTTCAAAAAGTGTGGATGCTTCTGTACAAAACCTTCACCACTATAATCAAATCACATGTGCTGGTGTCTGGGCTGTCGGTTCCTAGGAACTACGCTGCTGCTTGACCCTCATACGTCGAATACAACGGGAAAGTTGAATGAATGAATATATATATGTATATATATATATATACATATATATATATAGTGTAACCCGGATATAAGAGAGTTGTCCGGACCGGAGACGAAGTCTCTTATATCCGGGTTTGGTCTAATTTATATACGTTACACAGGCTCTAATTTGGGACCAGAGAAAATCTCTCTTATATCCGGGTTTATCTTATATCAGGGTCTCTTATATCCGGGTTACAATGTATATATATATATATATATATATATATATATATATATATATATATGGTCACCTGCAATGATTTGGCATCTCGGCATAAGTCACTTTCCCCACTCCCGTAACATAGCTTCCCAGTGTCTTTTCTATGATTTCATAGCAAATATTTAGATGAGGTTTTCTCTTTGGCTCGACGACTTCAAGAATTTAAGCGCAGTGCTAGATTAGCAACCTAATTGTCTGAAATTGCTATATATAACCGCAGAAAAGAAATCGTAGGAGATAAGTTGCAACCTAAACTTAATAGGCGCCACAGAAAGTCATATTCACGAAAATCAGTATATTTCCATTTTCATCGTGGAAATATTTCTTAAATTGGACACAAAATTTCACATATTAATTTTTTCCTCGATTTTTTCACTTGTAGAATTCTTTCCCAGCTTCTTCATTTCCTCTCAATGCAACGTCTATCGTCATCTTTTTAAATCCCTATTCTTTTATTGTCCTTTCTCCTCAATAACCTTTTCTATGTTTTCTTCTCTCTTGTTTTGCTTGTGGTGAATTGATTAAAAGTAAAACCAAACTAGCTGTTGAGTTGTGGTCAGCAAACCAGTCACACATTTTACTCTTATCATTGTAATGAGTTTGATGTTCAAAAGGTTCCCCCGAGCCGTATTAGTTGTCTTGTGTGAGTATATACTGAAATGAGTTAAAGGTCATATGCAGATTAAATATGGTTCGGAATCCGACCGGATGATAAAATAAAAGAACAAATAGGAAAAGTATATCTAACATGTTTCCCTTTATTAAAACTTCGTCAGAAATTGAAAGAAAACAGACAAAAAGACATAAAAACTGGTATTTTTCAATTATGTTTGGGTTAGTTCTCATTCGTCAGACATGTATCACGTATGTCAAAACCGTATGAAGTGTGAAGATTCTAATTGTGTATGTGTGTCTGTCTAGTGGGAGTTTTATCTTCATTTTAGTCCGGTCACCCCATCCCAGCGTGGAGTCGAAGTTACTAATTTATTGCTGACCTCTAAGAATGTGTTCATTTTATTAGATAGATATGTTAGATTTTTTTTTAAAGAAGGGATTGAACGGAAACATACTCAAATTACCAAGGATACGATGTGTATTTATTAGGTTGGTGCAAAAATAATGACGTAATAATGTCGTTTTTTGACGTATTTTTTTAACGTCAAAAAACGACATTATTACGTCATTATTTTTGCACCAACCTAATATAAACTGCGATACTCAAATAAAGTAAATTAAAAGATGTTTGCTTTTGCTTTTTAACTCGTAGTTTTGAAAGAATAAAAAAAAAAAGAAAAGATAGAGATGTTTTATTTTAAAATTCTTCGTTGAGAAAATAAAGGTAATGTATATGAAACGAACAAAAAGAATATTGGCGCAAACCACTCAATCAAAAAAAAAAGAAATAGAAATAGTGGACCTTAGACCAGCGCTTCATTTAAGTCTCTCACGCCCCGAGTCCGTTTCGTTTGTTCCTTTGGAATAATTATTCACCAAATATGTTGTCAAGCAAGTTTCTCTTTGTTTTCTTTGTTTTTCTCTCTTCGTTTTTTTTTTCTGTTTTCTCTTTTAGCAATGTTAAATATATATATATATATATATATATATATATATATATATATATATATATATATATATATATGTGTGTGTATTTAACATTGCTAAAAGAGAAATATATATATATATATATATATATATATATATATATATATATATATATATATATACGTGCGTGTGTGTGCGTGTGTATGTGTGTGTATGCGTAGGGGGTATTTTGTTTCATCTCTGCTTTAGAGAAAGCATTGTTTATATTTGTCAAGTGGGTGATTGCTGTTTGTTCGCACAATCAAAGATAACAGGTGAATAGAGGTCGGTATTCCAGAAGAAATGTCCTACGCAGGGGTGGAGGTTGTGGAAACGCAAACGGAAAGAAAGAAAGAAAGAAAGAAAGAAAGAAAGAAAGAAAGAGGTAGAAAAATAGGGAGAGAGAGGGAGATATGAAGAAAGACAGAGAGAGAGAGAAACAAAAGAAAAGACGGGAGCGGGAGAAAAGAGGGGATAAATTAATTAAGTAAAAAAGAGTAAGCAAAAAACAAAACGAAAAAGACATAAGTAATAAAAAAGCTGAATAGCAAAATCACACTAGTTGGGTTATCTATCTATCTATCTATCTATCTATCTATCTATCTATCTGTCTATCTAAAACTGTTTATACACACACAGACACTCATATATATACAGTGTAACCCGGATGTAAGAGAGATTTTCTCTGGTCCCAAATTAGGGCCTGTGTTAATGTATATATAATAGACCAAACCCGGATATAAGAGAAACCCGGATATAAGATACTTATTCTCCAGTCCCGACAACTATCTTATATCCGGGTTACACTATATATATATATATATATATATATATATATATATATATATGTATATCCTTAAAACACTTAGATTGATTGCCTTATGTTTTCCAGCTTATCAACATTTTGCATGTTCGCCTATACATAGAGAGAGCGAGAGAGAATTAAACGAAACATATTAGTAGATTAGCAATTTTTTCAAAACACTCATAAGCACACGCACACACACACACACATATATATATATACACACACAATCACATATATATATATATATATATATATATATATATATATATATATATATATATAATTAAAAAATTTCCCCTTATCTCTTTTTATTCATATATATATATATAATATATATATATATATATGAATAAAAAGAGATAAGGGGAAAATTATTTATTATATATATATATATATATATATATATATATATATATATATATATATATATAAAGTCGCACATATATATATATATATATATATATATGAATAAAAAGAGATAAGGGGAAAATTGTTTTTAGTCGATGCGTTACGACCTCTGTGCGACTTTAACAAGGCAATGTAGGATTTATTTTGTTGCACGTGTTTATATATAAAAGCAAGGATGTCATTGGTTTATCAAGCCTTCTAAATTCGAGAACGACGAATGGTCATCAGTTATTTGGAAGCGCAGTTAAAACACATGCATCACACAAAGTGCAATAATTCAATGTCTATCAAAAAGTAAGCGATTGATATTCAGGAATTTCTTTTTAACGAATATTGTTTAAACTGTGATAAGATTCTTATGGTATAAGTTGGGTGTCTATGCTATACATCTTCAAAAACACGAGTTGATGGATTTAACTGTTTTCTTTTGATTTTTCAACATAATTCTTGTCGTGTATGTTGACTTAGGAAACTAGTAATTCTTTCAAGAAAGGTGAGATTGGGAAAAAAACCGAGGCGTAGATTTATATTTTAATAAGATTCCATAGCGGCACTCTCTAGAATATTTCTTCTGGGTAAATTACTTTCTCTTTTGATAAGTGTGGCATATTTCAGATCAAAATTGTGGTCGAATTTATTTCTGTGTATGACGAGTTCATATAACGGATGTAAAAGCAAAACTGTCCAAATCCTTAAACAGTATACTTATCCATCTAACAAAATGTTTAATATCTAAAAACCATTAAACTAAACGAGTTCAGATAAAACGTTTAGCCACCTTGACACCATTTGTCTCTGAAAAACCCTTTGAGTTATTCAGCTAAAAAGAGAGCAGGTGAAAACCGTTTTGTGTCAGACCCACTGTCTTCACAACTGAGTAATGGTGAGGGGAAAAGTTACCCAGGTCTTCAGTAATGGTATGAACGTTTATAATCTGGCTTCCATCTTCAAAGTCCATTCAAGAACCATGGAGAGAACGGTGAATGTTTAAAAAAGAGGGAAAAGTGAAGAGAAAAAGTGGATCAGGAAGTCACAACAAGAAGATGGGTCATCATTTCAGCTTAGAGCTAAAGAGATCAATTAGAAAAGATCCAACTCAATTCATAAAGCGTTTGGCACCTGAGAGGAGTTTTATCTATGACAGTCCAAAGACCGGTAAAACTTTTAGGCGGCTTGTTACTCCAGGATAAAATGTTAGGACGTTAGAAATGGCGTAGATTATCTTAAATAAATTGGAAAATGATCCTGGAATAACATGTCTGTCTATCTATCTATCTATCTATCTATCTATCTATCTATCTATCTCTATATATATATATATATTAACTTTATTTCAGTACTTCATGAGCTTCCGATCTTTAGCCATGATTAATTAAGAACGTGGCATTTTCGTTTATGATCAATTTCATTACGATACTTCTTAAGCTTAGAGAGTAAGTATACATTCTTATTGTTCAAAGTAGAGCCCAATAGTGTTATAAATACCTTGTAGAATTCCAGTAAGATATCTTTAATCATTTCTAAGATGCAAAATTTCAGATCTTAATCTAACAATTAGGCAATTTTGCTGTTACACTCGATATATATATATATATATATATAAACACACACACACATAACAATTAGACAATTTTGCTGTTACATTCGATATATATATATATATATATATATATATATATATACACACACACACACACACACATATATATATATATTAGCTGACATGACAGCCTGTACTAAACGAACTGCAGATTTTAAAAAGGTACAGATATAGTACGTGCAAGTTCTAGAAAACTTGGGCTGTATACCTGGAATTTGTTTCATTTGCTTGGTTCGAACACTGACTACAGTCAAGTAAGTGTTCGATAGATAGATAGATAGATAGATAGATAGATAGATAGATAGATAGATCAGAACAGACTGATAGATCGATCAAAATAGAAAAGGGTGAGATACATAGAACAGACATAGATAGATAGATAGATAGATAGTCAGTCTCTGTGTGTACAATGATCACCGCGTTTGTGTGCCTATAGTAATAGTTACTAAACATATTACGTAGCCAAATCTATAGTTTTGTAAGTTTCATCCTGTTATAGTTAAAATAGTAAAGCAGATTACACAATTGGAGAAGGAATATACTTTTGAACCGTGAAGCAAGCAACGAAAATTCAATTCCTCGATTATCCCCCACCCCCCAAAAAAATGACGGTTTATAACAATAAACAATACAGTGTAACCCGGATATAAGAGAGTTGTCGGGAGCGGAGGAGAAGTCTCTTATATCCGGGTTTCTCTTATATCAGGGTTTGGTCTATTTTATATACATTAACACAGGCTCTAATTTGGGACCAGAGAAAATCTATCTTATATCCGGGTTTCTCTTTTATTCGGGTCTCTTATATCCGGGTTTCACTGTATTTATAACCAATGTAGAGTTTTTAGATATTCAAGAGGTGGAACCTATGAAGAGCAGTTTTCAAGACACTTAAAGAAGAGTGTGTTCGATCCTTAAGTGGTGCTCATTATTGTAGTTTTGCTGCAAACAAAATCAGGTTTAGTAAACGGATAGATACAAACATATACACACAGTATATATCAGGTACTGAGCTTCAAGTTCAGGTGCTAATTTTTATTTTAAAATTCAGAGCAGATTTTCGGCAAATGTTTCGGATTAAGAAAAAACAAACTGATTTACATTCTTCAAGGAGTCCTGCTTTTGACTAATATAAATATTAAGAGGCTGGAATTGTAATTTCTCGAAATTTCATAATACTAAGTAAAAAAAAGTCGCTAACATTTTTAATACTAATCTAAGACCCACCCTCTGACACAAGAAAAACAAGATTTTTAGCTGAAATTTCAAGCTAGAAAGGATTAAAACATTTAATAAAATAATAATACAGTGTAACCCGGATATAAGAGAGTTACCGGGCCCCGGAGAAGAAGTATCTTATATCCGGATTTCTCTTATATCCGAGTTTCTCTTATATCCGGGTCCCTCTTATATCCGGTTTTCTCTTATATCCGGGTTACACTGTAATAAAAACCTTTGGTCTTACCTCTTAACATTTTGACGGTAAAACATTTTGATGCTTAACTTTGTTTTTATCAAGTTTGGGCCCTGTTTTCATCATGACATGATTTTTGAAGGTACCTAGACCTTATATATATATATATATATATATATATATATATATATATATATATATATATATATATATTATGTGTCGACAAAAGAAAGCAGTCTTGGATTGAAGAAGACAGGTTTTCTTAAGTTGGCGTTTTGAATAATGGGTACCAGGGAGAGTCTTTTTGAGGTAGTTTTTTTCTTTTTCGTGGTGTTTTTTTTTTTAATGCCTAATTTGCTACAACATTTTCTCCTTCGCCAGCTTCTTTTTTTTCTGTAGCTATAATTTAATTTTGTTGGCTTTCGTCACGCTCTCACTTATGCGACAATGGATGATAAGGAAAAAAATAAAGGCAAAATAAACTTGTCTTTTACACAGGATTATCCTAATCCTGATTATACATTTTTTTTCCTCATTCTCAATCTAGCTCACAGCAAGAGAGCACGTACACATATACTTACATATACAAACGCACACACAGCTCTCTCTCTCTCTCTCTCTCTATATATATATATATATATATATATATATATATATGTATGTATATATTTTAATCGAGTTCACTCTAAGCAAGAAATTAAAGACACTAAAACACAAGGGTTTACTAGGCGTGGAAGAATTAGAAAACAGAAACATTACTAAAAGAACATTAAATTAATAAAACTATAAATGACACTTTGATCTTTACTCTTAATAATAATATAAACGTTTCGACGATAAAATTTTGTTTTCATCAAGATTGGGGCCATTATCATCGTGCTATGCTCTAGTTTGGCGATAAACTGGAAGTACCTAGTTAAACAGCAGAACATACTGTGTTTACCAGCTATCGTTGGTAACCAATCTACGAGAAGAACAACTTTGAATTTAAGAACTCCACTACCATGCGGCTATACCTACTCACGTGAAAGTCTTCGGAGGTCAGCCCCATGAATAATCAGTTCTTGATTCTATTCAGCAACTCATGTGACAACGCTGGAGACATGTATATCGGCGCCTACAGATTCATTGGATAATTTCGGCGACATGGAAAGTAGTCCTACTATATGGGCAACAGTTTATCCTTATATCTATCTACCCAGGCCTTGTCCACTGGAAAGACTGGAACCAGCTGGCGATAACTGTGCTGTTGAAACATAATACAGAGCACAACATCCTCGCCTCTCGAGACTAACGTATGACTAGCATAGGTGAAAAATATGTTCTTTAGGGTCTAGTCATGGTTCTGTATTTGAAGACTAGCAGTAGAGCCCGGCGTTGCCCGGGGATGTAACAGTAAGAGATAGATCAAGTATCGACCATCATAAAGACTGAAAAATAAAATTGTTGATTATTGTTTAAGGTTCACGGACACGCATGTCTTAATTATTTTTTTTTTTACGAATTGGTCAAACCCAAACTCAAACAAAAACATTGTTTTCAATCGTTATGAGTCTACCGATTGAATAGAATTTTATAATAAACAATTGTCTTGTAAATGGAACTTTTAAAGCATTCTGAATGTAAAAATAAAGAAAAAAGTGTGCAAGACAATAAGAAACACTACCTGCCAAAAAAAAAAGGGAAGTTTTGTTGAAATCGGTTGAAAAATGTAGGAAATCCGATCCCATATATAAACGAACACACAAACAACCTGGGTTTTATAAGTATAACTCGACATGAGTTGTCCCCCTTTCATTCTCGTGATGCTTCTTAATCGTGTTTTCAAATTGATTTCGTGCAAAAACAATTGTGTTTTTCCAATTTTTGGCGCTGTTAATTACCGCAAGGTAATTTTACGTAGTCTTGTGAAGTTTTGTTGAAATGGGTTGAAAAATGTAGGAAATCCGATCCAATATATAAACGTACACACACACACATACACAAAAAAATCTGCGTTTTATAATAAGTAAGATTATAGGCGTACCATAGAAAGCAGGTACTGCTTTAATATCAACTCATTCCAAAAGAATCCTTGCCTTATTTTTTTTTTTTTTTTTAAATAATTCCTGGGCAACAACGATTATTTTCTACAATTTTTAGAATAGACCGAAAAGTCAATGGTGGAAAATTAATAATAACAAGGCTGTAAAATGCAATTTCATCCGGGAGAAGAATAACTACAGTGAATATATGAATAAAACAGTTTAAAATTGTCATCAATTTACGTGTCAAGAGAAGAAATTCTATTTATTTTAACGAAATACTGAATTCTCCAACCAAACAATGTGCAGTGCTGGTATATTTTTTTGGTTTCACGTCGTTACAAAATTATATTGTAGGTATAATTATTAGAATAGAGACAATACTGAGTATTTTTTTACTATAATTATTACAATTTGCACTCGGGTTTTCACACTAGTTAACCTGATGATTTTTTCACTTGTGTTCTCAAAACCCCCAAGACTCTCACTTGTATTATTTCTATCTTATTTCACTCTCTTTAGCTCTCACTCTCTCTAACTCTCTCTCTCTCTCTCTCTTTAACTCTCTCCCCTTCTCTCTCTCTCTAACAAACTCTCTCTAACTCCCTAACACTCATCCTCTAACTATATCTAACTGTCTCTGTCTCTCTCCTTAACTCTATCCCTTTCTCTCTAACACACTCTCTCTAACACTCTAACTCTCTGTCTCTAACTCTCTCTCATTAACTTTCTCTCTCTGACTCTCCCACCTTTAGCATCACTCTAACTCTCTCTCCCCCTCTCTCTAACTTATTCTCTTTAATCCTCTCTCGTTAATTCTCTGTCTCTCCCTAACTCTTCACTCTTTAGCATCACTCTTTCTCCCCCTCTCTCCCTAACTCACTCGCTTTAACTCCCTCTCTTTTTAAGTCTCTCTCGTTAACTCTCTCTCTCTCTCCCTCTCTGTAACTATCTTCCACTTTAACATCACTCTAACTCTCTTTCCCTTCCTCCCTAACTCTCTCTTTCTTTAAATCTCTTTCTCTCTCTAAGTCTTTCTATATCACTCTGTAGTAAGGAATTACAGCCTCAGAACGCAAGACATCGCTAAAATTCCTTTGGTGCATAATGAGGGTTGGAAAATTTGACACCCACAGGACACACTGAAGGCAAGAGGGACAGGAGGAAACAGCAAGTAAAGTACCTTACATGTTTGTGTTAATGGATGACATAAAAAGGAAATGTGGGAGGTAATAAAATGACAAATGTTGCTAAGAGATCTAGTGGGTAAGAAATTGTGGAGAGCTATGGTTGTCAAAGTCCTGAAGAGACACAACACCTAGAAGAAGTAGAAGAAGTTCTGATTGCCTTATCTTATTCTACGAGCTCGTAATACGCAAAATCTATTATATCTACCGCATATCTAGAACTTAGGTATTGGTATGGTTTAAATACCGATAAAATAAGTAAATAAAATTAAAATAAAATCTATGGGTACTATAACGGATAGCAACGAGAAAAATGGGATCATTGAACTGACTTCAAGTTCCTGCTTAGTCTGATGCGCTCACTTTCAAACTAAGAATATTGTAAAAAAGAAAGGAGTCAAATATTTTACTCGTTATAAAGCTTTGGGTTAAAAAGAAGATCATGTTGTGGCTGCAATCAGTTTATGAAGACTCTCTATTCAAAACTGTAGAGAAGACAATGGGAAATCATGTTTTCAAGAATTTATGGCTATTGAGAGCTAATAAAGAAAAGGAATGTACCAAGAATCATGACTGCCAACGTCCTAAATGGGCAGGGCAATAAAAATAAGAATTTTTTTTCGATACGAAGAAAACATGAAGACTCATTGGAGAGCATTGAATTTGCTTTTTGAAAAGAAGAATATGATTCATCCGACTATATGGTAATTGGATTCCTAGGAATCCAGGGGACAGCCTGAATTATCTCTCTAAATGTTTACTAAGTTTAGATAAGAATGATACAAGTACAATTGGTAAGGGAATGATGGAGGACAGGAGATTGGTGGCTTAATTCTAATCATCCAAATTGTGGAGAGCCTATCAGTTGCAAAAATCAACATTTAACACGTGCGTGAGCGCGCGCGCGCACGAACGCATGCACACACACACACACACACACACACACACACACACACACACACACACACACATATATATATGTGTGTGTGTGTGTGTGGTAGAAATACGCCTTAATGGAAAAAAGGGGTGAATGTCCGATTTCTGTCGGGGTGGCTGGCACATTTTTCTTTAGTAGGACATCCCGATTTGAGCTGGTTATTAAGAATTTTACTGTTTAAGAAAATAAAAAAATAACTTCGATAGCAGCTCAAATATATTTATCCGCTAAAATATCGTTATATATATATATATATATATATATATATATATATATATATATATATATATATATATATATATATATATATGTTAAAATCTCTTCGTTATGAATTGGGCTCTCTGGTAGTTGGTAATACCTATATCTCGAATTATAATGCGTTAAAAATTCTCTTTCTCGTTAGCGTGAGCTAATGAACTAAGGGTGAAAGTCTCCGACTGATTTCAAATCACTCAAGTTTCTTCGATCCTTGCCTGTTTATCCACACTGATGAGCTGTGATACAGCGAAACAATCTGTCTGTGGCAGGATATGTATATAAATAGTATATTTTAATAATTACACATTTTCCTAGCGTTTCATGGTTTTCCCTATTCATCAGGTACAAAAGTTATGAATTGTTCAATAAGCTTGTTTTTTTTGTTTTTTAAATTCTTGGCCTGATGGGAGCAACGTTATATTGTATGTGAATTCAAAGTTCAAGATAATTATAAATATAATATAATATTGGGGTATAAATTCAAAATATAGATTGTTGGTAGGTATATATCGAAAAGTAAATTAAGTAATTAGTAGTAAGTTTAATAGGGATATTGATCCGTTAATGTCTATTGAGTCAACGGATAAGATTATTGTAATACGAACTAAAAGTTGGCATTTTCCAAAGAGAAATGTGGGTAGACAAAAAAGAATATAAGGTAAGGAAAAGTATAAATATATGAACAATAATAAAACAAATAATAAAACAAATAAAAAGGGAAACTCGCGCTATAATAACTGTTAAACGCTAGGATGATGCAAGAGACGTAATTGAATATAAAATAATATTAGAGGCAGGTCAATGGGGGTATTACAGCAGATGTTAGGCTAATTGCTCTAATCAGCATCGAAATATTTGAGAAGAGATCTCCTTCTGTGAATGCATGTAGTCATAAGCTCACTTCGCTTGTTTAGCAGATTATGAATATCGATGTATTTAAGAATAGTTCGTTTTTCTAAGAGGCACAGAGTACATTTTTCTTTGTTGAGGGTAAAAGGTTTGGTTTTAGCAAGGAGATCCTCATTTAGTACAGATGCCTAGTTATCTGTCTCAATTTCCCATAGGAATTTACTGCTGTGGTATTTGAATGAACCATATTGAACAGCTCATAACTTTTTATACCTGATTTATGGGAAAACTATGAAACTCTGAGTCGTACTGTAAAAGTATGTAATTATTAATATATAACTTATAGCCCAGTTTAATTGCATTGAGCACTGTTTTATCTACATTATTGATTAAATAAGTAGTTATTTTTTCACCAGTAGATATTTCTCACCAATACGTATTTTTTTTTATGTGTAAGTAATCGTTCACATCTATGGCTGATTTTATCACTTTATTTAGCTCATTTCTTCATATATATATATATATATATATATATATATATATATATATATATATATATATATATATATTGAACAATAAAAATTAAAAAATTAAAATCCTCAGACACACTGGGTTGTAGATTAATATTCTTTCGTTTTTTTATTATTATTCCATTTAGATTCCTCGACTAGTTTCGGCCGAAATGGCCATCATCGGGAGGAGAAATATTTCTGCTTGCTGCTAGCACTAAACTACAGAAATGAATGTCTTGATGGAGAAAATGAACTTTTGTCTGTAGTTTTCATTTGTTTTTTTTATCTTTTTATCTTTTTAACATGAATCTTTTAACATTCCTTGTGTTGGTCAAACAGTCTCTTTTAAGTTGTTATTTGAGATAAGAGCTGGATGCTGCTATGAATTCTCTGGTCAGTTTGACAGTTTTATTGGACTTGGTGAGGGGATGTGTCTCTGTTTAGTGTTTGTGTGTGTGTGTTATTTGGTTCTTAGGGAGTGAGTGAGTATGATATGTGTAAGCGTGTGTATTGCTGTGGGTGTGTGTTATCATTTGGCTCATTAGGGAGTGAGTGCGTATGATGTGTGTAAGTGTGTATATTTGTGTGGGTGAGTGCATAAGTGTGAGGCCTGCACACCTGCGTAAGCCTGTCTGTCTTGTGTGGGTGAGAAATGTGGGTATTTTTTTTTTTATTTGTTGATTTATATCTATATATTGTTAAATTTGTGATTTAGCCCGGCTGGATATTTTGTTTTTAGACGTTGTATCCACTTATTTTCATGCGACTCTAAAATCTTTCTAATGTTATCTGCTCTGAACTTTTCTATTCTCTCAATTATAGTGAATTTGGCATGGGTTTTGAAATCGTGTTTTTCCAGGCGGAAATGTTGTTCTACAGGTAACAATTTTTCATGGGGAGTCGACTTAATTCGTTTACGATAATTGTTAATTCTGTAGTGAAAGAGCCATTCAGATTTTCCTACATATTGTTTCTGGCATAGTGTGCATTCTAGGAGGTAAATTATGTTATGACTTCTACAGTTAGAATCGTGGTAGATTTTGAAAGTAGATTTAGTGACTGAGCTAGTGAATGAATTCGTGTTTTCAACATGGTTGCAACATTAACTTCTTTTGTTGTTGCATGGTTGGGAAAATCCTGTTGTTTTTGTTCTTAGTTTATTACGGATTACCTTGTCCCCTGAAATGTGGTTACTACCTATGATTTCTTTTAGGTTCTTAGGTCTACGATATGCAAGAAGGCCAGATTCCTTAAACAGTTTTTTTAGGTCTTGTTTTAGATGTAGTATTTCCCAGCGACGTTTGATTATTTGGGATAGTGGAGGCAGAGTGGGGTTGAAAGTGGTTACTAGAGGGATGCGGCTAGATTTATTTTTAATCTTGTACATTAGGGTGTTTTCTCTAGGTGTGGAAATTGCTTTATTTATTTGTTCCTTGATTAGGTATATATATAGCTAGTAGCTATATATATAGTAGCTATATATATATATATATATATATATATATATATATATATATATATATATATATATATATATATATATATATTGGTTGGATTGATGTGAGTTTGTGACCTTGGGTTTCACGCTTTTGCGTTCGTCAGACAAACTGATTCATTTTTTAAAAATTTGGGTTGATGTAGATTGCGTGTATTGGTGTTCTTATGGGAGTGGGGAGGAATCGTCGTCGTGATGTCATCGTGCAAACGCAAACATAGATGCATGTCCGTACACCCGTTTAGGTACGCAGACACACATACACAGTTGCTTGTCCGTCGGGACTCATACATATATAAATATATGTGGACAGTTTCGGATTTACATATGTATGTATACGGGTAGTGTTGTGTCTATACATACGCATTTGTATGTTGAAATTCAAAGACTGGAAGTGTAGCGAATATATATATATATATATATATATATATATATATATATATATATATATATATATATAATACCATTATTTAAAACCAAAATGGCATTTAAAACCAAAATGGCATGGTTATATTTTTACTTCTTTTCATAAATATATGTTGCAAAATAAAATTTTCGATAATGAATTCCATCAGCGAACAAAACACGAAACACACTCACCCACAAACCCACACCCACATATATATATATGTGTTTGTGTTTGTGAGAGAGAGAGAAAGAGGAAGAGAGAAAGTGTATGCGTGTGTGTGTGATATGTTCCACGACTGAGCAAGTATATTTATGTAAACGCATTTTATTTGAACGCAAGCTACAAGTGTCTGTTATCAGTTTTTCAATCTCCACCCTGGTCGGTAGCATCAATCGTCATCGCTAAAGGGAGTTGAAATCGTATTTTAAAATCTCTCACACCGAATAAATGCTTGAACAAGCAAGATGTCAACAAAATGATACATCTTGTGCTTCTTAAAAAAATATTTAGATTTGACATAGGTTGCTTTGCGGAAAATGTTGCTTCTTCTGCACGTGGTTTGCGGTGTAGGCATGCGTGCATATCTGTGGGAGCATGTATGTTTGTCTATGCGCACGTGTGTATGTATGTGAATGTACGTATGCATGTGCGCGTACTTATTTGTATGTGCGGATAAATGTGCATGGATGTGTATGTATGCTTATGAGAGAGGGCATCTGTATCTATGTATGTGTTTATGCGTGTGTGCGCGTGCATGAATTTTTGCATTTATGTGTTCACGAATGGCCATATATGCTTTTCCAGGCCCTGAACCCAGTAAAACTACGGGGTCTGATCAAAAAGTATCGGTGCTGCTGCTATGGTAACAGAGCTAAAGTATGCAGAGTGAAGCCGTTTGGCCTAAATTGATCTTGAATCATGTTGCGCATAGTGTTTATACCTGTACTTGGAAGGAAATTGTGTAGAGTGTGGTCGTCTCACCACGCCACAGAAGAAAAAAAATTGAAAATAGCCATAACAGATCGTGGGTCTATAAGTATGACCCCAAAACTAAAACTCCAGCTTTGCAGTGGAAGTCCCTAACTTCTCCGAGACCAAAGAATGCACGAATGACTCGAAGCAAAGTGAAGACAATGTTGACAGTTTTCTTTATTTAAAAGGACATTTTTCATCTTGGGTCATCTATTCGCCCTGTGAATATCAGATTCTCCAAAACCTTCTTTCTCATTATATGTCCCAGAAATTTCAGCTGCCTCTTCCTGGTGTTAGCTATAAGCTTCCTCCTTGTTTGCATCTTCTCCAAAACCTCATCGTTGCTCACACGTTCATCCCATGGTATCCTTAGCATCCTTCTGTAGGACCATACCTCTGTTGCCTCGAGTCACTTTTCCGTCTTTGAGGAGACCGTCCAACATTCGTTGCCGTAAAGGAGGGCATATATCACGTTGTTACCAACGAAATCCTCCTGTCTCGTAATACTCAGCCTAGCTTTTGGAATATGTCTTTGGCCATCCCAATACGTCTTCGGATCTCGGTACCGCACTTCGTATATATACATTTATATGTATTATCTTTATAGGGCAGTTTTACAGATTTAACAGCAGTAGAAAATGTTGATGGATTTTTAAACTTTAATACATGTATAGTATTTTTTTTTTATTCCAGAAGTAATTGTTGAAGAAATAAACTTGAGCACATTTCAATAAAAAAATGTTTAATAGAATTGCAATTCAATAAATAATATTCTGTAAATAAAAAAAAAACAAGAAAATGTGAAATATTCTCACCACCACCGAAACACAGAAATCGTCCCACACCACTTAGTGGTGAATCCCCGTCCCCATTGAGAATACCTAATTGTGAGTCTTCGTGTATACGTATCTTTTTGTATATAGATATGGTCGTTGGAGAGTGTGCATATATGCGCCTATCTATGTGCGCGGGTGCATGTAACTGGGTATTTGTTTGTGCAGCCGGAAGTGTGTGTGTGTGTGTGTGTTTGTGCATGTGCGTTTATATAGATATGTGTGCAATTAGGCGTGTGAGTATATGTGAGGCTATGTGTTGTAAAGGGTACATCAATGTCTGTCTGTAAGGCATGTGTGTATGTATGTAACTGTATGGGTGTCTTTCGGTCCTTGTGTACGTGTGGTGTGTGTGTGTGCGTGTTTGTGCATGTGCGTTTATATAGATATGTGTGCAATTAGGCGTGTGAGTATATGTGTGGCTATGTGTTGGAAAGGGTACATCAATGTCTGTCTGTAAGGCATGTGTGTATGTATGTAAATGTATGCGTGTCTTTCGGTCCTTGTGTACGTGTGTGTGTGTGTGTTTGTGCATGTGCGTTTATATAGATATGTATGCAATTAGGCGTGTGAGTGTATGTGTGGCTATGTGTTGGAAAGGGTACATCAATGTCTGTCTGTAAAGCATGTGTGTATGTATGTAACTGTATACGTGTCTTTCGGTCCTTGTGTACGTGTGTGTGTGTGTTTGTGCATGTGCATGTGCGTTTATATAGATATGTGTGCAATTAGGCGTGTGAGTATATGTGTGGCTATGTGTTGGAAAGGGTACATCAATGTCTGTCTGTAAGGCATGTGTGTATGTATGTAAATGTATGCGTGTCTTTCGGTCCTTGTGTACGTGTATGTTTGTGTGTTTCAGACACATTCGAAAGGAGCTCAAAATTGCAAGTTTTAACGTGTATACGAAGAATAAACAAACATTCCAAGTTTGAAAAAGTATCCGTGATTAAATTCTGTCAATGATGTGAGGCTAGTTTAACGAATATCAACATGGAAAGTTGAATTGGCGAAATGAGTTCAAATTCCAAGGCAATACTGCTGCGTTTACTTTCGCGCTAATGACCTCGGAAACGGTATGAATCCGTCATTTATCCCGACACTTACACCAGCTATGTGCTAAATAGCAGGCTAAACTGGACTCTGTAGTTTTGCGGGCAAACTAGTCTAAGAACAGGAAAACTCTAATTCTAGGAATTCTAAACTGTAGAGGATGCAACTGGAAATCACTCCGCTATCTTTCCCAAGAATCTATGGCAATTCATAAATAATGTAGAAAAATCTATAGAGATTAATTATCGCTTGCACCTTGAAGGAATATGGTATTAAAAAAATTCACGCAATTTCTGAACTTTTCAATATTGCCCGAAGAAAAAAAACGAACCCATGAGGACCTTTTCAAAATGATTAATGTTTAAATGCTAGCACTTTGTTTCTATATTACAACGGTATATAGGTACACCTCTCAAATTATAGATGACTAGAGATTGACAGATAATCTTTCCTCTGACCTAACTTTAACAGCTCAGTGGTGGGGGAAAACTGGCTGGTCATATTGTTCCTCAAAACCAAACTATTATTTTCTATCATCAGCGAGTGGGCTCTGGATTTTCACCTACCGCGATGAACGGGTGTTCACCCAGGGAGTCCCCGTATCTTGAGCGTCTATTGAGACTTAAACTCAGGTGGAACTCGTACATGCGATCCGTCGCTACTAACGATACTGGAAAAATGGTCGCTTCTTTGTACCGCTTCGCTGAGTACCTGATTCCACGCGCTATCCTATACCTTTACAAAAGTTAGATCAGACCGAAAATGGAGTACTGCTACCATATATGGACAGAAGTTGCCCAGTCTTCACTTTCCAGGCTTGATGGAGTACAAAAGCGTTTCCAAGTCCATGTGGGTGACAAATTATTTCCCATCCCACAACTCCTTTCCCATAGACTAAACATCGCTGTCATTTCACTATTTCCTAGGAAATTGTTCAAAGGAATTAAATTCCTTAGATTAACCACTTATAGCATTCAATGCTAACACCCGCTAGGACATGCACATTGTGGCGAACCAACCATTGACGTTCATTGGTGAGATGTAAGTTCTAACCGAGCAGCTTTTTCCTACAAACCCCTGCTTTGTAGAACCGACTCCCAATACGATGTGTCCCCCGATCACTACAATCTTGTTCAAATCTAGGGTTATCCATTATCCTCCCCAACATATCCTCATAAACTATGCTTCTTACCTCTTACTTTGTAGAACCGACTCCCAATACGATGTGTCCCCGAGCACTACAATCTTAACTTGTTCAAGTCTAGAGTTAACCATTATTTTGCTCACATATACCCATAAACTAAGCTACTTACTCTGTAACCCCTCAAGTGGCTCCTGGGCCTTGTACACGAGGGAATATCCTTGTAAAAAAAATATTCCCAAATTTTCAAAATCATCTGTAGATAAAGATTTTGCCTATTCTGAAAATTACATAATAGTCAATGGAAAAAAATTTATCAGGTTCCGATTTTTTAAAATGTTTATTGGCGCCATGCAATAGATTTCTGTACTTTCCAAAAATAATTCATCCTGGCCGTTTCTCTCGAAAAGGACCTCCAGTCTACTGTGGACTGGGGCAAGAAATGACTGGCAAACTTTAATGTCTCAAAAACAAAACTGCTCTCTTTTTCGCATCACAGAGAACCCTTTCCGCCTCCCATTAGAATGTCTGATGTTCAACTCCACGAGAGTATTTCTCTGCGACTGCTTCGTCTCACACTGTCCGCTGACCTGAGATAGAACAAATACATTGGATCAATAGCTTCATCTACCGCAAGGAAAGCTGGTTCTCTGAGTCGCGCCAGAAAGTTTTTCTCGCCCAAGTCCATCCTTCAAATCTATAAATCAACCATTCGCCCTTGCATGGAATACTGCTGGCATATATGGTCTGGAGCCCCTGCTGTTCGTCTTAACGTCCTCGACAAAATTTATACACGAATATGCAATGTGATTGGCCCTAATCTGGCATCTCGTTTACAGTCACTATCTCACAGACGTGCCGTCGCTTCCCTTTGTCTTTTCTACAGATACTTTCACGGTAACTGCCCCGACAAGCTAGTTTCGATGGTTCCCAAACTGCATGAACTTAAACGTGCTACTAGGCTGTCATTTCAGTCCCAACCTTTCACTGTCGAAACGGTTAAATGTAGCCGTCTCTTATACTTTAATAGCTTCATGTCTCGCACTTCCTGTCTGTGAAACTCTCTTCCTCTTACTTGCTTCTCTGATAGCAATATTCTCCAAATATTCAAATGTAATGTCAATCGACATCTCCAGATGGTGTGATGTTATTCCCAGTCCTTTACTTCATCCTTTCCTCTATCATGCCTCTTTACTCTTGATCCCATTCTCTGTAACCCCTTGCGTGCTAGTGGCACTCCCGCCTTGCTTGGGGTGAAATGCTTAAAAAAAAAACGTTTGATTGCTAGTACACTCAGTTCTTTTAAAACGTTTAATGACTAAATTCTTGCATCTAATGACCTTTTAAATAATATCCATGCCTAGAGGCTGGTGTTATCCAGGCATTTTATAAGTTATCCGTGGCAGAATGCGGGCACATTACGACTATTTAAAAATTATTAACTGCTAAGTACTTGCAAATGAAGAGCACTTTAAAGATATGAAAAAAACTTAATAGTTACAAATTTATTCTTTTTTAAATTTATCTATGGCTAACATGCAATCTTTTTCAATATTATCCGTGGATAAATGGTATAAATTTCCGATATTTTCCAAATTAATCGTGAAAAATACGACCACATTTGGAACTTTCAAATAATCAGTAACTAGTTGATAGATATTCGAACTTTTTTAAAATTACCGGTTCCTATATGGTATCATGTACATAATCAAAATGATGCCATTCTAAATGTTAACATATTTCAATTTTTTCAAAATTATTAATAGTTAAATTCTCACACATTCCAATTTTTTTCAAAATTATGGATTACGAAATTCTAACACATTCTGATTCGTTTCAAAATTACTAATGGTTAAATTCTAACAGATTCCCCACTTTTAAAGACTGTTCATTGCTACAAGCCGCTTAAAATTTTTGACTAAATTCTAAAACATTCAGTCCTTTTCAAAATTATTAATTGGGAAATTTCAACAGATTTCAAGCTATTAAAAATTAGTAATGACTAAATGCTGTTTTCAAACCAATCCTTGCTTATATTCTAACATATCCTAGCATTTTCGAAATTGTCCATGGCTAAGCACAAATACCTTCCGGATATTTTCAATATTACCCGTTTAACTCCCAACATATCACGACCTTTTCAAAATTCTTCAATGGCTAAATGCTCGCACTTTTCGACCTTTTTTTCAAATCTCCTGTGACCAAATGATATCATCAGTCAATCCAAAATATCTGTTGCTAGGAGTCTCAAACAACATTTAAAAAGGCTGATGGAAATTAAGATTAAAATTTAATGCTAAATTTAAAATCTCTTATGATTTTTAATTAGTTATTCTTACTGATGTCTTTATTAGATGCACTTATAATTCTTTATTTTATTTTATTTTAGTTGGTTTTTCATTACGTATCCTTATTTTTTTTTAATTAAGTGTTTTTACTAATTCGTAATTGTGTATTTTTACAGATTTTTAATCAGGCGTCCTTACTGATGTTTAGCGAGGTATTCATGTTAATTTTTAATTAGGTACTTATTTTCAATTCAGAATTCGTAGTGGTTTTTAAGTTGGTATATTGTTTTAGCTACTGATTTTAATTTAAAAAAAAATCAAAATAAATGAATGGACAAAAATGCAGAAAAGTAATTTTCTGAAGGAAATTTAGCATTTATATGATCAAATAACATTTTCATACTCTTTGTTCAAGGTTTTGTCCAGTTTCTTTTCTATTGCAAAATGCATAAATTGCCTCTGTTTCATGCTAGCCTTGCGTTTTTCAAGGCCGCTAACCCCCGAAAATAGATTAAAGCAGATGTAATTTTAAGGGTAGCTTCTGATTAAAAACGAACTTAACTGAAACATTTGTTAATCCTTACATCAGTGTTTGAAATTGGGCACTGGAAATATTGGACTTCAACGTGGGCAGTCTAATTAGCATCCTCCTCCTCGTCAACATTTTATAGCGCGATTATAAATTCAGTAATAACCGGGTCATAACTGCGAATTTTTTCTAAGCTCTATACAAAACATTAAATCTGTTACGAAAAAAGAACTAAACAAAATGAATACAAAACGATCAGCTTTAAAAAAGGACTCGTAACTGGAAAAACCGAATGAAAAAAGAATGTTAACAACAAATACTTTTTCACACCCAACCCAATTCAGCGGAATCAGAATCAACGTTGTGTTTAAGTAAGTGAATGAGCCAATTGGATTAAAGTGCCATGCAGATTTAAATTTTTCCCACTTGTGACGAATGCAGTTATCGATTTTTTTTTGCATGCTAGTTAACATTCGTGTCAGTCAGCTGTTGGCTCTCACGCTGACCAATAGAATCTTCCTGCCTTTTCGTGGCAGCCAGCTATAGGCTCTCACTCTGGCCAGTAGAAAATGGCCGCAAACTACATGAAAACTGACGTAGAAGCATGAAAAAATCGATTATTTCCACTATCGATGGGAAATGCAAAGTCTGTCTTGGCCTTCCCGCTAACTTGGAGCATGTGCATGTAAGTTTTGGTACAAATCCGTCGAAAATTGCGGCTGTGTATTCGTTACACACACACACACACACACACACACACACACACACACACACACACACACACACATCCTGCCTTTTATAGATAGAGATATAATTTACATGAAGACAATGAGGAAATTAACAAGAATTAATTAAACTTATTTTGCCAGTGATTTTTTTTTACGAACCATTGAGTATAGCCTTTCTGTATTCCCCAAACCCTTGTCTGAGATTAAATATTACAATGGTTTTTGTTTGGAAAATATGTACTATGTTATTTATATATTACATGCGAATGTCAGTGTGTTACTGAGTCACAAATTTTCAACTGTATTCCTAGAGGCCGTAGCCCAACATATACCATTTTGGAATAAGGCCGATTCCTTGAGCAAATTAAACACATTCCGGAACTGGACCCGCAATCCTGAACATTTGGATTCCCAAGTTTTCATTACTGCGAGTGTTTTCGGATTCCGCCATTTTGGCTTCTACTGATAAAAACAATTAAAGGGACACAACTCTAACTTTTAATAGCTCATGTTCAAATGAAAAAAAAAAAATGCTATTCTCAAATTAGAGGGTTTCAAAATAAAATTTCTGTTTTTCATCTTTATTCTTAGAAGCCGTAGCGCAACATTATGGAATTAGGCCGACACTGTGAGCAAATTAAAAACATACCCCAGTCCGGATCCGAACCGGAAATCCTGAAATTTTGGGTTCCCAAGTTTTAATAACTGAGATTCGCTGATTTTTTACGTAATATTTTGGGACGAATTTTTTTGTACGATAACGATTTTTATAAGTTGAAAATAAATTTGGAAATAATCGAAATTAATCGCGAAATCTAGCTAAAGTTACCCATGAAATGAAAATAAGTGATTATACGGAGAGTAAGGACCTACATAGATCAATTGTCTTTAAATTAAGTAGCAGCAGAAGAATTATCGTTGAACTTTCAAACGGTAAGCTTAAATATTAATGAAATACTTAAATTGAGCTATCAATTTTGAGTTCTTCTGTAGTTTGTTGCTTATCGCATCTACTCCTCCTATTGCAATGAAGCCCAATCAAGAGCCCACCGCAGGAGCGAGCTAAAATATCGCCTGATAGCGCGCCTTTTAAACTGGTAGGTTAAATATGAAAAATGTTCGAATGGTTTCATTTTTTTAAATTTTATGTCCAGATAAAAGAGCCCATAAATCGTAATAGGGATAACCTATGAATTTCAATAAATTGCAATATTTTTTTAAGTAAAATCATTGGCGATGTATTTATATTATAAATGCGCATATTTATGCTGTATTTATATTTACAGATACTGGTATGCAGTAGCAGACACTCTTCGAATTTTCCGCACCCCTAAAAACATACGAAAAGTGGACAACGTCTCCAGAATGTAAAGAAAGATAAACACTTCGGCCGTTTATTTTATTTTAATTGCAGAAGAAATAAAAAAGAAATAAAAAATAAAAAAAAAACAGCAGCAACAACAAAATGAGATGAAAAAACATTTTAAAATAATTGCCGTATTTTCTCGCGTATAGTGCGAGTTTTCCACGCAAAAAACAGCGGTCGCATTATACGCAGGTAAGTTGTTAATGAGATTAAAAATCATGCATTTTCTGTGACCGGTTGCATTATACAAAGGTAATAATTTTTAAGGAAGGATTACAATTCATGCAAAATGTTTCAGGGGTCTCACTATACATGAAGTCGGCTTGTACACGATTATATACGGTATTAAAAAAATATTTTTAGTAAATAACATTTACTAGAAAATGTTATTACATTAAAAATATAGGCATTATGAAGAATATCCCTTGACAGTAACTGATTCATTTGGTCTATTGTCCTCATCTTTGTTGTTATTATCAAAGTGTTTCGACCGTTGTGCCCTCCGGTCTTCATTTGGTGTATATCGATTCGAGTAACATACGGGGAATTCTGAACTGAATCCATTATTTAATCTACGTGGGTAGACTGATCTTGTTCCATTGTCCATGTCTAGTGATATGTCATCTAGTACTTATTTTCTAGTACTGTTCAGTTATTGTTCGCCCTGTTTCCATTGGATCCAAGTGAACACTACCCGGCACAGGAATTGACCTCACAATTACTTGTCATTTTTTAAAAATATTCTTTCAAATTAAAAAAAAAAAAATCCAATTTGCATTTTACTTTTGGTAATTAAATTTATTGTAAATATCTCACTACATTTGTAATCGTTGTTCACTTTCATGGCCCGAATAACATATATACGTTTTGATAGCAACACCAAAGACGAAGAAGTTCGAATGCAACTAGTTTAAATAATCAAACGCCTGATATGGAAGTGAATGCTCGACAATCTCCCCTCAAATGAAGTGAAAGCTGAAGGCAGGAGACGTTATTCTACAGAAGGATGCTGAGTATACCTTCGACGAAATGTGAAAGCAACAAAGAAGCCTTAAGAAAAATGGAAACAAAAATGATACACACAATCAGAAAGAGACATTTTGGTATTTCTTAGACGCATAGTGAGGAAAGAGGACTTGGAGAATTTGACGCTCACAGGGGATAAAGAGGGTAAGAGCGATTGGTGGCCAGCGGTGCACATACCTGACGAGGTTGTGTGAATGGAATAATGGCAATGGGTCAAAGACCTCTAAGAGCTACAAGCGGTAGGAAATCGTGAAGAGCCATTATCGCCTACGTCTTGAAGGGACAGTCACAAAGAAGAATTCTGCATGTTACTCTATGATACTAATACACTTAAATCCGGCTTCCCAAAGCATGCCACTAGGTGCGGACCGCCACTTCAGCCTTCATCGCGGCCCCTCAATGCATATATGTGTATTTATATTATATATACACTTCTGTTATGTGCCTTAACTGTTCAGGACGTTGGCGATCATTGCTATTCACGATTTCCTGTCCTTGGTAGCTCTTGATCAATTTTGTCTTATCTGCTCTAAACCTAACTCACCATCCATTTAAATGGCCTTCTTTTAAGAGTGCATTTGTCATTTTTTAATAGAAATCCGGATAGGGTGAAATCGTTTTGTCTTCTACATCTATGTGTCTTATCACTTAAGAACGTTGGTGATCATGGCTCTTCACAGTTTCTTGTCAGCCACATATAAAGTGAAACCAAAAAGGTCGAAATATGTACGTTGAATGTAGGCCGTAGAAAGTCGAAAAAAGTTGTTTTTTTTTTCAAAAACGGTGCCCAAACTTATTCGCATTATTTTTTAGGTCATTCCTTTGAAACTCTAGACTTAGTCAAATTCTCAATTTCTGGGTGGTCCACTCTTAACTACATTAAATTCTTCCCTGCCCAAAATAGAGAAAAACGTCTTATTGATAAAATAAAGCCATATTAACAAGTTGAGTAATGTGTATTTACATGTATCTACATAACAATATGCAGACATGCTCTCTCTCTCTCTCTCTCTCTCTCTCACGCACACAAACACGAACACATTACCTCAAACGTATTTTAGTGGATACCTGTCTTTAAAATAGACGCCCCTTTTTAAAAGTATGTATTAAATCTACCGGCCTGTGCACTCGAGAAACTTAATAAGGTATGCAAAAGCCTTCGTTTAGATTTTCTCGAAAGTCTATATCTGCTCGATTTCGTATCCAAAACGGAAACAAAACAATTTCTAAAGAATTAATGAATTTATTTTTAATTCAAGATTTTTATGATTTTAAATCATTATTTTTAGTGCATACTCGTGTTTGATATAGACTTATTGTTTTTATTGTTTTTTTAACTAGTGTGTATTTAATACAAAAAAACTTTATAAAAATGTATGTTATACAGCAATGAGGAGATGAGCATCCCTTACATGTGCAAATAGAATCTTGCGAGGCTGTGACGCTCTCAGTGGCTAAGCGGTGTAAAGCAAGTCGGACACTACCGGAAAGTACATTTTCTTCATTAAGTTTACTCGTGTGCACAGGCCGGTGGACGTTACACACTGTTTAAAACAAGAGTATCAACTAAGAATCATGCGTGAAGTAATATATATATATATATATATATATATATATATATATATATATATATATATATATATAATCTCTTGATCGTAGTTTATCGTTATACCCAGGACTATACAGTTAACATTAAAGAACTTAAACAAGCAAAGTCATGTAAGTGCCTCGGAAGTAAAACCAGCAATTCGGCCTCTCTTGGTGATGAGATAATTAATTTCATCTCCAAAGCTACCGATTGCTTTGGAAAACTCTAATAGCGACCGTGGTATGTCAGAGGAATTTCCCTGGGAGTCAAGTTTAATGTATATGAAATTCTAGTAATTACAATTCTCCTTGATGGCTTAGAATCTTGGACCTCTACTAGAAACATTAACCAGCTTGATGTCTTCCATAAGCCGTACTTTAGTACAATCTATGGTTATACTCTGGAAGACAAAATATTTTATATTAATTTTTTTTCAAAGTGCAAAATTGGTGGCACAAAACCATTTCTAATGCAATTTCAACTTCGATGGGCTAGTCATATTGTGCGCATGAGTGATGAAGGCACCGGAAATCCACACGTACAGCTAAATGCAGGACGGTTCTCGGAATGTGGGCAGACCCCTGTTGATGTATAAGGATAAATTCAAACAAAATTAAAATTCTATTGGCGTCCCTCTGTCGTGCTTTGAGGAAACGAGTTCTGATCATTCCAAGTGTAGGAGTTGTGCTTAAAAGGCATAAAAGCTTTTGAGAGTTCACGCATTCAACGTCTCCGTATTTCAAAAATACCTCTCTAACATTCCTGCCACATCTACAAGAGGTGCTGTTCCTTGCTCTGTTTGTCGAATACTGTGTGTGTCTCAAGCTGGTTTTAAAAGTCCTCAAAGGCACAAGCCCATGTACCGCATCGAAAGCAAAGGGTGCTGTTGGGACCTCATACATTGAAAAAGACTGGTGAGGCCATAATACACACACACACACACACACACACACACACATATATATATATATATATATATATATATATATATATATATACACACACACACACACACATATATATATATATATATATATATATATATATATATATATATATATATATATATATTTAATGAAAAACAGACCACTTTAAAGTACCATTACAATAATTTATTTCACCAAAATCCTTTTTAAGGGACTCCGGATCATCAGGTAACACTTCCAACAACGAAAAAAAAAAAATATATATATATATGGGGCCGAACCTCACTACCGGAGAGACACAAACTCGATTGGTGGCCCCTAGTATGGCTTTATGGTCCTCGCTACCTTAACATTTGTTTTTTTCTACCTACATTTATGTACGTTACAAATTAAACTAAGTACAATTGACTATTAAAAGGATGAAGAAATAAAGTAGAGCTGGAGATTTTTAATCCCAGAATTCGTGAGAGAATTGAGCTGCAATTTCGCAGTTATTCATCAAGATTCCATAATATAAGTTTTATTATAACCCATTAACTGCAAAATCTTTTTTTAATGTGCATTTTTGGCCCAGACAGATGTCTTAGGAGTTTATTTATTCCTTATGTTTAATTCCAGTACTTACCATTGTCTTTTTCATAGAAACTAGAACATCAAATATATATGTGTATAAAACATCAAAAAATAATATTGATTAGAAATAAAATAAAAAAATACTTTTCAAAATAGTCATTATTTTTCTACTCGTGAAATTATAAAATTACGACAAAAAGTGTCTTCTTACGGTTAATAATAAAAACTTTAAAGGCTAAGTGTTGTAAAATATACCTCTGCAAACGCAATGTATGTAAGCAATTCAATGTAAATACAAGGAATAATATGTAGTGAGTTTAATTTTAACAGCTCCCCCAATGGGGCTCATGGCAGGTAATGGGTTAATTAGCTATTATGCTTCTCTAACTATTCAACTGTTCAAACTAATTCTAATTTCTATTTTCCCATCTTTACACTATATTAATTTTATCTTATAAATTGTACCCTGTTCTGTTACCCATGAAATAAAAATAATTGTACAGAAAATAAGGATCTGCGTACATCAAATCATCTTTAAATTAAATGGCAACAGAAGAATTATCGTTGAACTTTTAAAAGGTAAGCTTAAACATAATTTCAATACTTAAAGGCAGCGATCAATTTTGAGTTATTCTGTAGTTTATTGATGCCTATCGCATCTACTCCTCCCTAGCTATTGTGATGATGGCCAAACTAGGAGTCCTCCACAGGCGCAAGCTTAAAGGCCGCCCAAGGAGGGCGTCTTTTAAGTTAGTTTATAATAAAACGTGCACTGCAGTTTTGGATATAAAAAAGAGTTACTCCCCTTGAACCATTAATCAACTATAACGGCTAGTATAATATATTAATATATATTTTAAACTCGCATAATCTGGCAACCCTGAATCTGAGCAAAACGAAAATCGTTCCCTGCACCAAACTTTTCTAGGGCTTTTGAATGTGGTATGAATCATTGAAATCGGACCAGTAGGAGTGGTGGAGTTACTTGGACACACACACACGCATACATACACTGTACTTTATATATAAGATGGAATGATCTATTATGACATGTCTCTAATTTGTATTTAGATACATTGTATTTATTTTCAATTTTTCTATTTGAATTCTTCGCCTATATTGCATATGATCGATTATTGCACATAATTAGGTTACAATAAAATTTGTATTTTATATGAATACTATCTTATAAAAATTGAGATGCAGTAGAGTGGGGGACTCCGTACCATAGATTCAGGGGGCTTATCATAGATTCGGGTATGTCTATCATAAATTCAGGTGAAGAACACAAGACGCTTGCATCGGCTATATATATATATATATATATATATATATATATATGTGTGTGTGTGTGTGTGTGTGTGTAAGTAGGATGTCAATTATAATCTGAACAAAACGGTAGAAATGCTATTCAGACAACGTGCTTCGACTCTTTATGACAGTCGTCTTCAGGTCGGAATGAAAGACCGTGTGTAAAGAAAGTGCGTTAGAATTTGAAGAAAGAGGTAATATCTTTGTCAGATGCTACGGCTAGAAAGTCGTTTTGTTTTGTTTCCTGTAGTTTCCTTTCTGTGTCTCTTATCAACTGTCATCTGCAGATCTTAGGCTAAGGTTGTTGCCGCTACTAATAAATCCTGTGAGGAATTCTACCGTTTATTATTTCTAGGTACTAAACCTGATCGCTCCTTCAGCTTGCGAGCCGATCATTTTTAGCAAGTAGCTTCATACAGAGTGGGTATTCAAACAACAACTCCTACCTTTTGCTAACCTTTTACTTATGGCTGCAAGTATAATTTTCCATTCACTTATCTTCTCTCCTTAAATCGCGCAAAAGAAGCTTTTTTTGCTTTCCATCAGCATGGCTGATGCTAACCTCCAAGAGAGTATCTCATTGCGTCTTCTCAGTTCAACGTTTTCAAATGACATGAAGTGGAATTGTTATACCGAATCAATTGCTAGGCCTACTGATAGGAGAGTTGGTTCACTGTCCGTGTTAAACAGTTATTCGCGATGCAATATATCTAGCGCCTTTATAAGACTACCATTCATCCGTGCATCGAATATTGCTGCTAAATCTTGTCTGGTGCTTTTGCTATGTGTCTAGATTTTTGGCTGAAGACTAAAAAAAAAAGAAAAAAAAAGAAAAGAAGTCTGCCATGCCATCGGTCCTGACTTGGCATTTCGGCTTCAGTGACATTCTCACCGTCATAATGTAGTTTGCTCACGCCTTTTCTATACATACTTTAATGGTAATTGTTCTAATGAGCTTTCCGCTTTGGTAACTCGACGATTTAAGCGCACTACTAAATTGACAGCACCATATCATCATTCCACTATTAAAATCGCTAAGTGTAACCGTAAGGTATATCCTTCTCTCGCACTTCTCGCCGGTGAAAGCCTCTTCCAGTTCCTTGCTTTCCTGTCAACTACGATCACCAAAAATGTAAATGCAATGTCAATATTCTGTCTCTGAATACTGTTCTTTTAATATTTTAATTTTTTTCAGTTTCTTTCAGCCACAGCAACCCATTGCATCTTAGTGAGTTTATCGCCTTGCTTAGGATGGAATGCAAATCTATTGTTGTTTCTGTCATATAAAAATGTTTCTTAGGGGCTTCTAGAACAGTAAATTTCAATCGCCGTGCCACGGTACACACGTTTGCTGTGTAATCCTCTTAAATGTTCCTGCGAAATATCGAAGAAATCGCACCCCCTCCCCCACCACCAAAAAAAAACAAAACACTAGGGACATGATTCCCTTAAAATAAGATGCGCAAATACATGAATATAAACAATGAAAAAAAGTAAGTTCATATTTATGTAGGTATGTGTTTTTTTTTTAAATCTATGGTTTTTATTTCATAACATCTCGAAACTTTGCTAGGTGTGCCGTGATATTTTCATTTACTCGTGGGTATGCCGTTGCTTAAAAAGATTGAGAAACGCTGTTCTAGAGTAAGGAACTTATATATCCAACATGAATTAAAATAAATTAAAAAGAAGCTACCTCAATAAGCTTTTGACATATGATAGTCTGGAATTTGTTAATTTTAAGTATTTTTATTCATTTATTTTAGTTATGGCTCGCTGGCGCCGAAAACTAAGTCCTTGAAACGTACATTCGTTCAGCCTTCTTCAGAACAGCTGTATTGAATCAAAACGAGAATGTTTGTAACGGCAATGCCGCGAGTCGCAGAGAAATGTCCGTGAAGCAACTGCTCGATACCACGCCCAAAAGACAGGGAGATACTCTTATTTGTTTAGTTTATAAATGAGGGAAAAATATAGGGTGTGCGTAATATCATGCAGACAACAATTTACGCAGCAATCTGAGCGAATGTATTTAGCCAATGCAAAATAGAGTATTGCATTCGGATTCAATTTAAAACAATAAACTGCTTGGAAATACTAACATTAATTATTAACACCCTACCTTCAACAGAGAAATATTTTTGACTAGTTTACATTACTATAGTTTTGCAGAGGTTTATTGCTATGGTTTCGGCTCATACTTTCCCAAATGCACACGTGTGTTCGCTCACATACGAAAAAACTGTCAAACATTTCTCCCCCTAGAGTTAAGTCTTCACCCAAGTGAGGAAGCATGAAACTGACAGTAATGGTCGGTCACTGCGCCCCAGAAATTAATACGTAATATATATATATATATATATATATATATATATATATATATATATATATATATATATATATATACTTTTTATAGATAATTTAGTTTGAATATGTGATTTCATAAAAAATGCCATATTATATGAAATGTTACATTATTAACCAAGGCATCTATTGCCGTTTCATTTCCGTTCAAATATGAATTCTCTTATTCAATATAATTTCATTGGCTTAATTCGTATCAACATCTTATGTTATTTTCTTAACTTTCCTCTACATTGTATCTGTGTAATTTTGAATATACTCTTCTTTTTCATTGACCTTTCTTGTTTTGTCTATTCTCTTGGTAGGAGGGGTTATTTCTTATGCTTCTTTTGCCTTACTTTTTTTGTCTATTCTCTTGGTAATAGGGTTTATTTCTTATGCTTCTTTTGCCTTTCTTTATTTGTATATTCTCTTGGTAGTAGAGTTTATTTCTTATGCTTCTTTTGCCTTTATTTTTTTCTCAATACTCTTGGTAGGAGGGTTTATTTCTTATGCTTCTTTTGCCTTTCTTTTTTTCTCTATTCTCTTGGTAGGAGGGGTTATCTCTTATGCTTCTTTTGCCTTTCTTTTTTTGTCTATTCTCTTGGATGTACGGTTTTTATTTTTATGCTTCTTTTGCTTTTCTTTTTTTCTCTATTCTCTTGGTAGTAGGGTTTATTTCTTATGCTTCTTTTGCCTTTCTTTTTTTTCCTCTCTCTTTTAATTTTATTGATTTCTTATTTTCTTTCCCTTTTTCTTTATAAAAACTGATATATCATAAATTGAAATTTTAAATAAGATGGTTTATTATAATCGTTGTTAATTATCTGAAGAGACACAAAATGTACAATTTTGTAGTAATTACTTTCATGTTCCAATGCAATATTATATATATATATATATATATATATATATATATATATATATATATATAGGAAAGAGAAAAAGAGAATTAGTAGAAGAGAAACAGAAAAAAAAATAACATAGGTGCCTGTTCTCTACTGCCTCGCAGACTCTTGCTCTCCAGCCTGTTGGATTCCTCATCTGCTGTGCCTGTCTTTAAGAACTCTGGGTCCATTCTGACCCATTTAACTAACTACCGTCCTATCACTCTCTTACTACTCTTTGGCAACGTCTTCAATGCTTTAAACAACAACGAATTGGTTAAGCGCCTAACTTCCCATAATCTACTCTCCGACAAGCAATATGGTTTCCACTTTTCCCGATCTACTGCTGTCGTGCTCACGGACACATCTGAACTTTTATATCAAGCATATATATATATATATATATATATATATATATATATATATATATATATATATATATATATATACAGTAGCGTCCAAAACTAAGGGACAAAACCTAATATTTGTTAGAAATAACAACTGTGCAAAGCTGAAAATTTTGACAACTGGTAGTCGTTATCATCCATAATAACATACTAAAATTTGAATCATTTGCAAAGGATAGAAAAAGAATTATAACAATTATTTATTTATTTTCAAAATAGGATCGTCCAAAAGTAAGGGACAAAATTGAGAAAAACAATGTAAACAGTATGCTATATTCAATTTTTTTGATTTCCTCTAAAGAATAAGTCTTACTTAGTCATTTGTAAACGTTGCATCAGCCGGTACCATGGCGAAACGCCAAAAACTTGATTACTCTGTGAGACAAGCTATTGTGAAGCTACACAAGGAAAAGCACACCATTAGAGAGATTTCAGAGAAAGTGAAACGTTCCAAGAGTGTTGTAGGCAGGGTTGTTAAATCCTACAATGATACTGGCAAAATAGTTAGTGCTTTTAAAACCGGCAGACCCCGCAAAACTTCGGCAAGAGAAGATCGAATAATGCAGCGTATGTCATTAAAGGACCGTTTTAAGTCTTGCACAGAAATTAAAAGGGTTATGAATAGTACCTCATGTGTTAATGTGTCAAGTCAGACTGTTTGTAGACGACTGCAAGAAATAGGACTGTTTAATCGAACCCCAGGGAAGAAACCACTTGTTAGTTCGAAGAATAAGAAGAAGAGATTAGAGTTTGCAAAGAGGTATGTAATTTGGACATATGAAAATTGGGCAAAAGTATTTTTCAGTGATGAAAGCAAGGTTAATTTCTTTGGAAACGATGGAAAAAACAATGTAAAGAGACGTATTGGTGAAAGATTAAGTGCAAAGTGTACTAAGAAAACTGTAAACTGTTTGGGGGCAGAAGCGTCATGGAATTTGGAATGTTTTCTAGCCAAGGTACAACGCCTCTTATCCGGTTACAAACTCGTGTAAACGCGCAGATCTATAAAAACATTGTTCAAGATCATGTTGTGCCAATCATACAGAATTCAGGTTTCGATAGGGCTACCTTTATGCAAGATAATGCCCCATGTCACAAGGCAAAGGTGGTAATGAGTTACCTTAGCGAGCAAGATTTGGAAATTATGGATTGGCCACCGCAAAGTCCTGACTCAAATCCAATAGAAAATCTTTGGAAGACCTTAGGAGCGAAAGTTATGGAAGTAAATCCCACTAACACGGGGGATTTGTGGGTGAAGCTTCAAGAAGAATGGTCTAAAATTAGTATCGAGGATTGTCAAGAACTGATTCGTTCTTGTAGTTGAAGATGTGCAGCTGTCATTGAGAGCAAAGGCTCATTTACTAAATATTGATTGTACATGTATTTTTATTGTTTTTTTGCTGTTTACATTGTTTTTCTCAATTTTGTCCCTTACTTTTGGACGTTCCAAATTTGAAAATAAATAAATAATTGTTATAATTCTTTTTCTATCCTTTGCAAATGATTCAAATTTTAGTATGTTATGGATGATAACGACTACAAGTTGTCAAAATTTCAGCTTTTCACAGTTGTTATTTCTAACAAATATTAGGTTTTAAAATTTTGTCCCTTAGTTTTGGACGCTACTGTATATATATATATATATATATATATATATATATATATATATATATATAGATAGATAGATAGATAGATATATATGTCTAGATGAATATATAGATATATACTCACTATTTATACATCTCTCATTCACTTTCCCTCTCTTTCTATCTCTCTCTCTCTCTCTATATATATATATATATATATATATATGCATTTTTTCTCGAATAGTAAAGCCGGTAAAAGAAGGTTAAAAAATACTGAATACTAAAAACAGAGCATCTATTCTAATATGAGTATCCATAAAAAATAACGTTTAAACAAAATAAATTATATCTATCTATCTATCTATCTATCTATCTATATATATATATATATATATATATATATATATATATATATATATATATATATATATATATATATATATAAAGGGAGAGAGTCCCTAATATTTCTTAGTTCATTACATTACTATTTGTGTGTGCGTGTCACAGTGTACATGTTATTCTGTTTGTGCGCCGATGTTGCTGGTGTGATTTATATGTTTGTATGTCCGCATATGTGCGTATATTTCAATTATGTGTATCTTTGGATTTAGGTAGGTTTGTATAATATATAATTATGTATCAGTTGGGGGATTCGGATTGTGTAGAATACTTGAATCTAAATTGTGCGGTAACCAAGATATTTGATGTCAGAACATGTTTCGTAAATAACTGCAACACTGTCTGCATAACTACAAAATGTAAAATAAAGATGCAGGGGAAAATGTTTATAGATAATCATTCAGGTACATACGCGCACATGGCGAATATTTTGCACATAAGCACTCACGAGAATATTTATCAATAGTTAGATCGATAGATAAATAGATAGATCTGAACAGACATAGATAGATAGATAGATAGATAGATAGATAGATAGATAGATAGATAGATAGATAGATAGATAGATCTAAACATAGATAGATAAATAGATAGATCTGAACAGACTTAGATAGATAGATCTGAAAATTTGATATATAGATAGGTAGATAGATAGATCTGAACAGACTTATATATAGGTAGGTAGATCTGAACAGACTTTGATAGATAGATAGATAGATAGATAGATAGATAGATCTGAACAGACTTAGATCTGAAAAGACTTCGATATATTGTAGATAGGTAGATAGATCTGAACAGACTTATAGATAGATAGATAGATAGATAGATAGATAGATAGATCGATAGATCTGAACAGACTTATAGATAGATAGATAGATAGATAGATAGATAGATAGATAGATAGATCTGAACAGACTTATAGATAGATAGATAGATAGATAGATAGATAGATAGATAGATAGATAGATAGATAGATATTGATAAAGAAATAAGTATAACAAGACTTAAAAGAAAAAAATATAAATAGGCTAAGAGAGACAAGAACAGCTGGTACTGAAAATGATTGATTTGACCAGGTTCGGAGAGGAACAAACTGAGATAGTGAAGTGAATACACCAAATATAGAAAAACAGAGAAAGTATAGAACATATATATATATATATATATAATATATATATATATATTACAGAGAGGTGAGGCAAAATTAGGATAATTTTTTGACGTTGAAATTGTCTTCGAGTTTGCAAGTCATTATTACTGGAAGTCTCTCTTATGTCCCATGAATCTGGTGTTATTAGAGCAAAAAAAAATATATACCATCGATACAAAATTGCTTTTTGCTAATCTGGCCTCTCTGTGTTTGAATCACGATGATGCAGCTCTCTCATGAATAATAAGTTCTCACTTTAGTTAGTAAACCATAAAAGACAGGATTTGTGCCAAGATCTACTCTGCCTGTTAATATTATTCTTTTATTTATTTTTACTAAAGTTCACACATTTTTACAATGATGTATAACCTGTACAATGCCCGAAGTCCACTCGGTAGAGGGTTTCAGATTAAGAGACACAGCTTATGCGGATATATGTGGAAAATAACGGCTAACCTTATACTTGAACAGGTTATGATTATCGGAATAAGAAAAGCGATTTCTTGGGAGTCGGTTCTACAAGGCAGTTTATAATTTTTGTTTGTTTGTTTGTTTGGGTTTTATGGCATATCAACCACTGTGTGTTATTTAATGCCAAATCCAGTTTATATGAATTTTAAATGCCTATTTTGTATGGAATAAAAAACGTATAGCTGGCAACATTATTGTTTAAAAAAAACGTATAGCTGGCAACATTATTCCTTTACAAAAAAACGTATAGTTGGCAACATTACTCTTTTACAAAAAAAAAACGTATAGTTCGCAACATTACTCTTTTACAAAAAAAACGTATAGTTCGCAACATTACTCTTTAAAAAAAAACGTATAGCTAGCAACATTACTTTTTTATAAAAAAACGTATAGCTGGCAACATTACTTTTTTACAAAAAAACGTATAGCTGGCAACATTACTTTTTTACAAAAAAAACTTAGAGCTGGCAACATTATTGTTTCAAAAACTTAGAGCTGGCAACACTATTGTTTCAAAAACATAGAGGTGGAAACATTATTGTTTCAAAAACTTAGAGCTGGCAACATTATTGTTTCAAAAACTTAGAGCTGGCAACATTATTGTTTCAAAAACTTAGAGCTGGCAACATTATTTTTCTGAAAACATTATCTGAGACCTTGCTGTTGGATGCAGTTTATCGCCGTACCCAGGACGTGGATGTAGTTTATCATCATACCCAGGACGCGGATGTATTTTACCGTCATACCCAGGACGTGAGTAAAACTTGGAAAACTAGGAGTTCACTATTTGCCCATAGCTGGGACCCTAACAGGTGCTACCACCCCGGGTCAAGGTGGACCTGGGAACACCAGCAATTAAGAGGTGGTTCCACGCCCCTCAAAACCTCCAGATCAGAGGCCTTGCTGTTGGATGCAATTTAACGTCATACCCAGGACGCCTCATTGGGGGGCGGTCTTACCCCTCTACAGAGGTGCAGTCGGCGTATTCTAAATCCCCAGCCGACAGGGCCGAGGCAGTTTATAAGAAGCTGCCTGAGTGGAACTTACATCTCATTAAAGCAATACGAATGAGGGTAGTTCGTGATAATGTACATGACATGGAGGAGTTAGACGTGACGGTGGAACTAAAGCGTGTCATGGAATTAGCGATGGATCAGTGAAAGGCTTGTGACGTCCCGTCTGTGAGAAAGGTGTCGCAGGGTAGGAAATGTTTCACCGCCTACATGGACGCGGGAACGTTTTTGATGTTTATCAAGAGTGGAATGTTAAGACTGGGATGTTCTTACCAATATATGGCAGCAGTACTCAATTTGGTCCTGATCTGGCTCTTTAAAAGTTAGAGGGTAGCTGGAGAGGTTAGATATTCGCTGGAGCGGTACCGATAACCGACCATTTTTCCACCGTCTTGTTCGATGGAAAAGCTCGAAAAGCACTCAAGGTAGAGTGTTACACGCTGATCTGTGTAATATGGATGTAAAGAGGCGGTAGGAAGTGAAGATTAAGAGCACAAAAATAGGGAACGGCTGACCTTTAACCTAAAGAGTTTTAGATTTTAATGTTCAGGGAAGAATTCAGGTGGATTTTTTTTTTCGTAATGTAGCCATTTCTGGGAAAAGCTGTCCGAATTAAACTTCCTTATTACAAGTGAAATAAAGAGACAATATCCATAATTTCGTATATTTACTCCCCCAAAATTTTGAATTAGCTAAAAATGGGCAAAGCCGGAAAAGACTGATCTGCAATGTGATCGGTCCTGGCTTGATATCTCGACTTTCCCACAGATGTGACGTGCCTCCCCCCCACTGTCTTTCTTACAAATATTTTCATAGCAACAGTTCTGAGCTATTTACCCTGGTGCCCCGACTGCGTGAATTTAAGCGTGCTACTAGATTGGCATTTAGGTCCAACCCTTTTACTGTTGAAACAGTTAAATGTAACCGCTTCTTCTACTCCAAAAGTTTCTTCTCTCGCACTTCCCAACAGTCGAACTCCCTTCCTCTTACTTACATCCCTGATAATCTTCAAAATTTTAAATGTAATGTCAATCGAAAATCTTCTAGTGCTTTGATCTCCGTTCTTCTTTTTATCCGTTCTTCAATTCCCTTACACTCAGTCTTTTCTCTTACTTTCAGTCTCTGTAATCCATTGCGTTCTAGTGGCACTAAAAGAAGAGGAGGAGGCGCTCGAAAGTTTGTTTCTAATGATTATTGGCGGCTCTACAAGAATGTGCTGAACAACAGCAAATATTCAATCCATCCTCTAATAAAAACAATTCGATGTCCTAACATCCACAGCTGAATTCTTTGCCCGGAAATTCTTATCCAACTCAATACTCGACTCATCCGGACTACCGACACTTGATTTGCCACTTGGAATTGAGGATCTACTGAGAGAGATGTGCATAACCCCGTCGATGGTATTGGATATCATCTTTAAATTAGACAAGTGGTGGTGACGGGATACCAGACGTATTCCTAAAGAAATGTGCTACTGAGCTGGCTCCAGTTCTCTCCAAACGAGTAAGTTGCCTTTACTCATTTGCGTCGCCTCACGCCTTCTTGCACTACCTTAATAAATGAATAAATAAATAAAATAAATAAAATAAATGAATAAATAAATAAAATAAATGAATAAATGAATAAATAAATAAAATAAATAAATAAATGAATAAATAAATAAAATAAATAAATAAATGAATAAATAAATAAATAAAATAAATAAATAAATGAATAAATAAATAAATAAATAAAATAAATGAATAAATAAATAAAATAAATAAATAAATAAAATAAATAAATAAATGAATAAATGAATAAATAAATAAAATAAATAAATAAATAAATGAATAAATGAATAAATAAATAAAATAAATGAATAAATAAATAAATAAAATAAATAAATAAATGAATAAATAAATAAATAAATAAAATAAATGAATAAATAAATAAAATAAATAAATAAATAAATGAATAAATAAATAAAATAAATAAATAAATGAATAAATAAATAAAATAAATAAATAAATGAATAAATAAATAAATAAAATAAATAAATAAATGAATAAATAAATAAATAAATAAAATAAATGAATAAATAAATAAAATAAATAAATAAATAAATGAATAAATAAATAAAATAAATAAATAAATGAATAAATAAATAAAATAAATAAATAAATGAATAAATAAATAAATAAAATAAATAAATAAATGAATAAATAAATAAATAAATAAAATAAATGAATAAATAAATAAAATAAATAAATAAATAAAATAAATAAATAAATGAATAAATGAATAAATAAATAAAATAAATAAATAAATAAATGAATAAATGAATAAATAAATAAAATAAATGAATAAATAAATAAATAAAATAAATAAATAAATGAATAAATAAATAAATAAATAAAATAAATGAATAAATAAATAAAATAAATGAATAAATAAATAAATAAAATAAATAAATAAATGAATAAATAAATAAATAAATAAAATAAATGAATAAATAAATAAAATAAATAAATAAATAAAATAAATAAATAAATGAATAAATAAATAGATAAATGAATAAATAAATAAAATAAATGAATAAATGAATAAATAAATAAATGTGCTACTGAGCTGGCTCCAGTTCTCTCCAAATGAGTAAGTTGCCTTTACACTCTTTTGAGTCGCGCCTCACGCCTTCTTGCACTACCTTAATAAATATTTAAAAAATGATTGGCATAAATGTATTCTGAAGATAAAATAATCAGAATAATTAATAGCAGATAATTTAAAGTAAATGTAACATATTACGGTTTAAAATGTTAACCTCCTCGCGGTCTTGTGGGTGATTATTTATTTTCTACTCTCCAACCCTTTTCCCACAAACGAAAGGTTGTAGGCCTATCGCTATTTTCATGAAAAATGTTCTGACGACTTACGTTACTTAATTCCACCATTTCAATACTTTACAGCTAAAACCTATCATACCATTCACCCAAATCATAAATTCGCTTTATATTTCATTGGGAATCAGGTATTCTGAAAGCTTCTTCCGAAAAAACGTTGCTTTGTGGGACAGACTCCCGAGAGGTTGCCTCTTCGATCACTACAGTCTCCTATTAACCGTCTTGCATTGAATATACACTAGCGTAAAAAGAGCTCATCTTAGTTGGTCGAGATATGGGGTAGGGAAATCGATTTGGGCCAGATTTTCAAGTGGGTACGGCTGAACTGCTATAAAGAAGATAGTCGTTATCCCATCATGATAAAACGGAATATATAGTGAATTTTAAGTGAGAAGTGTCAGTCTGTTTTCTTCTTTATGTGTCTTGTCCCTTCAGGACGTAGGCGTTCATGGCTCTCCACAATTTCCTGTCCTTTTCAGCTCATAATAAATGTTGTCTTTTTGTTATTTATCCTAAACACTGTTCCGTCACCCATTTATTCAAGATCACTAAGTATTAGGTTGGTGCAAAAATAATGACGTAATAATGTCGTTTTTTGACGTTAAAAAATTTGTCAAAAAACGACATTATTACGTCATTATTTTTGCACCAACCTAATATGTTATGTATTGTTTTTCTCTGCCCCTCTTGCTTTCAATCCTGTGAGTATCAGATTTTCTAAGCTCTCTTTCCTCATTATGTGTCCTAGAAATTTCAACGGTCTCTTCCTGATATTAAGTATAAGTTTCCTTTTTGTTTCCATTCTTTCTAAAACTTCGTCGTTGCTCACATGTTCGGTCCATGGTATCCTCAGCATTTGTCAGTAGAACAACATTTGTCTCTTCTTTTTTTTGTGTGAGAAGGTTCTACAGAATTCACGGCCATACAGGAAGACAAATAGGTAAGAGTTCAGTACTCTTTTCTTTGTTTCTAACATAGTTTTTTTTTTCTTTGTTTAGCTTTTGGAATGCATATTTGATTATCCCAATGCGGCTTGGGATTTCAGTGTCGCACTTTCCGTGTACCTACCGAAATTCTCTTTTCTTGAGTCTCACACTTGTGCTATTGTGCTCAACTAAGCTAATGTTAGTAAATATCTCCGTCACAGCAACATGAAATATTATTTAGTATACTCAATTAAACTCTGAAAGACCTTGGTGGGTAGTTTAACTTTCTTGATGAGTTCGTCAAGTGCGTTAGCAGAATTATCTTTATTTATACTTGACAAGTAACCTGTATTTATTTATTTATTTATTAGCAACGAGCATCACCCTGCAGTGAACTATCGGGATGCAATTGAATACCGTCGGGCCTCTGGTTCAGTCTGGTGTGATAAACACGCCTCGCTGACCTAATTTGAACCAGAAAAGAAAGGAAGATTGAAGTAAAAACAAACAAACAAAAAATACTATTACAAGCCAATAAAATGGTTTCGTGACATTTGCCAAATTCCGATTACTCCTGGCTTTTTGCTTAGCACTATCTGAAACACAGCAACCATCTGGTGTCGCAAACTTTACAAACCTGAGCCGAGAAATGTGGAATAATTTATAGCAACGACGCTAACCAAAGTCTTTGGTTGCCTTCCTTTTTAAACCGTATTTTTCATATTTCAAATTAAATACTAAGAAAAGAAGAAAGTAAGAAATAGGCGAGAAAGGCAGTTTATTTAAATAATCTTTGACCATTATAGATATTATTAAAGACACAACGTTTCGGTAAAGTAACCAGTTAGCCATCTTTAGGTATCAATTCTTTCCGCGAATATGGGATATCTTGCATATACTGTTTCTTTATTTGTAATTTTTCTTCATCAAATGTTCTTCTTTGTGCCTTGGCCCTTCAGAACGTTGGTGACAATGGCTCTCCAAAACTTCCCAGCTTTGGTAGCTCTTAGCATAGTTTGTTTTTTACTACCTTCCTCCAGTCCGTCCTGTCATCCATATATACAAGCTCATTACGTTATTCGATGTATCTCCTGTTCTCTTTTACCTGTGCGTGCCAAATTTTGCAAACCCTCTTTCCTCATTGTGTGTACTAGAAATGTCAACTGTATGAGTCATTTTTGTATCCATCTTAATACTTTTTTTTTAAGCGTTTCACCCCAAACAAGGCGGGAAGCCACTAGGACGCAAGGGGTTTCAGAAGATTTGGAGCCAGATCAGATAGGAGTGGTAAAGGAAAGGATGAAGATAGTTGATAGATCAAGGCAACTGGAGATGTCGATTGACATTACATTTGAATAGTTGGAGATTATAGCTATTAGGGAAACGTGAAAAGGGAAGGGAGTTCCGCAGGCGAGAGGTGCGAGATATGAAGCTATTGGAGTAGAAGAGACGGCTACATTTAATAGTTTCAACAGTGAAAGGGTGAGAGCGGGATGTCAGCCTCGTAGGGCGCTTGATTGCTTACAGTCTTTGTCCATGATATTCTCAGCATCCTCCTGTAGAAACAAATTCCATATGGGAGGTCTGATATTACACAGTAGTTTAGCATTCTTTTTTTTTCTAATACTTTGCTTAGCTTTTGAAGGCATCTTTTTCGTTTCCAATGTACTTTTGAATTTTGGTGTCTCATTTTCCAGCCCTGTTAAATATTTTATGGATATTTAAATGTTCATATCTGATTGATTTTGACGTCTACAATTCGTAGCTCATGTCTTTGGCTGTTCCTATTGCTGGCAACTATAAATTCTGTCTACTTACAATTGATAGTTATTCCTTTCTTCCGGCTTTCCTTTACTAACAGTTATAGCTCTTTTCCGTTCTTTGTCTTTCCTGATGAATCAGAGTGTTTATGGATTTTACTAGCTGATGCAGATATTGAACTAACAACCATTCAATGATCCGCCATGTACTGAAGAGTCACGGCACGAAAAAGTAGAAAACAAATACTACTACTAATACTACTACTATTACTACTACTACTAATAATAATAATAATTGCAGTCCCTGTAGAACATGACAGTCTCTGCAGAATAGGGTAGTCCCTTCAGATTACATAACAGTCCTGGTAGATAACATGACAGTTCCTCCAGATTATAATGTATCTTTGAAGATCTTCAATATATATATATATATATATATATATATATATATATACAAGGATCTTCTAGTGGAAATCTAAAAAATGTGGTATATGAGGACATCAATAATTCCATTTGTAGTTGGAGCCCTCGGATTGATTGGAAAAGATACCGATAGACTCATCGAAGTGATTCCTGCTAATCCATGTCTTAAAGAAATACAAAAAGTTGAACGCACACATACTGCTCACACATTACGAGGAGCTTTATGTAAAATGTGTGTGATCTTAGTTTGTCTTTTTCTTTTTACACAAATTATCAGTGAAAAAGGTCATAAAACCATTTCTGACCTTAGGTCTCTGGTTGGGACCGGGAAGGAAATATTGTATGCAACAGAAATTAAAGGAAATAATCATGATAATAATTTCCTTCATTTTAATTTCAGTTGCTTTTTAGGGCATAAGCAATCAGCGAAACTGGATTTTGAATTGCTTGTCTATTTTTACTTAGTTTTTATTTCCAGACCGCGCCAGAATGTTGAGCTTAGTTATTTACGATGAAAATCAATTGAGATTGAGATGAAAAAGCAGTAACCAAAAATTTACAATGGTTGAAATATGGAATAAAATTATATGCTTCATTTGGTTCTTCTAGGGCGGTTTATTTCAGATCAAATGTGTGAGAAGATAAGATAACTTCGTGCATTGTTAGAAGTTTATTCTAAAAAGTCTGTTCCTGCCTAACATAAATTCAGTTGTAACTTAAAAACTAAAACATGACCTATGATCGGTAGGTCTATTAGTATAGGATAATTGTTTAAAATCGCTTTTTTTTCTACAATTATAACAACTCTCAACCCCAATTAAGCTCAAAATGAAGAATTTGCGTCGGACAAGGAGAATCGGGAATTACTACAGTTTAAGATAGGAAATAAGTGTAGGAAAACTAACAGTGTTTAATCTTCTCTCCTCTAATTTCACTGGAGTCGATGTTTTTCAGTTGAGAATCAGTGGGTGAAAGGTTATGAAGCATCTTTTAAAACTCAACATTGTAATGACATAGAAACACATATTCTTTTGCTGATAATTTTCGAAGTTTTCTTTGCAATTACTTCGAAGTTTTAGAAACAGATTACTTTCTGTAGTTTTAAAAATGCATTGTGAAATTTTAAATGAACATTTGCTATTTTCCTTTTGATTATACCAATAATATTTTTATTGTCATTAAAGCTTCCTTTATTGCAAACCACGAACAATCTATTATGTCCTGATTTACACAGCATTTCTATAGTAATATATATACCACTGACAATGACCTTCTTCATTTAGGATGCATTTCTATACTAAAATTGTTAACAGTGCATTTACAATATATAAATAATAACACTATTCTTTTACTAACTCTATTACAATTTTGATGGAAGGTGTTCAGACGAATTACATTCATTGGATCCACAATTTTTTTTATTATATCACTCTAAGTAAAGGCAATAAAGCTACTAAGACACAAGGGATTTGAAGTGAACGAGAACAATAGAAAAATAATCAAGAAGACAGTAGATAACGATTGACATTGGATTTAATTTTTTGCAGATTAAAGTTGGCTTCAAAGCACGGAACCGGAAGAGAGTTCCACGAGCGAGAAGTGCGAGAAAAAAAACTGCTTACGGTTACATCTAGCCAATTCAACTGTGACTTGATGAGACCGTTCCGCCACTCTAGTACTGCGCTTAAATTCATAGTCTGGGTACCATAGCGAAGAGCTCATCCAAACAATTACCATGAAAGTATTTATAGAAAAGACGCGGGGAACCTACATTACACCGGTGGGTAACCACCGCGGCTAAGAACCGTCATGCCACCCATATTGTATCAGACCACCCACATTCCCTTCGTATCCTATCAGTGATATGTAAATTCCACTCGAGTAGCTGCTTTGCTGAAGCGACTCCCAAGAGAATGAATCCCCGAGCACTACCATCTTAACTTGTTCAAGTCTAGGGTCAACTGTTATGTTCCCCACACATCCACATAAATTGTGCATTTTACTCTGTAACCCACTACTTAAAAAGAATAATTTCACCCCATGGAAGTCGGGAATGCCACCAGTACGCATTGGTTATGCAGCAAGGGCGGACTACCATTGTTGTTTCGTCCGTGTGTTGTTTGATTTATTGAAATTGTCATCTGTGACAATGGCTTGTGTAAGCCGAAAGCTTAGATTGGATTTAAACATTTATCAATATGGTGTTTTCGTTTTGTCTTTCAACAATAATGTGATTAAGCTTATCTGACAATATGAAAGGAACTTACTTAAAATAAATAGACAAAACTTGTCTATATTATTTAATGAAAGATGCATTAAGGAAAAATTGCTGCCTAAATATACACAGTTTAAATTACATGATCCAGCAGCCCACCGAACTATCAACATTTGGAATTATAATTGTAGCTTTGTGAAAAGATAAATTGAAATAGCCAAAGAAATATTGAACACCCTTAACAGCAACAAACTGAACATCTACGAAAAACTAAAATATATAACTACCGCGGACAAGCTGGAGGAAATTACATCACGAGCTGCGACGCGATTTTCGCTTCCGCGTGTCTTATATACGAGTTTATCGTTACTTGGAAATTTTCATGCGGCAAGGGCGGACTATGATTGTTGTTTCGTCAGTGTGTTGTTTGCTTTATTGAAATTGTCATCTTTAATAATGGCTTGTGTAAGCCGAAAACTTAGATTGGATTTAAACATGTATCAATATGGTGTTTTCCTTTCGTCTTTCAACGATAATGTGTTGCAACTTATCAGACAATGTGAAAGGAACTTAAAATAAATAGACAAAACTGTCTATATTATTTAATGAAAGATGCATTAATATATATATATATATATATATATATATATATATATATATATATGTGTGTATGTATGTATGTATGTATGTATGTATTATTTGAAGCGTTATTATAGTGCATACATCGTATTGAAAATAGACGCCCTATTTTTATTTATTAAACCGTACACTGTTTAATAAATAACAATTGTGCGTTTTTCGACCCTTGCATTTCAGAATTGTTATGTGTTCTTTCGATGAAAATAATGGATGAAGTTTGAGTAAATTCTCAGTTATTACTAAAAAAACCTGCACAAGTGAATTGATTAAAACGTTCAATAGGCTGTTCCCCGCAATGCGCACGCTCTCCATCATAACATTATGACTTCTAATGGTGCACTGCATGCCACATGTCAAATGATATCTGCAGTCTTTTTGAACAGGACTTTTTAATCTCGTAGCTACATGTTGCCAACATTTTTCGGGCTGGTTTGAATTCAGTTTTCATTACCCTAGATTCGATGCTCCTCAAGGCTATAGGGCCCAGTCTACTCTACTATTTATCCATATCTGGCGAGAAGAAGAGATGAATTCCAATTTTTCCCAAGGGCATTTTCTCATAAGTGAATATATTCAAACTAGACATGAATTATCCATTATACCACCAGAATATCCAACTTTTGGTATCCCCAAGCAGTTACATATCTAGATACTAACCAGGTTCGACATTGCTTAACGAGAACTGGTTTTTCAACGTGCTGTGGCGGTAAGCACACGCACACGCACAAACACAGACACACACCCGTATATATATATATTAAAAAATACGCATGATATTAAGTAAGCATTTATTATAAGCTGGAAATATGGATTAGATCCGATTTAATGATTAAATAAAGAACAAACTATATCAAATTTATCATGTCCGAAATTCATATTTTGTTATTTTTCTTCACGTACTTTCGACAACTATTCTTGATAATGACTGTGAAAGTCAAAAGTACTTAAACAACGATAGTAAAATATGAACTTCAAACAGTTTATCCAGATTTTCGGACGCAATACTCAGCACATCCGAAAATTGGAAATATAAAATTAAAAATAAACAGACAGACCTGGCCTGTTCTTTTTAATCAAACTTGTTTATATATATATATATATATATATATAAATATATAAATAAAAAAGTAAACACTGAAGTCAACACTCAGAGGCGACAGGCTGTTTCATGCTGGACGCAATCGTCAGGCCGCTCTATCTCTGATATTGGGCACTTTATCCCATAAATATAGGACACCTTGAAACTATGTTTCTTCATATATATATATATATATATATATATATATATATATATATATATATATATATATATATATATATATATATATATATATATATATTACTGAATAGTCGGTTTCGACGTATGAGTGTCTAGCAACTAAGTTCCTAGAAGCCGACAACCAGACCATCTGCACAAGAGCCGAATACCGCGTGCTGCAAGGTTTTGAATTCAGAGTTGTCCTTCAAATAAAAACCTAGACCAGTTGCAATCCAAGGCTATAGAACCCAGTCTTTCCTGCTCTTTACCTTCAACTGCAGGGAGAAGAGGATTCGTACCTTTCCCAAGGGTTTTACCACGTGAGTGAATGTAATGGATTCGACTGGAATTCGAACTCGTGTTTCCGGTTCCTCAATCCGAGAAGGTATCCATTACATCAGCGTGCCTTCTTTCTTTCTTTCTTTCTTTCTCTCTCTCTATATATAATCATTATATTATTATTACTATTATTATAAACGCTATTTTTAGTTAATACATGTGTTTGAGTTATCCTTGTTTTATATTTATTTTCTTAAACACTGAATTTAATAACAACCGGCTTAAATTGTAAATCGAACCTGCGTCTCTTTTTTCCCATCAGTAAAAGCACATTTTGAATTAAAGTCTGCTTCTATCAGTTCAGTCACGGAGACATGCCAGAGAGAGAGAGTGAGATAGAGAGAGAGAGAGAGAGAGAGAGGGAGAGAGAGAGGGAGAGAGAGAGGGAGATAGAGAGAGAGAGAGGGGGGAGAGAGGGAGATAGAGAGAGAGAGAGATAGAGAGAGAGGGAGATAGAGAGAGAGAGAGTGAGATAGAGAGAGAGAGTGAGATAGAGAGAGAGAGAAGGGGAGAGAGAGAGAGAGAGAGAGAGAGTACAAAAGTACGTTTCTCGTTGTCACTTCTCCGAATCTATATCCGTTTCTGTTGTTTATGTTTCGGGTACGAAACTGTTGCTAGCGGATATAGATTCATAAAACTTTCAATGAGACTCGAGAAATATATATATATATATATATATATACACTCAACTTTCCGTGTATATATATATATATATATATACACTCAACTTTGCGTGTTTACACTTTGGCTTGAACTATGGTGAAATCATTATTGTAACGCAGAACGACATGTTATGCCAGGAATTATTACGACATTAAAACTAGTTCAAGGCGTGGTTGTTTTTTAACATCCGTTTCCATGGTGACCAGGGCGTCGACAGGTTTCCCACCCAGTCAAGATTCGGGTTTTAAACTTCTTAATCTTCAGGCTGCCACCCGGATGTACCCAGCCGAGAATGTCGCTTACTCATACCTTGCAGAGAGCTGGTATTTTGTCAATTTTCAACGCACTTCTCTATCTATTTTTTTTTCTTCACTCTTTTTTCTCGTTCGTTTTATTTCCTTTTTTCGGTATAATTCGTTTGTCTCTTTTGTAACTGATGTGATGATGGACTGATGTCCCTCGGGACTGTGAGACAGTAAATTAATAAATGTCGTATACTCTCCAGTTGCTTATCTCTATAATTTTGCTTTACAGTCGAGTTGTCCAAATTGTGCATAGAATAGGTTGAGTTCGAGGTAGTTTTGCCCACCACAAGTTGCTACAAAGCCAAAAAGTTAATCCAAAATCGATTGTAGTTACGACGTCGGCAGTGGATCGGGGCGATCGAAATCCATACTGCTTGTCGCTGAAATGGTTGTTTTTTTCTAGGTGCACGACGACCTGCTTATTGATTATGGCCTCAATAAGCTTAGATAATACTGACGGGTCTGTACTAAGAGATGGATGATCGCACACGCGCATTCTTGAAAACGGGCATATGCTTTACACCTTCTACTGGCTTGGGAAGGATTTCTCTTTCAAGAAAACGTTAAATAACTTCGCTAGGACTTGGGACAATTCCGGGTTGATATTCATAGGAGCAACCACTGGAATTTTATCTTGGTCTGTGGCTTTCTTAGGGTCAAGGCCTTTGATAAATCTAGAGAATTCAATCTCAAGTTGTTAATTTCTATAATATATATTCTCTAGAATATATAATTTCTATAATTTTACTTTTAGTCGAGTTATCCAAATTGGGCATAGAATAGGCTGCGCTAAGGGCAGTTTTACCCAACACCGCAAGTTGCTACAAAGTTAAACTATTAACCTAAAATAGCCTCGTAAGATCGAAACTCTCACATGGATGCCATATATGGCCCCGGAACTCATTCAGAAAAATCTAAACTGTCAGCTGAATACAACTGCTTTCTCAGACCAATGATTAAAAAGCCTGTAAATCTTAGCAAGGACAATCGTTATTTCGGACCTCGTGAACTGGCTTTACAGAATCACAAAGAACTGTACCAAATAACGGGAACCACATCACTTAAAGACTTTCAACAGCAGAAACAACTAAAATGTATAGCACATGTCTCTCAAAGAGAAAATAATGACATAATCAAGATGTTTACGTTCCATACTACTGCAAACAAAATGTCAAGAAGGAAAGACTCCGTCAATATTGGATAAAACGATAACAGTTAATGTACTTAAATCTATTTTCCTGAAAATTTTCTTAACAGAAAGATTTTATAAATTTCAACCGCAAGTAATACTAGCGTCTCAATCTATGAATGTCGAATATTTCCTTATAAGGACACGCCTAATATTACCAAAGATCTAATTATTTTGAGCCTGTGTTCTTTTTCATACTCTGCAATTTTGTATATCTTCGGGCAAGGTTTTAATATTTTCTATATTAATTTTTTTTTCATTTTTAATGATGGAATTTGATTTTGACTTCCCTATGTATTCGTAAGAAAGGGCTCCGATTATATTTATACGCCCTGTTTTCTTACAAAATTTAAATTTCACAACAAACCATGGTAATTCCTGCATATTGAAGAAAAGGAAGCTGTGAAGAGCCATCGTCGTTTACGTTCTCTCAATACTTCAGCACTGCGCGTACTGTTCTCGTTACTTTCAGTAACGGTCTTGTCTGAATGCTTTTAATTCTAGAAATGCTTTTGCAGGGTTCGATAATGATGGATTATGTTTTCATCTTCATGTTCTTTAGTAGTTCGTACAATGCTTTGATATTTCTTAGCTTTTAAAAATCCATATATATATATATATATATATATATATATATATATATATATATATACGTTTGCTGAAATAGCAAGGTCCACTATTTGATAAGTTTTCTGTTTGTTCAAGATGGCTACATGCAGTCCGTGATTATGACTTCCATTTGTATTTTGAGATCCCTTAATATGTTTAAGTTTTCATTCGCGTGGGTAGATTCTGGTTTGCGCCTATGCCATTTGTTTTGTTTTTATTATGGTCAAATCCCATCGCGCTTGCATAATTAACACTGTGGGCAGTGATCTCACCCTGTCATGTCTATTATTATACACGCATTTGCTGCATTCCCTTATTGATTGATTGCATACACCTGCACTAATTTTCTAACGCTTGGCTGCTATTAATATAGATTTCTTTTCTCTTTTGAAGTGTCCTCTGTGCAAACATGCTCATATTTCATCTGTAAATATCCTTGAAAGCCATATGGTGTTGGTTTAACTTCCATTATTGTCTTCTCATATTTTTCACATTCATCAATCCTGCTACAATTTCTGTTTGGCATATATATATATATATTTTTTTTTTGTAATTTTCGCATCTTTTAATAGACAAGACGACATAGCCTCCAAAGTTGATAAGTTTTCTTTCTTTTTATTCGCTTAACATTGTGTCCAGGAATCATAGATTTGAAACCAACAATCGTCTCTGGTTTCTACTTATATTATTGTCATCTTTCGAACGGTCAGAAATTTGTGTGAGAGTCGGAGTTGTCTTATATTCATACCAGCGTCTTGTCTGGGTGTACATAGATTTGTATCAACAGGAGGAACATCGATTTGTGTCAACGTAATGTTTAGAAAGATCTTAAATTCATGACAGAACCTTTTTCTGAGTGGCAGTGTCATATATTTATCTATTAGCGTCGTGTCTCACTCTTCGTAAATGTGTGCCAATATCGTTTCTGTGGAGGATCAACAATTTGTGCCGCATTATTAGGAAGCTTATAACTTTGTGTCCGCATCATTTCTTAGAGGCAGAGTCCTAGATATGCGTCAGTATAATCTCTGGTGATACATGCTTTTGTGTCCGGATCTTTTATTCGGATCCTAGATTTGATTCGGTTTCGTTTCTGTTGAATCATAGATTTATATTAACATCGACTTTTAGGAGATTCGACGATTTCTGTCAGCTTTAGTTCAGCAAGTTGTCGGTATTAATCACGAAACAAAAGTACGTTAATTCTTGCAATCCTTTTAAAAAAGTCATGAGACTAGCGACGTTCTTAACAAACTTATGTGGTGTAATGGTTAGCGGCTTGTAAAGTGGAACCGGAGAGCTGAGTTCGAATTCCGGCCGAGCGCGTTAGTTTACCTTTTGCAGTGGAAAAAAATGGATCTTCTCTTCTTTCATCCTTTCTCCTCTAGTTCTGCGTTAAATATCATGGCCGACTGGCATTAGTTGGGGACCAGTCTAGAAGAAGTATTACTGAGTTCAAAACGGGTACGTAACCTTAATGAAATGCATATTATACAGGTATTGAAAGATTATGAAATTCACAATTGACTGCTGCGCGGAACTAAGCTCAAATAATGAAAAGATAAGTTGTAACTAAACACTCCTAATGCTATCTAACGAGAAATTGAATAAAATGTATAGCTTTCGCAAATTTCCGTTCACTTGGTGATATCACTGGTTCTTAAATATGTTATCGCTGTGGCGATTAACTTTTATAAATTTCATGTAAAATTCGGCAACCTAAAATTAAAAAAAAAAATCTTTCTTAGCCCAACATCCAATTTTAATTCTTTTTGTCCTTCTCAAGGTTAGTTCGCACGACCTTTACGTCCTGCTAATACCTCATGAATATTGGACTATACACTTTTGATCGCGTGGAAAGAGAAGAAACTACACTACTTGGTTTCAAAGAGAAAATGTAAGAAAGAAAAAAGAAGGGAAAATAAAAGTGTTTAACGTCTCCTGCCAATACCTCATAAATAATGGACTATTCCGTTTTGATTGCGTAGATAAACAAAAGACATACGATACTTCGTTTCAGTGAGAAAAGGAATGACTGAATGAATGAAAGAAAGAAAGAAAGAAAGAAAGAAAGAAAGAAAGATAGATAGATAGATAGATAGATAGATAAAAAGAAAGAAAGAAAGAAAGAAAGAAAGAAAGAAAGATAAAAGCGTTAACGTCTCCTACCAATGCCTCATAGATAATGGACTTTTCCATTTTGATTGCGAGAAAATGAAAAAAGAAAGAAGGCAAGATGGAAGTGTTTAACGGCTGTTTCAGTGAAATGGAAAATATCAATTTCAATTTTTTCATTTGTAACCCTTCTGAAAATAACGACCAACATTCATATTAATGATTGTTATTGCAATATTTTGTTCGAAATCGTTAAGCTTAAATATTTAACAATGAAATAGAGGAATTTCTACAGACGTTTTATTGTCGTAGAACTCGCCATGAACATGCTCACTCATTAGCTGAAGAATAAAGATCCCTCGGAAGATTAAAATAGGAAAACCGTGAAATTTTCACGGGCCTTTCTAGTAAGTATTATTAAGCTTCTAAAATCTGCGATATCTTATCGGTTTAAATAACATAACGTTTATCTGCCGCTGTTCCTTGTTACCATTCGCTTGGCGTTATCGCTGACTTCTGAAGCCGCTTGCCAGCAGCTACTGAAACAACTTGAGTTAATTAGTAAAATATTTTCTTTTATTTTTCTTCCTTCAGATGATTCTACTTTCTTTTGTTTGACTGAGTTATGTTCCACTCGCCGCTCGAAATAGCCTCGTTGCGCAACCAGAAATAAAAAAAAAACAAAAAAAACGAACAACAGGTAGAAAAAAAACAATGCAGTCTTTGCCAGCAAACTGAACAACTTACAATTTCAGGGGGAGCTTTTCTCTTCAAAGTCGTGGCTTATCTGATAAACACGTTGTGTTTCAAATCACCGCATTCAGAGCGATGTTTCGACGATTGCAAAAAAGCTAAGATTTTTTTTTAAAGTTTATCTTTTGAAGATAATTTTTCTTCTTCATACGACTTCTTTTCTTATTTTTCTTCTTTTTTCTTCTTACTTTTCTTTTCTTTTTCTTCATTATTCTTTTTTTCCTTTTTTCTCCTTTTTCGTCTTCCTTTCTTTTTCTTTTCTTATTCTTTTCTTTTTTCTTTTCTTCTCACGTGTTTTTTTCTTTTTTTCTTTCTTTTTTTCTCTTTCTTTTCTTATTCCTTTTTTTTCTTACTTCTTTTTCGTCTTCCTTTCTTCTTTTTTCTTCTTCTTTTCTCACGTATTCTCTTCTTTTCTTCTTACGTGTTTTTCTTTATTTCTTCTTCTTCTTTTTCTGCCTTTCTTTTCTTCTTTTTCTGCCTTTCTTTTCTTCTTTTTCTGCCTTTCTTTTCTTCTTTTTCTGCCTTTCTTTTCTTCTTTTTCTGCCTTTCTTTTCTTCTTTTTCTGCCTTTCTTTTCTTCTTTTTCTGCCTTTCTTTTCTTCTTTTTCTGCCTTTCTTTTCTTCTTTTTCTGCCTTTCTTTTCTTCTTTTTCTGCCTTTCTTTTCTTCTTTTTCTGCCTTTCTTTTCTTCTTTTTCTGCCTTTCTTTTCTTCTTTTTCTGCCTTTCTTTTCTTCTTTTTCTGCCTTTCTTTTCTTCTTTTTCTGCCTTTCTTTTCTTCTTTTTCTGCCTTTCTTTTCTTCTTTTTCTGCCTTTCTTTTCTTCTTTTTCTGCCTTTCTTTTCTTCTTTTTCTGCCTTTCTTTTCTTCTTTTTCTGCCTTTCTTTTCTTCTTTTTCTGCCTTTCTTTTCTTCTTTTTCTGCCTTTCTTTTCTTCTTTTTCTGCCTTTCTTTTCTTCTTTTTCTGCCTTTCTTTTCTTCTTAAGTGTTTTTCTTTTTTTTTCTTGATCTTTATGCTTCGTCTCTTAAGAACATGGGTGACCATGGCTCCCTACAACACCCTAGCCCTTGTTGCCTTTAGCAGTTTTTCTCCCTCTGCTAAGTCTAGAGACGCTCGTTCCGCTATCCATTCAAACAAGCTCGTCAGGTAGTTGGCTTGCTGCCTTCCCTTTCCCTCAGTATACCCGAAATTTACCTTAACCCCCCCCCCACTGAGTCAGTTTGTCACACAAGTTCGGTTTGTAAAATAGCGTTTTCACTATGAGCGATAATAGTCAATTTGCATAAAATCTTTTAAAAAGCATAATTAAATAAATATATCTTCTGTGTCATTAACTTTTAAATTAAATTTTAAAAATTGCCATATATAAGCAATGCTTCTGTCAACAACTTTCTTTTTTTTAAATTTGTGTTTGTATAAAAAGAATTTATATCTACTTATATCTAGCGTTCGTAATAATAAGCATTGCTGTCATCTGATATTTCACATACAAGTACTTTAAGTTATTATCCACGTATCACTTGTACCTCATCCAATAAGTAGTTCGTCTTTCTAATCAACTGACCCAGAGCTACGTTTTAACATCTGCGAAAAAGCTAAGCAATTTTCAATCTTAGCAATCTAGGGAATTATTAAAGATATATCAAGTGTAGATAGATATATCTAACATTTACATAGATTGGGGTTAAAGGTGTAAGTGCCTTGTCAATATGCTAATCCGTTTAATTAGATTTTCTTAAAAATGTGCCAAATTATTCAAACAAGTGAAAAACAGTATCTGTCTATATTTCTGAGATGAGGTATTATGTAAAATATTTACATTATTCGGACTATTGTCCTCATCATACCGGTCCGAGACCTGAAGATACCGAGACAAGCTCACTCATGTACGTGAGGACTAAAAGACTCATTCAGAGAAGTGGGAGTAACGAAGGTTGCTCGGGTATGAATATAGATCTGCTACCTCCATTTGAATGTGTATAGTACATGATTACAAGAGCGGGGGCATGCAATCCGGCTTACAAGGGTTAAGCATTATGTATTGGAGGGAAGGTTATGGACAGGGAGTGTGAAACAGCAATAAAGTTTTAACTTAGTATAAGTCCTAATATAAACTTTTTTTGGAAAGTGGACAGACTCCATCACTCAGTTTACCATTAAATGTAAAGGCCTCAAGAATTAACAATAAATTAAGGTAAAATAAAGTAAATTATGCAGACTTTAGCATGTGCACATATATATATATATATATGTGTGTGTGTGTGTGTGTGTATTACTATTCAAGTACGAATTGAGTTCTACGGACCACTGGCGTATTTCGTACAGAAGAAAACTTTAAAATTTCTCTTTCTCTCTGCCGTGCGACGATAGCCTAAGAGTAGTATCTCTGACGATCCTGAAGCAATCGAACCTCTAGCCACACTGAAGAGCTGTGACACAGCGAAACATTCTGTCTGGGGATGACAATATATATGTTCCCGGGAAATCCACTTGAGCTTTCGAAAGAAACAGCGGCTCCTACTGCTCTTCAAGTAAGGTTGGGCTAGTATCACACTTAAGAATGCACAAATGAATGCATAAAACGAAAGGCACCATCCAATGCTGATCATAATTTATTGTTCACGATAGGACAGTCCAACATATATATATATATATATGTGTGTGTGTGTGTATGTATATACGTACTGTGGAAAATATTAAGAGAAAATTTAAAACAAAGAAAAATAGTAGTAAGTAAAAATAAAGGCACATAGTAAGTTGGTGCAAAAATAAAAAAAAGTACGTCAAAAATGATATTATTTTTGCACCAACCTAATAGTAAGGTGAAAGTAAAAACGATAATTTGGAGTAGGATCTCTGACTGATACCAAATCGGTAGGTTTTAGATCCCGGCTTGAAACAATCGGACGTCTAGCCACACTGAAGAACTGTGATACAGCGAAACAGTCTATCTGCAGATGACCATATATACACTCCCGGGAAATCTGGTTGACCTCTCTTGAGAAAAGGGTAATTTTAAAAACATAAATAATAAATAAAGTCGTCCACAGACAGACGGATTCGCTGTATCACGGCAAAACAGTCTCTCTGTGGATGACAATATATATATATATATATGTATATATATATATGTGTAAAGAAATATACTCTTAAGGAGTGCTATATTTATGGGATAAAGTGCTCAATATCAGAGATAGAGCGTATGTAGATATAAAAGTGAACATTGACGTCAACACTTAGAGGCTACAAGCTGTTTCATGCTAGACGCTATCGTCAAGCCACATCTATATATGTGTGTGTATGTGTATGTATGTATATGTATATGTAGTCGTCCACAAACAGACGGTTTCGCTGTATCACAGCTCATCAGTGTGGCTCGACATGGCTGGATCGAAAAGAGAAATTTTAAAACAAAGAATGAAAAAATTGTAAGAAATAAAATAAAAACACTAAAATACTTTTTCTGTTCGTAGGACACGTATTTGGTTAATTAATGTAAACCCAGCTTGTTGGCGTTGGAGTAAATACACTATATTTGACCAGTGCTGTATCCGATAAGTGATTGCACGGCTGAATATATTAGCATTCGATATTCTGCCTTCTATATGGGCTTCATCACCTGAAGACGCTTCTTCTAGGAGCTGCGCCCCTTCAGGACCTGAGCGATCATTGCTCTTCACAATTCCCTATCTTTTGTAACTCGTAGCAGTGTTTTTCTTTTTACTATCACTTTTATTCTCTGTTCTGCTATCCATTTGCGCAAGCTCGTTAAGTAGGGCTTCCAACCACATCACGTTCTAACACCGATTTCCGTACGATCACCGATGTTAAGCAACATTGAACCTGGTCAGTACCTAGATGAGAGAAAGCTTGGGCATATCAAATGCTGTAAGCTTAGATATGCAGGTGGTTTAAGGGATAATGGCTCAGAATTATTAATCGGAGAGCCGAGATCCAATTCCAGTTTTGTTCGTTATATTCACTTAGGCGTAAATACCGTTCGAAAAGCACCTCTTCTCCCCCAACTATGTGTTAATTAGTAAGACTTGTATCACTAAATAATTATTATCTAAAAAAGAATTCTCACAATATAAATATATTTCTCGCGTTAAATAACCTACAAAAGGTTGATAAGCCATAAAAAATGAATCTATCAATCACTCGGTAGGTAGGTTACTCCCTGTTTCTTTATGTCCCTTGCCTTCTACACCTCTTGTGGGTTACAAACCTTCGTAGCTTTTCAAGATCTGCAATATATTTTCTGTTTAAATGACATAATGTTAACAGCCAGTGCTCCAAGTTATCATTTGCATGTCATTATCGCCGACTTATGAAGCTCTTCCCGACTCATTTAATAAGCAGATTGTGTGTCTAATCACTAGATGTATATGTAAGTTTCATGCTTTGCAATAAATAACTCGAGGGAATTCTTAACGACATATCTCTGTAGATAGCTATGCCTAAGTAGTAATTTTAAAACTAATTGAAGAGCAAGCGATCTTTTATATAAACCCAGCTGGTATTTTAACGTTTACTTAGCTTGGTCGGGTGGGAGTAAACACATTGTGATGGACCAATCCTATATGCGAGGAGAGTTTGCATGCCCGAAAATATTAGCATTCAATAACCTGGTTTCATTTGGACTCAAACACTGTTTAACCAATCAAGTAAGCTATATTTACTAAGATTGGTGAGCCATTTTTAATTACTTATTTTTAAACTTATTTTCTTTAGATTCTAGATATTTTTTTAAAGATGATATTCTTTCTACAGATAAATATATTTAAATAGTCCAAAAAAGAAATAGTTTTCTATATAAATCCCATCGGTCTGTTTCATAGTAAGCTTGTCAAGGCGAGTTTCATGGCTAAAAAGTTAGAGTGACAGAGAAAGGTTGTGGTGGACAAGTTGGGGAGGGTTTCTTCTTGTATCATTTCAGGACCTTGGCGATGATGTCCCTCTATATCTTAAAAATCTGACATGCCTTAAAAATCAACTTTCGAAATTCAAGTTTGTCTCTGCGTTCGAACACTGGTACGAATAGGAAAAAAAAAAAAAGGCAACTCTCCTCTCACGAAACAGACCAGTCTAAATACACGAGAAAATGAGAGAAGAAATATTGCGTTGTATCTGCCTATCAAAATATGAAGGTCTGCCTGCCGTGAAAATCCGCATTATCAATTGTGGCTTTTTGTATTTGGTCTCGAACGCCGACCATTTTGACAACGGAAAGTAAATAGCTATTTTTTCAGTCTGAGAATTAGGTTGGTGCCAAAATAATGTCGTTTTTTCACATATGTTACTATGTGAGAAAACGACATTATTTTTGCACCAACCTAATACTTAACAGCTACCTTTAAATCTTTATTTGGTTTATGCGTAGATTAATGGCTAGCGAGCATTTTTATAATATTGTTCACCAAATACACGACCCAAGAGCCACACAAGGTAGAGGGTTATTGAATGAATTTGTTGTAAGTGCATAAAAAGAGGAAATAATAAATGCATACAATGGGAGTAGGAAGGATTGATAATGGTTGAACGCTAACAAGCCTATATAAATAGATATCAGACCAGGGAGTTGGGGGAGATGGTAAAACATAAATATTGTTAAAAGCTACAAAGAATAGGAAGTTGTAAAGACCTTGATCATCCACGTCCTCAAGGAACACGGCATATAAAAAAATACATCGACTAACAAAATATCAAATGCGAATTGCTTCAATGGTTGTAAGTTATTTTATCTAACAGACAAAATATTTCTGGATAATTATTTTGTTGTTAATGTGTTGACATTAACTCCATCCAACTCTGTTTATATGTAATTGCGAACAAATTACTTCAGCTGATGACACAGTAAATATTAGGGTAGTGCAAAAATAATGTCATTTTTTGACGTATTTTCTAACGTCAAAAAACGACATTATTTTTGCACTAACCTAATACACCATTTTAAACAATTCAGTCTCAACAATCATAGTCAAATAATCGTTTAAAAAAAAACAGCATCATTCTGTTTAAATTTTTAAAAAGTGTATAAAAATTTCGGCGCTTGTCCTAGAATAAGGATTAGTCCAGCAGGACGTTGATAGCAAGTAGGATTTCTCTTGAATGCTCTTCTAAGGCTTATGCTAAGTTATATGAAATTACTCGCGGCTAAAATAGCTGAGTGTATCTCACAGGGAAGCATTGGAAAATCTTATTTGATGATATGAAGTTTAAATTTTTTAAAAATTACTTATATTTTACTAGCCTGATAACCCGCGCATTGCTGAATGTCACAAATTTTTATGAGAAAATGATGATTGATTTTAAATCATTGTTATAGTTTTAGAGAAGAATGATGCATTTCAGTATTATTCAATGATCTTGCTGGTGTGACTTCCATCTTCTGGCTTTCTCCTTCTGTATTTTGGATAGGAGTCATTCCCTTGTTCATATTTGAATTTAATTTAAATCAAAGGGAAAAACATCAGTGGTGGGGTATGCATAAATCAGATTGATATGATCCCTTTGACATGTATAACTTCACCATATATATATATATATATATATATATATATATATATATATATATATATATATGTATGTATATATTCAGTTGTATGGATATAAATTTGTGACCCTCGGCTTCACGCTTTTGCGATCATCAGACAAACTAAATATGTTAGCTCTATCACTGATATTGACCACATTTAAAGAAGCACCTCGCATATATATATATATATAATATATATATATATATATATATATATATATATATATGAGATATCGCACATTGAGTGCTGCTTTTAAGGTTTCATAGAAGTCGACCGATAAGCCACTGCGAATAAGCTTTTTATTTTATTTTTCTTGCATTCGTAAAAATTTCTTTTTTGAACATAGATTATGTAAGGTTTTTACAAAAAATTAGGTGATCCAGGCACTTTTGGCTAATCTACTCAATATTACAAAGTTTGTTTTTGTTCTTTTAGATATGTAGATAATTAAATATAGAAAAGTTTTAGTTTCCGAACACATTCAGCCACAAACAATTCAGACTTTCTTAACCAGCCTCTTGTTTGTGGCTGAATGGTTAGCAGCACGTCAGATCAAATGATGGTTCCCATCAGGGTTACAGCTTCGAATCCTGTCGGGGTGCACATATTTTCTACGAAATTTTTCGAACATTCAGTTCGGTAAATGTAATTAATACTGTTTAAAAAAAAAAAAAAAAAAAGAAAAAACACAGAGCATTTATTTGAATAAATTATATCTGTAAAAATAACAGAAAATATATTAAATAATTGTCGAACTTATTCCATTTCATAATATATATATATATATATATATATATATATATATATATATATGTATGTATGTATGTATGTATGTATATATATATATATATATATATATATATATATATATATATATATATATATATATGGTATTAATGGATTTTTTATACATAATCTGACTTTTTTTTTATTACAATATACCTCATATTTTTGTTGCTATATACCTTAAATTAGGTACACGTGTTTGAGTAGACCTCTCTTTTTTATTTTTTGTCTAGCGGCTTGTATTTTTCAAGATTTTTTAATTAAAAAAATGTGACCTTTGGCAGAATTAGAACCTGAGTTCTTCTAGTGAAGGGAAAATAAACGTCTTGTCCGGTGTACTTTTAGACTGCTAAGCCACGAAGAAACTCCTGGCCATCAAGGTCTAATTACGTCTATAAAGTAAAGTACATATTTTAAGATCTATCGAAACCCACTTCTACTAGCTTTATCTTCTTATACAAAACGTAAGTAAAGTAAGGTATTTATATATTTTATCAATTATGTAGCATTATTTCTTCTTTATTTATATTTAGTGGATACACCTTTTATTTACAGAATTTACATTGTTGTCTTCATCTTTATTGCCATATTCCCAACGTTTCGACCGTTGTACGCTCCGGTCTTCTTCAGGTGATATACGTTTGAATTTCGAACCAAACCCACCGGGGCAGATTGCTCTAGTTCCACGTGCCATGCCTTTTCTGGATATATATATATATATATATATATATATATATATATATATATATATATATATATGACACTATTTACGTCGCTAGAAAGAAAGAAGAAAAAATGAAAGGCGAGAAGTAAATTTAGGTGATAAGAAGCCATCACGAAAAGGACACTAAGCGATGTTGTTCTTTTTGCCAAAGAAAAATGCTAAAAGTTTTATTCTCATTGGCGAGAAGAGTGGGGTCGCGGATGTTTCGGATTTAATCTGATTTATGTTACGGGGCGGCGAATAAGATATATCCAATCTGCCATGGTAATGGTAAACATTTCAAGTTGGACAAGCGACCTCCCGCAGAATTCTAAAGAGATAAAAATTAAATAGGTCATCCGCTGACAGAAAAACAAAAATGTCCGCTGACCACCATGAAGGAAAGATTAAGCCTTTGTCTATAGGCAGAATATCATTGAGAGGAGCATCTGTTTATTGTCAGGGCTGGCTATGATAGCAAAAATATTTTATCGGAACAGTTAATTAGCGACAGAATGCAAATACGTCCAATTGACCACCCACTTGTTTGGCGAAGGCCCCGTGTGATAAAGTCCAAGTGACATTTGGCTAAGATAAAAGTCCAAGGGTTTGTTGTCGGGCAGAAGGAAAGAAAGAGAAAGAAAAAGAAAAAAAAGAAAAAGGAAGATAATTTTTTTTTTATTTGAGCAAGATTTTTTAAACCGAAGCTTGTCTGGCCACACCCACTCCGCTGAGCGCCCATTGGCTGAATGGTGGCATGAGCGTTAGGCGGAGTTAATCATGTGAAGAAGGAGGGGAGGCCTGTTGCGCCCCCCTGTAGGGATAGGTGTGAGATGCCACTGTGAGAGAGAGGGGAAACCCGTTGACACCCTCTGAAGGTATGGTGAGATACCAATATGAGAACAGAAGAAGGTGGGAAGACGAAAGACTTCTAAAAATGGAAAATAATAAATTTTCCTGACCGAAAACAAAGAAGTTGATTGTGGATTTAGAATTATCAAGGAACCTCAAACCCCGACAAGCCCACCCCGGTTTTGGTCGCCGTCCATATAAGCAGAGTCGCAGCGAGTGAAAAGCTGTTCGAGTTCCAGTTGAGAGGCAGTTGAGTGAAGTTCGCAGTTGGAGGTGCATCCGCCCCGCAGAAACCTGGCTGAAAGATTCCACGCAAATCACGACCTCAACTTCTAACCAAGAACAATTTATTTTTGAAGAACGACTTAGACCCACACCACCAAAATAAGTTTTACGAATATCGCCTGAAGATACACCAAGAACCAGTTTCTTAAAGAACAAACAACTTAAGATGTTAAGACTCGCCTAACAAACACAAAGTGTCACGAATCCATATAGCGGGTTGGGAAGAAGACGCAGTCCTGTATTCAGGAACCAGATATAAAATATTGTTATCCTTTTTTAACACATTTGAACTTTTCGAGTTATTATTTTCTTTTCTTTTACATGTACTTGTGCGGTGTTACCCTTGATCGAACTCGGCTTGCATTACGGCCCGGCGACTGATTGATTTCGTCTGCCTAAGATCAAATCACAACGTGGGTAGGTTAGACTGGAAATCAAAACAGTTACTTCGGTAACCAGACGTTGGAGGCGAGCTGGGAACGACAAGGCTGATACCGAATCTAACCAGATTCCCATCCGAATCACCAAAAGGTTAGAACGTCACATTTGGTGCCGCGACCAATGCCAAGCCAGTTGGTCGTCACAGAACAGGATAGCACGACGGACGGGGCCAAGCAGACGCCACATTTGGCGCAGCGACACCGGGGAGGACTTCATATATATATATGTGTTTTGTTTCCATTATTTCCGATTAGTAACTCAACTCTCCAAGTTTTTGTTCACTTCTGCTGTAACCAGGTAGTGAACATACAACTCTTTGGGTCAAGTCACTGGATTACTTCAACCAACGGTTTTATCCACTGCTACATGTGATAATAAAGATGAGGACAATAGTCCGAACAATGTAAATAGTGTAAATAGTTACAATACCTCATCTCAGAAATATAGACGGATACACATCGTGTTTGAATAGACATCGCTATTTTGAAATAGAATAGTTTCCGTCTACCGGCCTGGATTTCTCGAGAGTCTATAATAAATACATTGTCCTCGTTAGCAGAATTCGAAACTGCGTCTCTCTTGTATAAGTGAAATAAGTAGAGCCCGGAATGCTTTTAAGACCTCTCAGCCATTTGGAATTTCATAGCAAACAAGGCCCATTTACCCCTATAAAGGAAGGCACAACTCTCAATTAAGATCTATCGAAACTAGCATCTACTAACTTTAATTTCGTACTAAAAAATGAATTACGAAAAACGAATGAAACATCGTATAACACGACTCGTTGCGAGGAACAAATGTTGATGAAATTTCTTTCGTCTAAAACAGGGTTTTCAAACCTTGGTGATATCGTCCACCGGTGGGCGATTTCAAATGTTGGCTAGGCGATGAGAAACTGAGAAGAAAGTGGTGGACGATTAGAAATTTTAGTGGGCGATATAGAATTTTGAGTATTAAAAACGTATTTCAGCATATGCTACCCCAAAAATATTCAAAGGAGATATGCAAAGATCCTGTATAAAAAATAACACGGGGCTAAATGGGAATAATTTTGTCACACTCCATATATAATACTAGCAGCATGGCCCGGCGTTGCCCGTGCTTGATTCAAAAATCGTACGACTCATACAGCAATCTCTATCATTTGACTTAAAATATTTTTGCCCTTCCTTGTCTTTGAAGGAGTGCCCTTTGCCGTGCTGATATTGCTACATGCCTTACTTTTTGCCTATCACACACTGCGAATTTTTTCTAAGCTCTATACTAAAGATTAAATCTGTTACGAAAAAAGAACTAAACAAAATGAACACAAAACGATCAGCTTTAAAAAAAGGACTCGTAACTGGAAAAACCGAATGAAAAAAGAATGTTAACAACAAATACTTTTTCACACCCAACCCAGTTCTGCGGAATCAGAATTAACGTTGAGTTTAAGCAAGTGAATGAGCCAATTGGAGTAAAGTGCCATGCAGATTTAAATTTGTCCCACTTGTGACGAATGCAGCTATCGATTTTTTTTTGCATGCTAGCATGCTAGTTAACATTCGTGTCAGTCAGCTGTTGGCTCTCACGCTGACCAATAGAATCGTCCTGCCTATTCGTGGCAGCCAGCTATAGGATCTCACTCTGGCTAGTAGAAAATGGCTGCAAACTACATGAAAACTGCCGTAGAAGCATGAAAAACCGATTATTTCCACTATCGATGGGAGTTGGGAAATGCAAATTCGGTCTTGGTCTTTCCGCTAACTTGGAGCATGTGCATGTAAATTTTGGTGCAAATCCGTCGAAAATTGCGGCCGTGCATTCATTACACACACACACACACACACGCACACACATCCTGCCTTTTATAGATAGAGATATAAATATTCCCACAAACAACAAATATTTTGGTATTTTCTGTATTTTTGAGAAAGGACATTAAAATATAAATAGCACTTCAGATGAAATAAATTTATTTCGGATATAAATCAAATAAAGGAAAACCAAGAACAATAAAAGATAATCGCTTGATTATTTCTTAGTCGTATATATTCTTTTTAATTTTATAATTATGAAAAAAATCGTTTAATTTTTTTGTCAACACTTTCAACGTTTACTCTAACATTGGAACTAACCTTGACTATAAAACTAATCTCTTATATGGATGGACAGAGAAAGCGAGAATGAGTGAAAGAGAAACAGACAAACTAATATAGACACTTAAGACGTGCGATGGAAAAAAGAAAAATAGTGAATGTTTTTCAGTCGGGTTGGTGATATTCGTCACCAGAAAATTTGTAGAACACTTTTAAAGAAGGACAATTTTGAAAAAAAAAATTATTTACCATTCTGACAGATCCTCATAAAAATTTGAATTATATATATATATATATATATATATATATATAATTTTTAATTGTCAAGATTGCTTTTATTTTTTCTTTAATACGATAGTATGAGCAGCCAACGCATAATTCAACGTTATTTGTTACGCCACTTTGGTATTTTTTTTACTACATCATAAAGTCAGTGTATGAACCAGTAACAAACTTTTACCAAACACTTTTGTAAGGTTTTTGAATATTTACAATACATTTGGCCGGTGGGAAATTTGCTATGTGAAAGTGGCGATGATACAAAAAAAAAATGGTTGGAACTCCTGGTTTAAACGATTCGATTTGAAAAACATTTTCGTCGAAGCTAAACAAAATTTAGCACCAAGAAATTATTTTGACAAATCAGTTCTCTCTCTCTCTTTCTCTCTGTCTCTGTCTGTCTGTCTGTCTGTCTCTCTCTCTCTCTCTCTCTCTCTCACACACACATCTACTTGGCTCTACCTTGAATATTAAAAATAGCGTCACAGAAATTTGGCTATCTCACACTACGTCAATTGGCTTCACATTTATTGCATATCCATGTGTTAATGAAATAAATTTTTCTTTTCTTTAACTTCATCAAATCAATATTTCAGAAAGGCCTCATTTTTATAACAGATCATATTCTTACAATGTTACGAAATAGTTGATATTTTGGAGTCTCCAGGCCTCTGGTGTGACCTTTTCATACGAGTACACAAATATATTGTTCCGTGTTTCATTACTTATAAATAACCAAAGTTTTCGCTTTTTATTATTTCTGATGTGTGAGGTTTTCTCATACGCCCATAAATTCCGATCCAAGCCGAATAAAAAAGCATTTGTTAAACTTCGTTTAGTTTGGCACAAGGCTATAACCTTTGCGCAATTTCGGGTTTCGAACTTTTTAAAAATAACCAGCGATACAAATTATTTGGTGGGCTTTCTTCGTTTGTGGGGAAGTGTGTTAACCAGGGAAATCAGTAAAACACAATTAAGAGCTTTTTGTTTGTTTTTTTACTGACTCTTCACACAATGCAATGTTCAAGAGCCACTCAAGGTAGTGGGTTAATGAATGAGGTTGTTGTGTAAAGGAGGAAGTAATTGCAGATTATGAGGATATATAGGAGAGATAACAATTGATTATAAACTTGAAGAGGTTAAGAGTTTAGCGATTGAGAAAGCATCTTCTCAGGAGCTTGTTACACAAAGTAGCCGTTCTCCAGATGAAACCGATTGAATAAAATTTTCTTCTTACCAATAGAATACAAAGGGAATGAGGATGATTCGACTGTTTGTACGTGGCAAGGCGAATATTAGCTATGATGGCCTGAACTTGTAGAATTAAGGAATATAATAAATCTGATCATTTTCCTTGTTAATTCCGATAGCGTAACGATAAGCTAACGATGTTTCGTCTGTGTAAAAAGGCTGTAATGATATAATCGCTCACAAGTCTCCGTAAATGCTTTTGAAACCTCTCAAGCCTGGGAAATGAGAATGATTGATTAATTCGTTTTTCTAGAGCTTATCAGCCCTTTACAGGCCATTCAAAACCAGAGAACATTTGCAGATTGTAAGAGTTCATTTTTGAGATAATAATGGTTTAGTAGTACAAGTCTTACTAATTAATCCATAGCTGGGGGTGGATTCATACCTTTCCCAGCAGTATTTTTGGGTCTATATCTCTGAGATGAGGTATTATGTTTACTTAATAAAGAGTTCGGTTCGAAATTCCAATCAACTGAAGGACGGAGTGTACAACGGCCGAAACAGTGTGAATATAGCAATGAAGATGAAGATAACAGTCAGAATAATGTAAATAATTAAGTATTTGTGGGAATTGGAACTCGGCTCTCCGATTAACGATATCGAGTCATTATCCATTACACCAACAGCACATACAAGCTTACAACCCTTGGTATTCTCAAGTGGTCATCCATCTAGGTACTAACCAGGCTCGACGTTGCTTAACTTTGGCGATCGTAGGGGAAGCAATGTGATGTGGCCGTAAGACGGGGAAGTGGGGATTGTGCAGCTCCTGCCCAGATATGGCAGGAACGCTCAAACGAAATGGGGCTAGCCCACGTGACACAGATGTCTGTTTCAATTTCATTAAAAAATTTGTGCCTTTTACTTCAATGACCAACTTAGGTATATTTTTACGAAATTAAATATAAGATTTAAGATAAATGGCCTGGATTAATGATAGGTTTATAAGAAGTCTGGTATTAATTACAACCCACTAATATGTACTGTCCTATTTTTGGATTCATTGATTAATTTTTTACGGCTTATCAACTCTTTGTGGGTTATTTACAGTCGAAGCTTATTTTAGGGATTGTAAGAATAATTCTTTGCATATTCTTTGCGATCGAATATTGCATTACCAATTTATTTTCAGAATAACAACGACTTTACCAATTCCTACTATTTAACCCACAACTGGGGGAAAGCGATTAATTCATCCCAAAATTATTTGCGCGTATGTGAATGTAACTAACCCGACTGAATTCGAATTTGCTTTTCCGTTATGCCTATTTTTAGAGCGGTGGTTATTAAGGGTTATCAAAGTATCCATTGAAGTGATGCTTGCGGGAAAAAGAAGCAGATGTACGGTAGTGAAGAAGATGGCATGAATACATAATTAACTGGAAACAACTCGATCTTGGATACTTAAATAAAGTGTTATATACCGTACCTATGAATACTATGATTGTGTATGTCCCAATCCTCATAAATAAGTTGGACACTATTGTAAATGGGGGTAATATGCTTTATAAGTAGTCCACTACTAGAAGTGGTTTACCTACTTCACGTCGCTGGCGAGTATTGTATTTTGTTGATGTTATAAAGCTTACCATTTCATTTCCAACCTCTGTTTTGGTTATTCCTCATTCAGTAACACGTACGAAACAGAGATATGCAGGACGGGGAACTCTGGAGTGAGTTGAGTCATATGAGTGTCCTTTCTACTATAGGCCGGGATAGTACTCCAGGATGATGCATACGTACAATAGTAGTATAATCATGTACAATGCCATCATAGTGTCACACTAGTAAAGATCGAAATGATAACTCTAACGCATTTGTCCACAGGGCGAATTTCTTAATCTTTGCATATGGCAGACGCCCTGCTCGTTACAGTCACAAGGTCACCATAACGTAAGACACGATCGATTTTTTTATTTTTTACGATTTATCAACACTTGTGGGTTATTTAAGGCCTAAACATATTTTGGTTTGTAAGAATATTTAGTTAGGTTTTATACGAGTTAATATTACATCAACAATTTCTTTGGAATAACAATGATTTTATTTTACTAGCGCTATTATTTAACCCATAGCTAGGAGAAGGGGATGGATTCATAACTTTTCCTAGAGTTATTGCGCGTAAACGTCCGGTTCACATTTCTCCCCGGTCTTTGGAACAGGAATATAGGTTTATGCCTTATTTCGTATTTAGAATTGGGTTTACAGGCCCTTTCGAAATTCTACTTCAACTTTATACTTCTAATATCTCCGCCTAACCTCTGAAATGTATACTTTTATTGGATTTCCGGTTTCTTATGAAGTCTTTTCTTTCTCTTTCACTTCCAGTAGCCCATTGAGTCTTAGTGGCTTTATCGCCTTTCTTGGAAGGTTGTGGGGGTGATTGGATTTAAAAAAATAAAATAAAGAAAGTGAATGTAACTAACACGAATGGAATTCGAACTCCGTTCTCCGATTTTTCATGTTGTGACGATATCCTTTACACCAACCACACAAGCCGTAAGAATCGAACTCATAACACTTGCAAGTTGTTCGTCGAGACATTGATGACTATTGCACGGTATAAGGCGCGCTCGACTTGTGATTTTCTGTGCGTTTAAACGTATATTTAAATGTTTATTCCCCTTCGGATTCTAGTAGTTTTTTTTTTAAAGGATTTCGCCAAGTTTACTTGCTGACCTATGCCAGATATACTTGACATTCACATGTGTCCACTAATGTTGCTGGCATCAGATTATCCTGCAAAGCATCAAGAATTATATTTGAATTGACATTCTATGTTCTATCAGGTGTCACCACCGGTTCCCACTTGATCCCCAACTTGAAGAGCAATATTTACGAAAAGCACTCGCCATATTAACCAGTAATAAGGTTGGACTAAGAAATAGCAAACAGTTTATCCCTTAACAACTATTCGGTAGCTAACGCCTTCTTCTTCTTCTTCTTCTTCTTCTGCGCATGTAATATCACTGGTGTGTCTAAGGCAAAATGGTTTAATTCAGTCGATCTCACTTCAGGCTCGTTTTGAAATCAGTTCAACTTCAACTTTTTTCTAAACTGGTTTCCCACCAAGGCTTGTCAGACCTGCTTTTCAGTACAGTGGGGAGCTGGATTTTTTTTTTTTTACCCCTCCCAAGTGTATTTTTGCAAAAGTGAACGCAACGAACTCGACCAGAATTCGAACTCGTACCGCTGATTTTTTCCTTTGGAGCAGTTAACTGTTACAATACCAGCACAGAAATCAAAATGTTTCTGGTGATATCATAAATCCATTTTTGAATGTTCGATTAAAGAAACATATAATACTACTCTGAAATCCTGCGCATTAATATTTCGACTGCTTTTATAACATTTACTTGAGAGGTTAATTTAACATTTTGGTTTTCATATTATTTTATTACTAACCCAAATCTGTCTTATTATTGCTGCTTTTTACAGGAAGTATTTTCAGCCTTTTGCTGTTGCATTTTTTTTTTAAATATAAAACTTCTTGGTCTCAACTTTTTTACTGACACAATTATATTAAATCATTTAGAAAGTCTTCAGCTAGAAAAGTTGGTTCACTGTGTCGTACTAGACAGTTTTTCTCGTCAGAATCCATATTTCACATTTATAAATCTTGTACATTTATAAATCTACCTTTCATCCATGCATTGAATATTCCTGCCATATCTGGTCTTGTGCTTCGGTTCTATATCCCGAGATTCTCGACAAAATCTAAAAGAGATGTGTATAATGTTATCGCTCCTGACCAAGTTTCTCGACATCAGTCACTTTCTCACCGCCTTGATGTGGCTCCCCACACTCTTTTCTATAAATATTTTCATGACAGGTGTTCTAATGAGCTCCCACCGTGTAAATATTTTTTTTTTAGTTTTTTGTAAATATTCACAGGGTTTAGCTTTTTAAATTTGTTGTTTTATTCCTCTCTCCCCTAGACAATGAATTCTACATATGGGTACTAGTTAGGAATTTCATAGAGACATTGTGGTATTATGGTGGATGTAGTTAGAAAGCTAAGTAATTCGCAAATACGCTTTTAAGTGGGCGCCCAAGAGGGTCGTCAGTGATGTTTTGATTTGGTTCATCAGGGAGTTTCAGGTCTTTCAGCATCATACTCCCCATCACCAAATCGACCCAATCAGGGAGATCAACCCCTGATTCCCCCTTCCAACTAAACGCTAACAGCCACTCTGGTCTTTTTAAAGAATAAGAGGAAGAAAGACGACATATTCCGCACATCCGATTGGATGTTTGTAACAACCAATCCGGTGCGCGAAATATCTTTTAAATGGCCCGCAGAGGGAACTGGCTTCTTTTCTTATTTCGGTGGATTGCGGTTTCGATGGATAACCGAGGAGGTAATCATAATCTTCCTAAATCTTACCCCTCTCCTTAAGTATTGTATGGTTTAATTATTTGCCGTTTTTATTTTGTGTGTCCTTTTTTCTTTTCTTTTGGCAGGGATACTTAAACTCAACCCTATTATCACATTATATCGTTTAGAATACGTTGTGGTGCCTAGAATATTGTGCTATGTTTCGATCAGTGTTTTTGGCTAGCTAAGTTTAACGTTAAGACAAAAGAAGACCGTCCATTTTCCCCAATCCCCATTTTGGCCTTGTGTCACATTTTCTCTACATAGCGGAACAAATATCGCTCTCCACCTTGTCACCTCGTCCGCATGAATTTAAGCGTACTACTAGATTGAAAAATATGCCTCATCATTTTACTATTGCAATAGCTAGATTTAACCGTAAGTTTTATTCTAATACTTTCTTTTCTCACACTTCTAGCCTGTGGAATTTCTTGCTTCACTGGCAATCTTGAGAAAATGTAAATTCAACGTCAATCTTTCTGAAATCAGTTCTTTTATTGTCCTTTATTCTCACTAAACTCTTCTCATTCTCTTTCGCGCACAGAAATCCTTTGCGTCTTAGTGACATTATCGCCTTGTTTGGGTTGAAATAATTAAAAAAAAGAATGAAAGATGGGGTAAATCTAATAATATCATAACAGTGAACAGATTTCGTCCTAAACGCGTTTACTGCAGATTTGGAGAACGCAACATAGCGCATAAAATTAAACACGTCCATTGTTCCATGCCGCAAGGTAGTAACTGAGTTAGTGCGCTGACGTAGGTATTTATATTGCCTTCAATAAAACCAGGAAATGGATATTTTTGTACACCGGAAGCTCTACGCTACATGTCATAAGATGCATATGTGCGTCGTTTGATAGATAACGTTCTAGAAGTAAAAATAATTATTTAGAATAAAACAAGTAATAGAATAATAATGGTATTTTCCTAAAAAATAATGGTATTTAATCTAAAAATTAAAATAATGGTATTTAATCTAAAAATTAAAAATGTAATATTTTGTCAGAAGTTTTGTTATTGTATTATTTTATATGTTACTTTAACATATATCTAGATATAGAATATATATTATACTCGTCGCGCGCGTGAAAATTTCACAGCTTTGCTATGTGAATTTTCTGATTAATCACATAATTCTTCAGTTAATAACTGAATAAACTCCTTGCGAGTTCTACGACTTTTCCATACCCTTAAAACTCCCCTGTTGTCTTGCTAAATATTTAAGACTAACAACATTAACAAGTTATTACAATAACAATCAGAAATATGAATACATGTTATTATCTAAAGAAGTAAGAGGATACAAATAAAAAATGAAAAATATATAGTTTCCCATTTTACTGAAGCAGATATTAAAAACATGAGTGCCGTATCGCGTTCTCTATCTTCTCTTTCTTTCTATTTTCTTTTTTTCTTTTCCCTTCTTTTCCTTAAAACCAAAAAGAGCCTTTCATATATCTGTTCTTCCGTCTATCCTCGCAATCAAACAAGAATGTTACATTGTTTGTCTAAGGTAATGGCAGGACGTAATGTACGTGCTAAGGAATTATATGAATATATTATATTATACTGACATGATCTTATAACAATTTATTTATGTTTATATTCATAATTTCTTTTATCGCACTCCTCGCTTGTAGAAATATCGCCCGGCTTCTTGCTTTCCTGTAAGCTTTGATCCTCAAGAATGTAAATGCAATGTCAATCGTTATTTTCTTAATTCCTGTTCTTTTATTTCATTCTCTCTTTAATATTTCTTTTTTAATATTCTCTTTTACACTCAGTAATCCCTTGCATCTTAGTAGCTTTATTTCCTTGTTAGGGTGAAATGATTAAAAAAAGAAACATAGATTTTCCAATCACTGAATTATTATGACTTCCCACTCTTAATAATAAGATACATTTAGACAATTAAAATTTTCTTTGATAAACTGTAGTGTTTGGTATAAAAGTCAGTCAGTTATGTGCCATGAGTGATACACGCTTAGGCGATCATGTATCATTCGATACATGACTGACGCAGTAGGTTATTATTTCTTTCCGCGGGAGACCAGTTGCTATCCAAGGCTATAGAACCCTGCTATCCACCTATAGATTCCATAACGTTTACATGAGTCTTAGCACGTACGTGAATGTAATAGATTCGACTCGAATTTGAACTCTTCATCCGAGCCTCCTCATTTGGTATGAAAGCAGAACTAAAATAAAAGAAATAATTGTTTGTGATTAAGTTAGTGAATGAGACCAACTAAGTATAGTGTGAGGAATATCTTCACTTTCGCCGGGATATGCAAGTCTTTTGTAAAAGTGGAATAAATAATATTGGCTTTGTGATTACGGTCCCTTGGTTTGGAAGAAATTTTCATTCCAGTTTCTGAGCAAGAATACAACTCTGACCTTCATTGGTAATCCGATATTTTGTTTTTATTTGTTCATTAGCCTTCAAGTCAGTGTTAATGTTTGTACAGACAAAATTACAATTCAGTGTTTATATATTTGTGGCCAATATTGGGGAAGATAATCGGACAGTTACGAAGATAGGCATTTGCTGATCTCCGTGTCATTATTACGTGTATTCATAATTAGAAATGTGCTAGATGAACGTTCATAAAATGGCCAAAGTGTGTATGATTTCATATATATATATATATATATATATATATATATATATATATATATATATATATATATATATATATATATATATATATATATATATATATATATATTACGAAATGGACAAAGTCCGACAATTTATTTATTAAAGACATTTTTATGTTTAACGTTCTTTTTATAGATACAAGAATTTAAGTAAATGCTCTGTTTATAATAAACAGCATTAAACAACATTTACCGGCCTGAATGTCCGAGAAATTTTCATAGAAAATATTCGTCCTTGGACAGGATTCGAACCTGCATCCCATACGGAAATACGTCAGCGTAAATGACGGTTCCGTATAGGATGCAGGTTCGAATCCTGTCCAAGGACGAATATTTTCTATGAAAATTTCTCGGACATTCAGGCCGGTAAATGTTATTTAATACTGTTTATTATAAACAGAGCATTTACTTAAATACTTGGATCTATAAAAAGAACGTTAAACATAAAAATGTCTTATATATATATACATATATATATGCGATTTTTATATATATTATTTATATATTATATATGCGCGGTACTTATTGGAAACCGCTCAATAACAGTGATAGAGCTAGCATATTTAGTTGGATTGATGTGAGTTTGTGACCCTGGGTCTCACGCTCAAGTGAAACCTATGGTCACTAACTTACATCAATCAAACTATATATATATATATATATATATATATATATATATATATATATATATATATATATATATATATATATATATATGTATGAGGTCGATGGGCATAGACATGAATATTGAGAGGTGGGAAGACGCTGCATCGCCATCAACATCTGAGACATAACTTTTGGGGCGCAGATCCAACGTAGCTAGAGACCAACGGATGCCAAACACACACACACACGCGCGCGCGCACACACATATACATACACGCGCGCGCATACATATATATATATATATATATATATACACATCAGACACACACACACACACACACATATATATATATATATATATATATATATATATATATATATATATATACATTATATGTTCATGCATATATGCATTATCGTACGAATCCCGCATACCCAAACTAGAATTATGATACACTTACATAGATAAATTATACACACGAATGCTGTTTGACAAGTCAAATGCACATGAAGTTTGTTTAAACAATGAAAATCAAACAACACAAAAATAAAAAATACCAGAAAATCTTATTCTATTAGGTTGGTGCAAAAATAATGACGTAATAATGTCGTTTTTTGACGTATTTTTTAACGTCAAAAAACGACATTATTACGTCATTATTTTTGCACCAACATAATACATATCATTTACTGATGAAGCTTAGATAATCCGAAATATGTTAAGTTAGCTTTATAATCGTTCCACTATTCAAAACTTACAAAATTAGAATATTAATATACAGACTGTTTAAAAGCCTAAACCTAAAAGTTACTATCAATACAATTTAAAAAAGAAATCACGATGTAACACTAGATGTACCACTAGACTTAGTCATCGATATATACCAAACGTACACGAAAAAAAATACTAATCCAATATATATATATATATATATATATATATATATATATATATATATATATATACCCAAATTCTAATCACCCACCTTCTATAATAAAACACAATATCCACATCCATAGAATATAGGATTAGTATTAACTCTACAAACGACTCTGCAATTTTTATAATAATGCTTTAAAAATAGTGGCTATAAACTCCCCCATTTTAAACACAGAAAAGATAATAATGATACCCGGAAAAAATAGAAATAGAAAAATCATTTAATATATACCCCCATTTAAAGAAATGGTTAGCACTAATTTAGGTCAAAAGTTTCTTGCTTTGATTGAGTAATAATCCTCTAAGCAAGATTTTCAATAAAAATACGCATAAATTAAGTTATAATCTAGAAAAAATTATTATAAAACATAATAAATTTTTAAATAAACACTTAAACCTAAATAATAATAGTAATTCCAAAACAGAAATCAATAATATTGATAATAAATTATGTAATTCTAGAAATACCATGAATTTTCCATTGCAAAATTGATGTCTTACTGAATGCATTGTTTATCAATGCACCATTTTATCTACTGAAAACCTAAATGTTAACAAATTTTATATTGGTTGCACAAAAACCTTTTAAGCAAAGGTAGTATCAACATATTTCTTCTTTTAACAACAATACATACCGTAACAGAACATCCCTTTCTAAGCCCCCACAGTAAAAAGGAAAATATTAAAAATCTCGAGTATTTGTAAGTCTTTAAATGAGCCATGTCCCCTGTTTCTACATGAAAAGCTGCATATTATTAAGTTTCCTAAATTAACGATCTCCTAAATCAGCGAAACGAATTAACAGTAATTTGTCGGCATTGTACAATGTTTTCCTTAAAATTTACTTAATAGAATTTTTCATAAAACAATCTATGTATTACAATTATACATTATTTTATTAATATTTAATCGTACATATAATATTTAATTCCTTGTTTTTTTTTTAACTTTAATATGGCCCATTCAAGATAAGTATTGTATTTTGGGTTCAAAATAATACATATTAGAATGATTTAATCAAACTAGAGGCCTCTTATAGGTAATTCTGAAGTATATACAAAAAAAATTTCTTCTAAATCTTGAAATTCTTTAATATTAATCTTTTATCAAATATATCTCTCTGGCTACATAAATGCATCTTAAATTTATATTCATAACCGGATGTAAGCTAATGGTGACACGTCTTGAAAATGTCAATTCATCTAGACATGAATGAATAACACACCTAACCCTAACCGCCAACCTATATTTCTCAGTTTTCTGCTTTAGCCTTGACCCGTCTTTTGATTTTCGTTAACCTGGACATGCCTACAGAACTTGGAAGTTTTGTTCCCCCTCCTTTCTAATTCTTAAATAAGCTACCGTATTGTTTTCTGTTTTCAAAAGTAAAACATTTTCATCATAAGTTACCTGACATCGCTGGTGAGGTAACAATTTTAAGTTCCGAAACATAGAAATTTTTATGTAGCTATGTAAAAATTTTTAAATAAAAATATTATCATATATATATATATATATATATAGAGAGAGAGAGAGAGAGAGAGATGAAGAATATTAGGATTGATTTGTTTTTTTTACAGCTTATAAACATTTTCCAGAAAAGCCAGAAAATAGGTTTTGATTGCAAGAATTCTTTTAGAGATAATAATAATAATTTACTGATCCAGTTTCTACTAATTAACCCATCCTGCCGGGTGAAGAGGTGGAGATAGATATTTACAGACTCATGGATGCGTCAGATATACCTCCCACATAATGGTGAGATATCACCTAGCTAAAAATACCATATCCACTAATGTCTTGCCATTATGTGGGAGGTATTTATTTAAGGTATATATGGGAGCTATTTCTGCCACCCATATATATATATATATATATATATATATATATATATATATATATGTATATATGACGGACTCTCTCGTCGATTTCGACGTATTAGAATCCGATAACCTCATTCAGGTTTTATGCTTGAGTCGTATGCGACAATTCAGTCTCGCTAGTTCACATATTGTGATATATATATATATATATATATATATATATATATATATATATATATATATATATATATATATAAACCGAGGTATCCGGTGTTGCCCTGGTGTTGCATGGCTGTAATTGTATAACCGCACCGCCTGTCTAGAAATGTCTGTCTGCGTTCCAGCTTGCATGCATCATCCTTTGGTATACTAAGCTACAACCATCACGCTACCTTACTTCTTCGGACATTTATTATAAAGCTGGTGTTATTAAGAGGTTCATGGTGATTTTTTTCCGTTTTAACGCTTCAATAATCCTTCTCAAACAATCTTTGCGTCAAGGGGTTGTTCGAATGCCAATTTAGGATGGAATTGTATGAAGAAACTATTGGCTAAATGGCAAATGCCGATTTTGAACCTAGTTTGTCGCAGATTTTATCTGCTAACTGCAATGATCTAAACCAATCGGATGAAAAATCAGGGTGTTATAGCCGAAAAACGGGCTTTTAAACAGTTTTTCATAGTTTTTCGTTATACGCAACGAAGCGAGCGGGACTAAAACCACACTATCTTATAATTTGCACGATGGCATTTTTTTTTATAATAATGAAATTACTAACACATGTTTGAAGAAAATCGGATAAAAAATGAGGAAGTTATTCAAGTTTTCATTTTAAGTAGTATGAAAATCTTGATTTTTCACATTTTTTTTTTTTTTTTGTGTGAAGCCAATGTCGCAGGAGAACTATCAAGCACTCTACATAAAACCTTGTAACATGAGCTGATGTTTTGAATTAAGTGCAAAGAACATCAGTACATCAAATAAAAATTTGGTTCGTGTGTAACTTTGTCTTGATTTTTGGAAAATAGTTGTATCCATCTTCAGTTTTATCGATTCTTCTGCCAAACCCGGGGGACCTGAAGAATGAAAACGTCGTGGGGGTCTAATTTCCTAAATTTACATGTGTCTATAATTTCATTGAAATCGGTTGAGAAATGTGGACGTGCATAAATAACATACACACACAGACACATACACATACATCGTCTGTTTATATATATATATATATATATATATAATCATACATCTTATATATATATAATCGGCCTTTTTATATATATATATATATATATATATATATATATATATATATATATATAAATTCATGAATCATTCATACAAAAAACATATATAGAGGTTAATGATTTAAATGGCGAGAATACATCATCGCAAGCAATATAAATAAGATACATCAACCCCGAACCTGTATATGAATATGATCCTTGTTTACAAATTCCAGTTGCATAAGGTCTTTTTAATTTTTTACTAGCTTTCGTCTGTTCCTACAGACATCATCAGGTATGTAAATAGATTTTGTTCTTATATATATATATATATATATATATATATATATATATATATATATAATCGGCTTGATGATTGCGACTAGCATGAAACAGCCTGTCGCCTCTGAGTGTTGACTTTTATATTTATATTTACATACGATCTATCTCTGATATTGACTACTTTATCCCATAAATATAGCATATCTTAAAAATATGTTTCTTGTTTATATATATATATATATATATATATATATATATATATATATATATATATATATATATATATATATATAGAGAGAGAGAGAGAGAGAGATGTATACGAGCAGAGTGAGTTATTTAAAGAGAGATGGATAGAAAGAGATATATAACTCCACTTCAAAAGTGATGATTATTATGAAACTAGTAACACATGACCTAAACGAACTATTTCATTCTTATCGTATTCCTAATAATTAAAAGTTGTTATTCGACTCTAGTTACTTTTTTTTTTGCGTTCAGAAAGCAATTTTACGCATTTAAGTTTTCTATCTTATCTTACTAAAGATGAACAGACCAAGGAAACTAAATGTAACAAGCTATACATTACCTAAACAAACACATTACCTAGTAACCTACATACAATTTTTTTCACACACTTCAATGGATCTACAATGTCCCAAATGAAAAAAAAAAAACGTTATTTCTTGATATAGGAACTGTAGTTCTTTCAGAATAAAGGATAAATATTTAATATAAAGTGTAGAAAGAAAAACGTTCAATGTTTATATTAAATTAAACATTGTTTTTAGGCGTTGACAATGTTCCGAAATTTTAAATGAGAAAGCGTCTTTTTTTTTGTTTTTTGCAAAGTGAATTAGCGCACACTTACAAGTGTTATATAGACAGATGTTGATGGTACCAGGGGGTGCTGCAAAGTTGTCGGCTCGGCCAAAATGCCTTTCTGCAGAGGGAGAATCTGATAGTTGGTCAGATTTTTGGAATACTGAGAACGTTTCTACAATCCCACGTAACAATTACACACACACACACAGATATATATATATATATATATATATATATATATATATGTATGCATTTCCAAGAGGATAAAATTCACATAGAGCTCTTTGTACAAGTCAGAACAATAATATACAAAGGCTGAAACACTAATATTCCATTATTAGTGTTTCAGACTTATATATATATATGCCGGGAGTAACAACAAAATTGTTCAATTGTTGGATTAAGATTTGAACCGTTGAATCTTAGAAATGATTAAATATATCTTACTGGAATTCTCCGAGGTTTTTATAACACTATTGAGCTTTACTTTGAACAATAAGAATGTATTTAGCTCTAAGTTGAACTGATGATTCCTCTTCCTGTTGTGACCTCCTGATCCAGTTTTCCTCTCTAATCTTACCTCTTTTTTAAACTTATTCACCGTTCTCTTGATGGTTCTTAAATTGACTTTGAAAATGGAAGCAAGAGTATGAAAGTTGGTACCATTACTAGATGATTTTTCCTCTCACCATTGCTCAGTTAAGAAGACAGTAGGACTGATACAACATGCTTTTAATCTGATCTCTTTTTAGCTGAATGTCTCAAAGGGATTTTCAATGATTCATACGGCAAAGAGTTTCAAGATGGCCAAACCCCTTATTTGAAAAAACTGGAAAAAAATACTCAATTAGTATAGTGTTTTTTTTTTTTAGATATTAAATATTTTGTGGGATGGACAAATTATTCCATGTTACTAAAGGATTTGGACAATTTTGCTGTAACACCCGATATATATATATATATATATATATATATATATATATATATATATATATATATATATATATATATATATATATAATCACAACGCTCTTTACCTGCATTATAACACTGTCTCCGTCACACCGCTCACTTTCCACCTAATTAAAAAAATCGAAAACTTTCTGTATATTTCTTGTATTTTCTTCCGGGTAATTTCTGAAGGAATTTCCTCCTTGTCTGAGTCGGATTATTCGTAATTTGAAAAAGTCGATTCGTGAAATTAATCGACACAGAATGTCTGTTGTGCTTAACAATATTTGACTTAATGAACATTTGCTGCCTAAATATATAGAATTATTTCTTTATGTATGTATATAACTTTTAAGTAAATGTTATAGCTGACACTAACAAATTTGCTATGTTTTTAGTGGGGAGAAACGTTTACAGACATACACACACACACAAACATATATATGTGTGGGAATGTGTGTGTGAGAAAGCGATAGAGAGGGTGATAGCAACAAGAGAGATTGTAATCGTTTTTGTTCAAAAATCAACTGACATATCTCTTGTCAGTGTACGATAATTCCCTTTGAAGAAAATACGTATACAAATGTCTCCAGTTTGTCAGCTTACAATTTTGAAAGTCAACTTTTTTTCTTGGATATTTTCAAGAGTTATTTAAGTCAAAACATTAAATGCATTCTTTTTAAAGTCTATACTAAACTTTTTTTTTTTAAATGGAATGAAATCCACATTCAAGTAATTGTGACATATGTTATTAACACAGTCGGCATACGTTTTAGATGACACGATCTATCTATCTATCTATCTATCTATCTATCTATCTATCTATCTATCTATCTATCTATTTCGGTTCCTTCATATGTATGTTATTTGCTTCATATCTATCTATCTATCTATCTATCTATCTATCTATCTATTTCGGTTCCTTCATATGTATGTTATTTGCTTCATATCTATCTATCTATCTATCTATCTATCTATCTATCTATCTATCTATGTTTCTTTATATCTATCTGTCCATCTCTCTATCTGTTTCTTTCTTTATCTATCTATCTATCTATCTATCTATCTATCTATCTATCTATTTGTGTTTCTTTATATGTATCTATGTAAGTTCCTTTTTATTTCAGTTTCCTCATATGTTTCTATATCAGTTCCTTCATATATATCTAGCTAGCTAGTTAGCTACGTATATATATATATATATATATATATATATATATATATATATATATATATATATATATATATATATATAATGGATATGAATATCTAAGTCAGTGATTAAAGCTTGTCTATTGATCCTTGTGTATTATCGTACTCTTCTGAGTTCTTCTAACAAGGGGTGTATACATTTGGAAATACCTTCTATCTCAGTCTGTTCGTATCTCTTTATCTACCGCGTGGAATTAAGATAACAAACGTTTAAGACCAATAATAAAAACTTCAACTGCTTAGAAGAGATAAGACCGTATATTTCCCATGCCCAGAACATTAACTTCCGTCTATAAAAATTTCAAATGTAGACGAGTTCATGATTGTATCAGCAAACAAATCTTGATTGAAAAATGATTAAATAAAGGCACTCGCGCGGTCAGGCAATGTTTTTGCTAACAAATGTCATAAATGACAACCATTCTTTAAAAAACTATTTCGTCAGATAAGTAAATGGTACAGTAAAATTATTTTAACCCATTGGTTTCCAAGACATTAGGTTGACTCATAATTAATTTACCTTTTGGGGAAGCAATTTTAATGACAAATTATTTTAACCATTACGTTACCAGGTGATGAAAATTGGTTTGCATACAATAATGTTTAACGCAAAAGGCTGTGGATTGACAGAGATAAATTTTCACGAACCGACCCCAATATCCGAGCCGTATTGAAGAATGTTAATGCTCTGCGTATAGTGCGTGCGTATTATTTATATAGAATTATTCTAACGCAATGAAACCTGAAATGCACCTTTATACGTCCAACAGCTGCAACACGATTCCATAAAATTTTGGTTAAAAAGTACCCTGCTCTCAATCAATTGGGAAAATGCTGTTATCCTCGTTAACAGCGCAAGGTCATATACAGCAAGAATGATACAGAAAAAATTTTAGTTGGTCTCTTCTACCAAAACCCGCCATATTCACTCGACTGATTATTACCTTTTACAATCGCTGCAAAATGCCTTGATGGAGAAAACTTCTTTTTTTTTTCTAATGAAGACCAGACTCAAGAGTTCGTCGAAAAGCTTTTTACGCCAAACCCCGAGGAATTTTACTTAAAATGTATCGAAGTGCTGCCTGATAAATGGCAAGAAGTCATTTCAAGTGATGATGAATATATAATTGCATAAAATGTAATTGCAGTTTAGTTTTTGTAGCAATAGGGCGATAAACAAAAACGAATATTCTTCATGAGTCAACCTTATATAACTAACTCTATCTTCCAGATTTCATAATTCCTCTTAAGTGTGTAAACGGCTTACGGCCATATCACGTTGAAATGCCGATTCCCTTACGATTACCGATTACCGATGTTAACAGCGAGCCTGGTCAGTATCTATGTGGGTGACCGTTTGGGAATACAAGGTGTTGTAAGCTTGGATGTGCGAGTGGTGTAATATTGTGTATAACGTCTAGGAATTGAAAATCAGAAAGCCAAGTTCCAATTCTACTTGTATTCAGT
>OZ010572.1:105459855-105544855 GCA_963932145.1 Acanthosepion lycidas
TCATTGCAATGCGATCATTGCAATTCGGCCATCATAGAATGTTACCATCATGAGATATACCTTGTCTTCAATGATGCTGAGGTAGGTGATACATGACAAAATATCTTCTACATAAATGAAAAGACACTACATTTCTTTGCAGAACTATCAGGATACTGCTACTAAGGTTACGTGTTCATCATTATCTTTAGCGGATATACATACACTACCATCTTGAAAATAAACTACATTTAGCATCAAGGCCTCTGATCAGGAGGTTTTGAGGAGTATGGAATCACCTCTTAATTGCTGCTGTTCTCAGGTCCATTCTGACTCAGGGTGGTATCACCTGTTAGGGCCCCAGCTATGGGCGAATAGTAAACACCGAAAATGGGGCCAAAACACTATGAAAGTATAAAAAAATACATCTTTATAGTAAAAATTTGGGCAATCGATAGTTAAAAAAAAAAAAATATTTCCATCAATAAATTCATATATTTAGTTAGAACTGTTATACTTGACTTTTACATTTTCTCTCAATAAATCCCACTCGGCACAATTATCCAGTATTAAAAACAAGTCTCTAATTTGGAAGAGAGTATTGTTTTATTTTTTTCATTTCCTGTAAATGAAATCATTAACATCATATTTTACAAAAAGAATCTAAACTGAGAATTGAATTTCGGTAAAAATGTACTTATTTTCGATGCCTCAGCGTAGCTTAGTGGTTAACGAGCAAGCTTATTTGCCTATTTTTCTTTTCATACTAATGTTCACCATATCACCAGAGTCTGTCAAGGTAGAGGGTTACTCTGTGGTGTTTTAAAAACATCAGAAAAGGCAGTTCATGTGAGTTTTTTTTTAATTTCATTTTTGTAATCAATTCACCCCAAGCAAGGCGACAATGCTACGAGAACGCAGGGTGTTATATGGTGTGAAAGTTAAAGAGAATGTGAACACAGCCTAGAGAGGATTGAGGGATGGACAAAAAATGAACAGGGATCAAGAAGTTAGAAGATGGCGACTGACGCTGCATTGCTGTTTTTGAAGATTGTACAAGGTGCAATAGGTAAATCTTCGCCATTTTATATTTTTAATTTCGCACATGCGCGTTGTTTGTTTTTGATTTTGTCGTCCGTTGGGCACCGTCTGTGAGAAAAGAGCAACATGACGCAATTCACTCCGCCAGAAATTTGGAGACGGCATAATGTACTGCTTGGCATTCGCGCCGGAAGCTCCGATACGAACATTTCAGAGTGTTTGGATGTCAATCTGAAGAGAGTGTAGAATATTCGGAAAGAGTTGGTTTAATCTAATGGTGATTACAAAGATACGGCAGCTCGTAAAACTCACTCTAATCGTTTTGATAAGAAAAGAACTCCCGAATTTGTTGGTGATGGCAGTAGACTCACGGAGACATATATCAAATGCTGGGTCAAGAGGACTCTGCACCATGCCACACAAGCAGAGAAACCAATTCATAGCTGTCAGACAATTTCTGCGTCCACATCATCCCTTACATTTGGCCACCTAACTCCCCAGACTGCAGCCCCCTTGATTATTATGTGTGGGGGAGCAGTTGAGCGAATGACTAACAAAACTCATTGTGACACCAAAGATGAACTGAAGTTAAGGATTATGTCAGTTCTCACCAACGTAAACAAGGAGATCGTCCAGAAGAGTTGCAGGAGATTCCGAAGCCGTCTGGAGGCCGTGGTTGAAGCCAATGGCGATTTTATTGAATAACTTTACTCATTAGTATTTCGAGATATTTTTCGTGTAATGTTGGTAATTATATCTGTTAAAATGAGAGTATTATTTTCATCTTTGCGTAATTTAGACGATAATTTATCCATCGCACCCTTTAGTTATCAGGGAAGCAAGAAAACAGAAGGGAGTCCCACAGGCAGAAAGTGCGAGAAAAGAAACTGTTGAAGTAGAATTGGCGGTTGCATTCAGCTATTTCAACAGTAAAATGATGGGAGCTAGTTGCCAATCTAGTAGCACGCTTAAATTCGGGGGCACCGGGAGAAAAAAAGCTCGTCAGAGCAGTTGACATGAAAATGTTTGCAGAAAAGACAGAGGGAAGTCAACTCAGGTTGGTGAGAGTGTGACTGAAGTTGAGATGTCTGTTACATCAGGAGCACTAGATCAGATATGGCAACAGTGTCCAATGCACGACCGAATGGTAAATTTATAAATGTGCAAAATGGATACTGACGAGAAAAATTGTCTGCCACGACTCAGCGAAACCACTTTCCTTGCTGTAGACGAAGCAATTGTCACCCCACTTCCTGTTAGTGGAAAACGTGAGACCAAGAAGGCGCCGCGAGGTGCTCTCCTGGGATTTAGCATCAGCCATGCTGATGGCAGACAGAAAAAGTCATGTAAGAAAGATAAAGATTAACCCTAAACTTGAAGAGGCTGTTCCACAAAGCAGGAGATTTAGCTGCTAGTGGAGTTTATTCCTTAATAATAGAATACGAAAGAATGAGGATGATACATCCTTTGTGTACGTTGCAGTGGGCCCCAGTTGCAAAAGTTAGGACTGGTGGCCCATTGCTAGTGAATTCAATCTTCATTGTGTGCGTTATACTTGTGGCATACTGCCAAACGAATGCTAACCTCAGTAAATATTCAGAACATAAAAGTCGACAGGAAAACTCAGCTCGAGACAAAATCCATGATTTTTTGAAGAAGATACGTACTGATATCAGTTCTTCTCTTAAAACGCTTCGGAAAGGAAACACATGGCTAAGTGTAAGTCATAAGAAAACGGACTCCTTGAATCTCCAGGAAATCTAAGCCAGTGACACCGAACCCGAGGAATTTCACGGCTGTCAGAAGAAAAGCGTTCCAGAACTTTCTTAAAATGCTGTAAACTGATCGCTTAAAATTGTACAAGTTGAATTTATCGAAATGGAATGACTTGCCTTTGTTCTTGCCAAGATATCGTTATCAGTTTAAAGGAGATATCGCCAGAATCTAGCTTGAATATTTATAAATCTACCATTCATCCATGCTTTGCTGTCACATATGGTCTGGTGCTCCTGCTATATATTTAGAGATCCTTGATAAAATCCTAAGAATGTTAAGTTGTAATATATCGAAACAACGAATAAGAAATATGACAAGCTCGTGTAAAAGAAAAAGAAACGGAAAACATTGCTAAGAAGTGCAACGGATAGGAAGATGTGGAGAGTCATAATTTTCCACGCCTTGAAGGGATATCGCACACGAGAAGATACAGCTTCTCTTTTTTTGTTGGTAACAATTGTTACTACTTTTGATATATTAAGCATTAGCGACATTGTACTTTATTTGACCTAACTTTAGTAATATCAGCATGAGCCGCAAAGACTTACTCATTTAGTGCCCTTGAAACAAAAGATTGATGAAATTTTTCCCATGATCCCACTAACCTTAAATTCTTATTTTTTTAAAGGTCAAATAAGTTTAAAGATCTTATTCCAATAGAATGTTTACATTTTTTTTTTTAAAAAAAAGCGAACTTTTAAAATATCGCCTGAAGTGTCTGCCGAAGACAAAAGATATTGACATTTTGAGCCTTGTATTATATATCGGGTAATTAGAGGGTGCCTTTTAGGAACGTTATTTAGTGAATAATAACAAATTTATTGGACACTAATGTTACAAAAATGAACTTTGATTGTGTTCTGTTTTTCCGTCGCTACAATGAAGGACGAACAAAGGCATTTAATCTGGCTCCACGGTTGTGCACAATGAAGCATGTTCCTTATTCCTCACACCTCATCATTAAACACAAATACGCACATGCACCAAGCAAGCACACACACACATATGCGTATATATATATATATATATATATATATATATATATATATATATATATATATATATATATAAAGATTATAATAAAAACATATTGAAATCGCTACACAAAAGCTTTCATGTTTCAATACTATGATTGTACTTTATAAGGCGGTGGTATATAATTGGTGATAAAATGATTTTTAAGAAGAAAATTTGAAAAAAAAAAACAGTCTGTTACCTCTTTTCCGAATGTACAAGGCGGTGGGGAACATAATGTCAGAATTAAAAATAGAGTTGTCGGTATGTCTTGATTACAATTAAATGTCAGATCTCCGATAAATAGAAAAATAAGCTTAGAGGGTGGAGCTGGGTGAGTTATTTTTTCCTGCCATGATAAAACATAGACAGGACGTCATCACTGAGAATTGCGAAAAATACATACTTATTATTTTATCATCACTTACATATCATCAACTGAGGAAATACAATCAGTGTATTGATAAATGAAAGCTTTTGTGTAGGGATTTCAAAAGGTGTTTTATTATAATCTCTTATAATGAAAAATGTCTTGAAGGGATACATTCGTGTAGAAACTTACAATGTCAAAAGACATTTATTACACATATACAACCATATATTTCATGTATACTTATATGAACATATATATACATATCTACACCTACATACATACATATAAACATACATATATACATACAAAATTATATAATATATATACTCACATGCATATACATACAAATATATAAATATATATATATATATATATATATATATATACACACATATAAAACCATATATAATTCACGTATCCACAAATGAACATATATATATATATATAGATATATCTACACCTACATACATATATATAAAAATACATATATACATACATGTCTACAAACTTATATAATTGTTGTGGTAGGATCCACCTAATTTGCATAGTGGAGTACCGACCATATAAATATGGTTGGTACCGGGAAGAGAGTGAAAGGAATCAAGAGATTCAACCAGAGACTCTGCCCGACTGCGACTCAGTCAACACACATTTCAGGAACGGTCTTCCCAGGAATATACAAAAGACTATATGTAAATATTGTGTACACTTTCTTGTTTCAATACATTTTGTTCTAAGTACATTTTGTGTTGCATTATTATTCCATGCATTAGTCAAGTTTCAACAATAATATATATACTCACATAAAATATACGTACAATATATATATATATATATATATATATATATATATATATATATATATATATATATATGTGTGTGTGTATGTATGTATATGAAGAAATATAGTCTTAAGATGTGCTATAATCATGGAATAAAGTGATCAATATCAGAGATAGAGCGCGTGTAAATATATATATATAAAAGAAATTTAAATTAAAAAAACAAGCAAAATAATTTAACCCAAATAATAAATAAACGACTAAAGTAACCACCAAAATAGACTACCCACAATGCACCACTGACCAGTATATATAAATAGCCGAGAAAAATAACAGCACTTGTGGCCTGACGATTTCATCTAGCATGAAACAGACTGTCGCCTCTAAGTATTGACTTCTATAATCACTTATATATATATATATATATATATATATATATATATATATATATATATATATATATATATATATGTATATATATATATATATAATAACCATTCTGCATGCATTGTGTTTTTCTTGGTAATATTCAATTTTCGCATGTTGCTAGGTGGCACGTGGTTTTTTTTGGGGGTGGGTTCTTTTTCTGTAACACGCGACAGTTTCCTTCTGACTCTAGCCTCACAAGAGTGTCATCTTCAAAGCATATATTTTTTAATGTTTCGTAAACCGATAATAATCGAATATCTTTCTCTCAGCTGCTTAAAATTTTAGCCCCTGATACGAATCTGTCGAGAAGCCGGTCTTATCTGTGCGTCGATGTTGACGTCTTCTGTTTCTTGCCTTTCGAAGCTGAGAGGACAGTCAGTAATTAAACGCAATAGTAATTGTTACCAGAAAGCTGAAATATAAACTTGTTTCTATTTTTAACTGTCCAGAATTGATCTATTAAAGATAGAAACTTTAATTCCCCCTGCACTTAATTGCCGACCATTCATTTTTATTGTCTCATAGATAACGATTAACGACCAGCCAACCGTTATAAATTGCAAGAGAATAAAGATGGAGTGGACACTAATCAAATATGAATAATAATCACAACCAGATCTGAAAAAAAAAAGAGAAATAAGAAATGAAAGAAATATTAGTTTAAAATTAATAATAAAAGCAGTGACCTGGGAGTTGAAACAAATAAAAAACAAACAAAAAAAAAACAGAAAAACAAACGTTCTTTTGCTTTTTATCACAAGTCTCAGGCCGCTGTTATTATTGTTAATTTTTTAAATAAGTTTTTATAAGATGAAAGAAAGACGAGTCAAAACATAATAATGGAGTTGTAACAAAACGCAAGAGAAATAAAACGTAAGAAAAATTAAGCAAATATTAATAACAACAATCTGAGAGTTGTGACAAAAATCAAAAGAAATAAATTAAAAGGAAGTCGAGTCAAAAATTTAAAAGGCGGGTAGTGATAGTACGGCCCCAAATATTTTATATTAAATACTTGTATGCGCTGAAATTTTACCTGGGCATTCATCCAAGTCGACGTGCAGACACCTATTCTTGGGACAAATTTTTTGGGCTCAATTCAACTTGTCGGTGAATATGAAACAGAATAATTTCGGACACCGAAATTAATATCCATATTACAGGGATTCGTACAGAATACACATCTACCGGTATTAGTGGTAAGAACTTGCCATAGCACAGAATACCCTGACATTTTGAACAAATATATGGATATTACGAAACCTTTTAAAAACACTTACAACATCAAACATCAAACAAGACACCGGATAAAAACTACTGGACTACATCTACCCAAATACAAATTCACCAAAAATGTTACGGGAAGGGATAATCCGCCGATCTAAAGCCATTATGCATCGCCCCGACACTTCGTTCCAGCACCGGACAATAAGGGATTTCGACTTAGAGTAAAGTTCCGTAAATTAAATGCATCCACCGTCCCTGATCGTTACCCAGTGCCACATATACGCATTTCGCATTCGCGTTACGCGGATCACAAAATTAGCTGGGAAGTCGATCAGGAAGATTACAAAAGTGGCTAGTGTCGCGTTTGTAGGCGCGGAAGATTTAATCAGCAAACCACATTCACATTCCTAGCCTCGTATGTTGGTTGCACTTTCGTACTCATATCATTGGGAAGTGCATGAATTAATCTCTCCTTCGCATCCCACAAGCCAGGAGGTTGAGGTGGTCTAAAAAGATGGGTAGACAGCTTGGAGGGTAACCAGTCTAAGAGAATGAAAGCTCTGAATTCCAACCCGTGGAGAAGGCAATAGGAAATCACTTCTTTTCTTTCCTATTCACCATATCACGTTGAAACACCGGTTCTGCTACGATCACCGAAGTTAAGCAACGTCGACCCTGGTTATTACCTAGATGGGTGCCCGCTTGAGAATACCAGGTGTTGTAAACTTATACGTGCGTTTGGTTTAATTGATAAAAGCTTGAAATTGGAAATCGGAGAGCTGAGGTTCAATTCCAGTCGCGTTCGTTATATTCGCTGATGTGCAACTACTTTTAGGAAAGGTATGAATCCGCCACTTCTCTCTGCAGCTATGGATTAATTAGTCGAACTTGTATCAGCAAGTCATTACTACCCCCAAAATCTCCTTGCAATCTAGAAATCATTTCTGGCTTTAAATAACCAGTAAAAGGTTGATAACTATAAAAATATTAATAAATCTTTCCTGAGATGTTATTGCAATTCAAAGATAATAAAAAAGAAGTATGTGGAGAACCATGATCGTCCACATCCTGAAAGGTTATGATATTTAAAAAAAAAAAAAGAAAAAAACTATTTTAAGAATACTGCGCAAACAAATTCGTATTGAAAATCACCAAACGATATACGAGATTTTATCAGGCTTGAAACCAAACTATTGGCGCCGCTGGAAAATATGCATAAATATTAATTTAACTAAATGGTCATAGTAATAGAGTACGGAGAGCCGAGTTCGAATTCCATTTGAATCCATTACATTCACTTTCGTGCTCATACCATTGGGAAAGGTATGAATCCTCTTCTTCTCCCCCCAACTATGGGTAAATAGCAGGACAGACCGGGTTCTATAGCCTTGGAAGGCAATTGGTCTACCGCAGAAAGAAATGGCAACTTACTCGTCAGTCATGTATCGAAAGATACATGATCGCCTAAGTGTGTATCCCTCATAGCACATAACTGACTAATAGAGTATGTGGTAAAGATCGAACTGACTACACCAGCAAAATGGTCGAGGAAATGTACTTGCTTTTTAACACGATGGCTGTATTTAATATAATATATATTGTATATTAATAATATGTATTATATTTGATAAACCTAGTAAAAAAAAACAACACAAAACCACAATAGCATCGAACCATGGACTGAACTTGTGAGTAACGAGGAAGTTTTAGAAACAGAAAGGACATAATTACTTGGATTCAAAAATGAAAATTTAAATCGTTAGAGCATATAATGAGGGTTTGGAAAATGGTACACTTATAGGGAATATTAAAGTCATGAGAGACAGTCGAAAGCAGCGAATAAAATATCTAACGAGCTTGTGTATAAGTTAAGCAGAACACGGATTAGAAAACTCCAAAATTTATTAAGACCTACAAAGCACTGAAAGCTGCGGGGAACTATGATTGCTCACATCTTGAAGGGAGATTGAACATAGAAGAAGAATGACTAAGCTTAGTCTAGAAATGAAGAATCGAACTCATGACACCAGCCATATTAACTACAAGATGAGCTTTCATCCATTGCTCTATAGTTGGATTTTCTGTTAGGAATAATGTTACGAAAAAAAGAAAAATTCTTGTGGTTTTAATAACATATTTTAGGGCGTTTGTTGGAATCAGATTTCAAGTATGAGGGTGTTTACAATTCGAGAGTTTTGTTTAAATATGTCTTTTATAGTTAGTAATTTGTGACAGTCAGAACACTAAACAGCATTTTTATATGCTGATTGATTATTTTTTTAAGATCGGAAAGTCTTGGTATGACTCTATAACATTCAGTGATGTTAAAATTGACAATTACCGATGAAAATACACAATTCATGATTTATTAGGTTGTTCGGAAAATAATGTCCTATTTTAGAACTAATATTTTAATTGTGTTCTACTATATTATTATAAGAGATGCAAAATATATTACTCATATATTATGACAGTTATTCTATTACTTATTCTCTGTTCATCTTATATCAATCATTTTCAGAATTTTACTTAAAACTATATATAAAAGGTGTTCCAATAGCTTGGACCGATTTTAAATGTGAATTAAGTTTAAGCGTCTAATAATTTTTCTTTTTCTTTCAGATTTGGCGGATATTTGAGCGATATTATTTTTCACATATAATTGCCATGACTTAAATAACATGATCCAATAGAGAAATAAGTAAATTTTCACCAATAACACTGATTTATTTACTGCTGACTTTGATCCGTCTTAATGAAACACCCTTATATATAATCTATTTTAATGGAACAACCTTTATAACTTGAATGTGAAAAAGAAAAAAAAATTACTTTTTTTCATGAGTTCAAGCTTGTTCATCATGCTTCTCGAACTACTGCCAACATTAACAAAGTATGGTGTGATTAATCTATTTGTGGTGGTTTTATGAAGTTCCCTAGTGGGGATTCAAGTCTAGAAGATCAAGGAGCTAGCGGAAGTACCTCTGCCATAGACAATCAACATCTGAAAACGCTAGTCGAACAAATCCCATGTCAGTGTCAGAGAAATGTCTCAGATAATGAGTATCGGCATTTCAGTAATATCGAACCATTTCAAGAAAATTCGCAAATGCATATCTCGATAAATGGTTTCCACATGAAGAGTTCGAAATTTTGAAGTGTATTCAATGCTGCATATATGAAATTCGAATGATCTATTTCTTGATTGAGTAGTGATTGTGATAAGAAATGGATCTTTTATGACAAATCGTAAACGATCGGGTCATGATGAAGCAACCAAATACTTTCCAAGGCAGATATTGTACGAACACAGGATTCAGGTGACTGAATGGTGGTTATTCGTTACAGCTATCTGGAACCTGAGCAAAGCATCATTACCGAAATTTACTGTCAGAAATTGGATGAAATGCACATTCATTTAAGTAAAATGCGATCCGCACTGGTTAATCGACAAGGTCCAGTTCTGCTTCGTGACAATGCTTCCGAACATGTCACCATTTGGAATACGAACTTTATGATATCCACCATATTCATCCGATCCCTCACCCAATAACAACCACTTTTTCAAGCATCTTGACAATTTATGTCAAAAAACATTCCGTTGCAATGAAGAGGCAGCAACTGTATTCAAAGATTTATTGGCGTTTCGTTAGCGTTTTATCGTAAAGGTATAAATTATCTTATAACGCGATGGCAGAAATTTTTAGATGTTCAGCGTTCCTATTTTACTGATTTAAACACAGTTTAAATACGTTAATTCTGGAATAAAAATTGATTCTAAAATCGGACATTATAAAAATCGAATAACCTAATATAAATTACATAACTTGGCTTACTGTTGCAGAAGCCACGTATCGGCAGAAAGAGGAGTAGGAATAGCAATAAAAACGAAGAGAGTTCTTGAATGCTCGGTGATAACTTTTCTTCTTTTATGACAGTGAAATCTAGATAATTTCGTCACAGATGAAGCAACTGGTATTTCGCTCTACCATCTGCCTTCTAGGCAGAACATATGAAAATGGAGGACGATTTAAGTAGGAAGGAGAGAGTTGAACTATTTGCAATACATAATGAGAAAATAAGACTTGTATAATTTAACACACACAGGATAAGGCATGAGAAGCAGAGGAAAATAGTAAATAAACATACTGCCAATTTTGGGCAAATGGATAGAGAAACACGTATTACGTGGTAAAGGAGAGCAAACAGTTGAGAACGTCCATGATTTGAAAGGGAACGAAACCGAAAAGAATGTTATAAATGCATTAAAAAGAACAATTTTAAATGTTTAGGACTTTGTTTTTGGTATCTTGCTTTTTATTCGTATGATGCATAAGTGTGCGCTTTTCAGTGTGACCCTAAAGTCTGGACCCATAGGAAATCTCATTAACTATATTTTTCTTACGTCCAAAGATTAAACATGGTTTTGCCGAGAGAAGAAAGAACTTACTTCTTTTTCTGGAGTATGCTAAAGGAGAACGTGTACTGACTGAAAATCGCAGATGCAACAAAGGTGATCGAACGCACAAAGCGCATCATCCTTTGCATCACAAATGATGGAAATCATATTGAAGATGTTATTTGTTAATATTCCAATTAAATAAAAAGTTGTTGATAATTTCATTTCTTGAAAATCTTAAGTTTGCCTATGTGTCTAGACTTTAGGGACACCCTGCAGGACGAATTTATTTTATTAAAATTCATTTAAATTAGAATGAATTAAAACATATAAACGTTTTAAAGACGTTCTGAAAGACATTAAACTTTCGTTTCAGTTCTCAAGCTGCAAAAAGTATCTAAAGAGAGACTCAGACACGCGCAAACATACACAAATACAAACACACACATTATATACATACATACATACATACATACATATATATATATATATATATATATATATATATATATATAAAAGTGAACATTGAATTCAACACTTAGAGGCGACAGACTGTTTCATGCTAGACACAATCACTTTTATATTTACACACGCTCTATCACTGATACTGAGCACTTTACCCCATAAATATAGCACACCTTTAGAGTATATTTCTTCATATATATATATATATATATATATATATCTGTGTGTTTTTCATTGAAGATGACTGATAAAGCACTGCGTTTAAGCGATTTATTAAATTTTTCTTACATTCGTACAAGTATTTCCTTTTCTGGATATAGTGTACAAAAACTGTCCAAATGATCTTTAGATTCGAGCGCTTTCAGCTAATCGTTTATACAGGTTATGAATAAAGTAACTGCATGTTAATGGAAATATTAGACTAAAAGCTATTGAATCTGTTGGGCCAATACTTTTTCTTACAGTAAGCAAGAAGGGCTTTACAAACAACAATATTTCGTGGAGGGATGGGTAGTGTGGTGTTAACCTTCAAATTACTCACGCGTCGTTAGAGAAATTTTAGATAGAAGAAAAAAAAATTGTTACTGCGGATCTTGACCACTGATTTGAGCAGCATGGACTCTGATAATAAAGTATGTCCAGAGCAACAGAATACCGTTTACAACAGAAAACCCAGATCACTTTACAATTAAAGAAGAGGCAATTTCCATAGGCCCGGAAGTATATCGATATTCTATTTTGAAATCTCATGAAAGATTGGATGTTTACTTTGACAGTAGCGGTGAAATATTGTTTTTTTTTTTATTCTTTCATTGACGTTTCTTTTTTGTTTATGTGTCGTTTCCGTTCAGGATGTTGGTGATCATGGCTTTCTACAACTTCCTATTCTATGTAGTTCGTAGCGATGTTTGTTTTTTTTATTATTATTCCTGCTACTCTCCTTGTTGCCATCCATTTACACAAGCCCGTTATGTAGGTTACTCTCTGCTATTCTTGACTTCAACTGCGAATGGCAAATATACCAAGCTTTCTTTCCATATTATTACCCTAGGAATTCCAACCGATTCTAAGTGTTCTTTTTGTTTACATTTTCTTCCAAAACAATTTCCTTGTTGCTAACTTGCTTCATCCATAGCATTCTCAGCCTTGTATTCGCTCCATTCTTCTCTAGGACCACATCTTTGTCGCTTCAAGAGACAGCCTTTTTTTTTCTCTTCCTGATAAATTGATGTATAGTTGTTTTGGTTTTTAAATTCTACGTTGTTTTGTTTTCATTGGTTTATAGACATCACGTGTTCATTTTATGGCCTTAATATGTATACATGCGTTAATTTTGTTGTATGGACATTACGTGATTACCTCATGACGTATGTATGTCTGTGTTTAATTATTGAAATGTTAGCGTAATTTAAGTGTTTATAAAAATTGTGTATGTTAGTGTATTTTAATTGTATGAGGAATGTTGGAAATTAATGTTTACTACTGGGTTACGTTATCAGCAAATATTTGGATCTTACATTCTTTAAGTGTAGGTTTTACAAATACTGATGATATGATAAAGTTAGTTTGATTCTATTTGATATTGACTATTCATTAAGATACCTTCTAGGTATTTTCTACTTAATAGGTTGTTTTTATTTGTATTAAGTTGTCAGATAAATTGGTTCGTTTTTTTTTTCCATTTAATTCTATTATTCATCAACAATTTCAACAAATCTGTCAATAATACGAAACGACAAACAAAAATTATAAAGGAAAAACAGAGCAACAAAAACATGAAACACTACGATAAAATAATTTATGTGTTAATTCACATAACATTTGAAAACAAATGAATGAATTTATCTGACAACCCAATACTTTTAAAATCAAACTTATGCCTAGTTTTATTGCTATATAACAGTAAAGAAATTAAAGGATTATTCAAACGAGATCTATTCTCTCAATTTTGTCGTGCTTTTAAGACTAGTGATAAATTCTGCCAAGTGGGGTCTTCAATGCGGCCGCCCACTTAACCAAATGAGAAAAAATATAATTGATAGATAAATGAAAATGTCTGGGAACAAGTTACAAGAAACGTTGAAGATTTTTGTTCGCAGGCTTATATAAACAGTCACTGTTGGGATTGATATCAGTACGGGTCTGCCCTCTAGTCGAATAACCGTAGTTCCGATGCCGCCCGTTAGAGTTGCCATCCGTGTGTCATAATGTTGAGATGGACAGAGAAGTGATAGGAGAGTCAGTAATTCTCGCTGGTTGAAACGAAAAGCTGATCTATTAGTACGAGATGTCATATATTTCAGAAGTTGTCCCCAAATATCACCTACCCACCCAGAACGTGCAACTGAATCCATGAACACTGGCTAGAACATTAGTCTGGTAAACCAATAGCTTGAATATTTAATTCCTTTCCCATGAGTGTCTCGCTCTTGCGTCATTATACTCAACTAATCTAAATTTAGTTAATATTTCTCTCTGTGATCAGTATTTAGATGAGTGTCTGCTTCGGAACACAAGTTACTATAAACAGTGTAGCTTTTTGTCATACAAAATTAAACTTATTAAAATAATATACGCAGAATATTTAATTCTCTGTCGGTAGAACTTCAGACATACAGACAACATTCCATAGAGTAGGATAAAATCGAACTTCTAAAAGGGGTGAACTTCTAGATAGATACTTACTGACTCGATATAAAACCAACCGATATTTACTTTTTATTATTGTGTAAATGGATATATATTGCTTTTATATACTCTAGTCTAGTCCGCACAGATGTCTACATTTTTTTAATTAAGTTTAAACCAATTCGAATTATACTTTATTTTTTTTTATTCTAGCCTAAATTGGACTGATGTCTGTTTTTTTTTTTTCTTTTTTAACTCTAGTACGGGCCGCACCAATGTCCACCTTTTTGAATTCAGTTTAAATCGGACCAACGTCTACTTTTTTTTTTATTCTAATGTTAACTGGACCTATGTCGGGCTTTTTTTTTTTTACTCAAGTGTCGGCCGCACCTCGTCTACCATTTTGAATTAAGTTTAATCCGATTCGAGTTATACTTTTTTAAAATTATTATTCTAGTGTAAAGAGGACTCATGCCTGTTTTTTTTTTTTTAAACTCTAGTGTGGGCCACACAGATGTCTACCTTTTTGAACTCTGTTTATACTGACAGACGCCTACGTGTTTTGTTTTTTTTTGTTTTTTTAAATTTTTATTCTAGTGTAAACTGGACCTATGTCGGGCTTTTTTTACTCAAGTGTAGGCAGCGCCGATCCCTACCTTTCTGAATTCAGTTTAAACCGGACCGACGTCGACGTTTTCTTTTATAGAATATACTTTTCTTTTATAGAATATACTAGTATATACTGGATCTATGTCTGGCTTTTTCTTTTTACTCTAGTGTGGGCCGCACCTATGTCTACTTTTTTTAAATTCAGTTTAAACAGGACTGAGGTCTACGTTTTTATTATTATTATTATTTTAGTGTAAACTGGGCCTATGCCTGGCTTTTTTCCTCAAGGGTAAACCGGGCCTATACCTAACTTTTTGACTCCAGTGTAAAACAAACCTAGATCTTTTTTCTTTTTTCTTTTTTTAAATCAGTTCACCTGATTGAAAGTGATAAAGCAACCAAGACGAAAAAAAATACTGAGATAGAAAGGAGATGACAAAATGTTAATGAGGAGAAAGGACAATAAAGAAACAGATTTTCAGAAGAAAGAAGATGACGATCGACATTACATTTAAATTTTTGAAGATCATCGTTGACAAGAAAGCAAAAGAAACGGAAGCGAGTTTCATAGCCGGGAAGAGCGAGAGAAGAAACTATTAGCAAAGAACTTATGGTTACGTCTAACAATTTCAGCAGTACAATGTTGTGACCTACCAGCCAATCTAGTACTGCGCTTATATTCGACTCTAGTGTAAAACCGGACCTATGTCTGCCTTTCCAACAATTCATTATGATTTTGTCCTATAAGACTTATATTTGACATTAAATAACACATCACGAGTTGACATATCGCTAAATTAACCAACCTAACCTAACCGAAATATTGCAGACATTATTAAAAATGTTTTATCAGACAATCTAAACTGCTCGCTGTTTCTTTTTCAGGAAATGAAATAGATATATAAAACAGTGTAATTAATAATGAAATAAAATCTAATGAAACTTCTTAAAGTCTAGATTTTTAATGTTTTCTACAGGAAGAAATTTGGCCTTTTCAGAAAAATGGCTACGAATTATAAAGAAAAACTCCGTGTACGGTTCGATTTTATCTCATCAGAGTTGTTAAGCTTCTTCTTCTTCTTTGTACCGTGTTCCTTCAGGATATTGACGATTGAGGCTCTCCACAATTTCCTATTTTTGTTGTTCTTACAATATTGCGATTTTTTTGTTATTTTTGTATACCATGTACTATCCATTTACACAAGCTCGCTAGAAAGGTTATGCATTGTGGCGGCACTGCAAGAGTGTGCTTAACAACAGTAAATCCTCAATACCTCCTCTATTCAATCATTTCGAAGTCCTGATATCTACAGCAGATATGGTTGAATGCATTGCTCAGAAATTCTCTTTCACTTCAACACTTGACTCATTTAGAGTACCCACACCTGATTTCGGCAAAGTATCCGAGGCTTTAATCAATGCTGAAGGTGTTAAGTGACCTACTCTCTGACAAACAATATGGCTTCCGTTTTCGCAGGTCTACCGCTGATGTGCAAACGGCCATCACTGAATATGTATATCAAGATCTTGACAACAACGATGAAGCTAGAGCTGTGGCTATAGATATCTCAAAAGCGCTTGATAGGGTTTGGCACGCTGATCTTCTACGTAGTCTCCAGGGTTACGGTATTACTAGACGACTGTTTGATCGTCCCTATGAAATCGTGAAATGAAGGTCGTTTTAAATGACCTCACTTACAGATCCTTTCACACGAACGCAGGTGTCCCACAAAGTTGTATCTTGGGTCCTACGCTGTTTTTGATCTTCATCATTGATCTTCCTGATGTCATCAGTTCCCAATTAGATATTTATGGTGATGACACTACCATTTACTCCTGTCTCAATAGCAAATCCGACCGAGCGTACAAAGTTAACCAGTATTATTTACCAATCAATTTACACTTAACATTCTTAGGCGACGATGTTTCGCTTTATTTACTTTTTTGTAAATATTTATCTTTAATCATTTCACCCCAAGCAAGGTAATAAACCCACTAAGTATGAAAGAATAATAATAATAAAAAAAAAACATTATTAAGAAGCGAGAAAACTAAAAGAAGAAGAATCAAGAAAACAGTAGATAGCGATTGGCATTGCATTTAAATTTTTGAAGATCAAATTTAGCTAGGAAACAAGAAGTGGAATTAAACTGGCGTGAAATGCGAGAAGATAAACTGTTAGCAACGAACTTTAAGTTAAATCTACCCAATTCAACTGTAAATTGATAAGACACTGTTGGCAGTCTAATACAATTGAGATAGCATAGGACGAAACTCAGCAGAGCAATTACTATGAAAGTATTTATAGAAAAGACTGAAGCCGGGATACCAGGTTATGACTAATAACATTACAGATTCTTCTTTGGATTTTATGGAGAATCTCTAAACATATTGCAGGAGCGCCAGACTATATGTGGCAGAAATATTGGAGGCGTAGATGAATGTTAGATTTATAAATGTGTAAGATAGATTCTGGTGAGAAAAATTATCTAGCACAACAAAGTGAATCAAATTTCCTAGCGGTAGACCTTGAAATTGATTCAATATAATGTTTCCACTTCATGTTAGCCGAGAATGTTAACCCGAGAAGTTTTTAAAAAATTTATATTTTTTTTTAAATTCATTTAATCATTACAATACAAAAGAAAATAGCTGCAAAAGATGGTAGGAAACGTGTATTCAGTGAGCAATTAGAAAATAAGAAGATGGTAGACTTGCATTTATAAAGCAAAGTTAGTTATTTGTTAACTTTGTCAACCCTTGTTGACTTACCTGTGGTATTTAGGGCCACAGTCCCATCACGCTAGCTGTTGTTGCTGTAGTAGGTGTAGAGTGTTGCATTTTCACTTACCGGTCAAAAATCAAGAAGACGACCTGTAACTTGTCGCTCGAACTTGACATGGGAAAATCTTTATTGAAAATGAAATTGGTTAACTGCCCATGATCCCAGCCATATCCCGTTGAAACACCGGTTTCGCTAAGATCACCGAGGTTAAGCAATATCGAGGCTGGTCACTACCTAGATAGTGAGCGCTTGAGAATACCAAGTGCTGTAATTGTGGATGTGCGGGGGGTCTCGTGGTGTAATGGATAACAGTTCGCTATTGGAATTCGGGGAGCCGAGTTCCAATTCCAGTCGATTTCTTTATATTCAGTTACACGTAAATATTCATGAGGAAGGGATGAATCCACCTATTCTCCCAACTCTAATTAGAAGGACTTGTATCAATAAATTATTATTATTATCTAAAAAAAAAATAAAATCTTGTAATCTATAAATAGATCCTGGTTTTAAATAGCCTACAAAAGGTTGATAAACCGTAAAAAAATAAATAAATAAAAAATAATCTCAATCCCAAAAGGTTTTGACATATAATTTATAAAGATCATTTTCAGTCATTACTTATTTTTCGATAATTACTTACCAGAAATAAGTAAATTTGCTTACTATTATATGTGCCATTTTTGAATGACGCAAAAAATGTTAGCAAGCATTTTTAGCGAAGAAATTGAATAGAAGCAAAAGGAGGTCATGACTAACCAATCGAAATTCAAAGAATTCTCTGCTGCAGATCACAGCAAAAAAATTAACGTTTCCGAAATCAAAACAGACTCAAAAGTTTCATTAAGGAAAATGAAATGCATCAGTAAAGTGATAAATATATTATATGAATAATTTTACAAGAATTAATGGGAGCACAAGATTTATACGTTAGACATGAAATTGTGCGTAGAAAAATTGAAACATGGAATATGAAACGTTAACGAAGATTAATCTTTTTCAAAAATGGACTCAATTATTTTACTATAGAATAATCTGCATTTGTATCTGTCTCTCGAGAGACGATGGTGTAGCGTAGAGCGCTACCAGCGTATGCAGAATCTATGGAGACCTTGGGTTACTTAAGCATCAATATACTTCTTTCGGCTTTACCAATGACGTCCAATGGTAAAGGATAAACCATTGGTATCGGCGCAGATGCAACAGCTGTCAGAAAATGACGCAGTACGCAATCCACCGCCTTTGAGTCACGTTTCCGAATTTGTGTAGGATTAACTCTTTATTTTATTTAATCAAACATACCTATAAAGTAATGGGGGGTTGTATTCAGAGTTTTCCTTCTAGTAGACGTCGCCATCCAAAACAAGATAGCCCTGTCTCCTTTGCAATTTAACCCACAGTGGAGAAAGAGAAAATCATACGTTTTTTAACGGCATCAAAAATTACACTATATATTCGAATATAGTGAGAGTTTTTATGATCAGTTTTTTTTTGTTTTTTTTTTTTTTTATGCCAAAAATAAGGCGTCGCGCTATACACAGGTAATTTTTTGAAGAGATTAAAATCATGCATTTTCGATGACTGGTTGAACTATCCATGGGTATTTATTTTCTGGAGAGGTTAAAATTTCAGTGGTCATACTATACATAAAGTCGGCTTAGTAGATCAGTAAAAAAGAAATGACGATTCCTTCAAGTTTATAATAATTTGTATCTTAGCCTCCGGGACGAATTTTAAGTATATCCGTCAAAAACTGATAGTTCTTTCAGCTTTTTAGTGCTCATTGTTTTCACAATTGGAACATATTTTACGATAGATTTTTTATACTAGACGAACATTATATTTTTTAAAATATCTTATCGTTAGTGTACACCAAAAATAATAATAGGTGCTTACACTTTGTGTTAAAATATAAATAAAAATCGTTTTGGATAAAAAAAAAAAAAATGTCTGAAAGTATGTGTAGAATAACAAGACAATAAACAGCACTTACCGGTGTAAGAGTCCCAGCTAGCGTCCAGCTGGCAGACAAAAATAAAGCAGGTTGTAACTTAATACAAACCCTGCAAACTAACTGATGAATTAAGCTGGTATTTATATAGAAATACCTCCACTCAGGTACCAGCAGCCAATCACAGCCCAAGCAATGGACTATCCCACTTTAGCACAATGAGATGCTCCATTGCACCATAAATAGCTCTCTTCCTCAAGGTTGGATTACTTTTCTTTTACCTCAGCTTGCTCCACAACTGAGTGTTTATCTTGACCACGTGATTGTTCGACAGTATGTTCCATTAGTGGGACAATAAACATTAAAAGTGTTGTGACCTAGAAAGTGTTACTGAATGAAGAATAACCAAAACGGCGGTTGGAAATGATATGGTAATCTTTATAACATCATCAAAATACAATACTCGCCAGCGGCGTGAAGTAGGTAAACCACTTCAAGTAGTGAACTACTTATACAGCACCTTAACCCCCACTTACGATAGTGTCCAACATATTTATGAGGATTGGGACATAGCAGTTAGTGTTCATAGCTATGGTATATAACAAAAAGGTTAAACAGAAAAAGTTTTCTATGTGATTTAGCTTCTAAAACCCTGCAATAATGTACAGGGTGATCCGAAAGTTTTGTCACTGTAACCCTCTCTTCCAAATTGTAAGAGCTCGTGTCAGTCATCTGAAATAGATATACAGGGGTGACAAGACTTTCAGACTACTCTGTAGTAGGGATTGATTGAGTGAATGATTGATTTATTTTTACGGCTTATTATTTTGCAGATAGTTTAAAGCTAGAAAATATTTTTTGATTGTAAGAAACGTTTTGGGAGATATTAGGTTGGTGCAAAAAATAATATCGTTTTTTGACGTTAAAAAATACGTCAAAAAAACGATATTATTTTTGCACCAACCTAATAATAACGCTTTACTGTCACAAGTCCAATTTTCTACCGCATTTGATCGTTGGTGATAATCTTTAATTAATTGAAATGTTAATTCCAACAATCTAAAAACGCCGTAATTTGTCAAATACATTCAGTTAAACAAACTGATCACTCACAATTCGGGATAACGACTGTAGTGACAGTCGAAATACTCGAATGTGGTCCGAAAGTCTTGTCACCCCTATGTCTTTTCCAAACCGTAGGAGCTCGTGTCTGTCATCTGAGAAATTATATTATGTAGGAGTGACACGACTATCGGACATCATGTGCATCAAAAATGTTCCCAAGGAAATAGCGACAGTGGTTGTAGAGTGGAAAATAATAATCACTGTAAATCCGGTTAAGTGATTTTGTACTTTATCAAGGCTAGAAAGTAGGTAATGAGTTCTCTCCAGTTCAGATATGGTAGAAATACCATATTTTTGGCTTAATCTGACTGTTGTAAAAATAAACCATGACAGAGGGAGTTAAATACATCCATTTGCTACAATAATCTTTACTCTGTACAAGGTCCAAGAACCACTCGAGTTAAATGGTTACAGAGTAAGTGGTAAGAGGCACAGATTTTGAGGATGGGGAATGGAAGATAACGGCTAACCCTAGACTTGAACAGGTTGTAATGATCTGAGAAGCTTCCACTTGGGATTCGTTTCTACAAAATACCGGTTCGTGAGAAGAACCTGCTCTAACGGAACTTAATAGAATTCGAAAGGTATGAGAATGGTTCGCTAGAATGTGCGTGGCACGACCGGTTTTCACCGTGGAGGTTAGAACTGGTGGTACCAAGGAATGTAGTCTGAACACTTTGTATGGAAATAACGATAGAGGCTTGCGATGTATAGTCTGTAGGAAACGGTTTGTAGGGTGGAAAATAATTCGTCACACACAAGGCCTTGTAGACGCTTTTGGGCTCTGTCGAGTGTGGAAAGTGAAGACAGGACAACTCCTGTCCATATATGACTGTCAGTCGCAGTCTTCTTGAAACTTGAGCTTTTTTTTTCCTTTCTTCAATCCTCCCTATTTTCAATCTTCTTCTCCTCTTTCACTTTTAATCTCAGTGACCCCTTGTGTTCTAATGGCATCGTCACCTTGCTTGGGGTGAAACGATTAAAAGTAGTAACATTATTTGGGGCCTGATCTGGCTTTTGTAAAGATAGCACAAGGAGTCAGGTACAGGGAACCGATCATTTTTACCAGAACCTTTAGAGATGGAACTTATGTGCGAGTTCCACTTGAGGTCTAGGGTATTCAAGGGACGGGGGCCTCCCGGAGAGATCACGCATTCAGTCTGATAGACGAAAAGTCAGGGTTCTCACAGTGATGATAGAACATCATCCTGGTGTGATATAATGAGCCGTTCATTTTTCGGGTTCTTTAGCAGTAGATATAAGTTCCACTTAAGTTCAGGAGTGATTTTTTTATCGTTTCACCCCAATCAAGGCGACAATGTCACTAAAACGCACAAAGTTACAAGGAGTGAAAGTGAAAGAGAACGAGAAGATCGAAAATGGAGAGGATTAAGGAAAGGACAAAAATGGAACAGGCTTTAAGAAATTTTTGACGAATGGAAGCAAGAAATCGGAAGGAAATAGCACAGTTGGGAAGAGCGAGGAAAAAACTGTTAGAGTAGCGTTTGCATCTAAGTAGTTCAACGATAAAACAGTGAGTCATAGATGTTTTAAATATGTAACCTCATTGAGAGTGAAACCTTTCACTCAAATTCATTGTCTGAATACTAATGAAGAAATTATAATAGTATGTTTTTTGTGGGGTTGAAAGTTACAAGAAGCTTACTTGACTATTGACCTGTTAGAGCTAATTGAGAGGATAGATCGATTCAATGCTCTATGTTTTTTCTTACATAATATTGATTAACCAATGCAAGGCCCAAGAGTCATTCAAGGTAGAGGGTTACTAAATGATGTTGCTGTAAGTGCGTAAAGGGCTGAAGTAACAAAAACATATGGGGATATGTAGGACAGATAACGTTTGACAAGAGATTTGAAGAGGTTAAGATTGTAGGGACCAAGGAAGTATCCCCTCGGGAGTTTGTTCCATAAAAGTAACAGTTCTGAAGAAGAAGAAGAAGAAGAAGAAGATGTCCAAGTGGAACTTCCTCCTTACCAATGAAATGCGAAGGGAATGTGGATGAGTCGAAATTGTGGACGTGGCAAGGAAGTTCCTATCTATGGAACTAAGGAATGTAGTTCGTTTGTACATTTACTATGAAGATAGTAACAGGGAAAGAGACCGCAGGTTGAAAATATTAGGTTTGTGCAAAAATCATGTCGTTTTCTCACATAGTAACATATGTGAGAAAACGACATTATGTTTGCACCAACCTAATAATGCATCAGTCACAAGGCTGCGGAAACGTTTTTGAACTCTTTCAAGTCTGGAAAGTGAGGATTGGGCAACTCCAACCAAGAATTGCGGAGAGAAGAAAACAAATCAATAAAGAAGTACAATAAAAAAATAAATGGAAAGATAAATCTAATAGCGTTATTTTTAACGGTATGGGTAAACTTGAACGCGTATAAAACAGCAAATGCTATGATAACAGAGAGGAAGGAACGGCCTTGTTAACTTGCATGATTGAATGTTTTCTACAGGAAGAAATTTGACCTTTGCAGGAAAATTAGCTAGGAATTATCAAGAAATATCACGTCTCTACGATTCAGTTTTACTTTCAAACAGTCACTAAAATTTATATTACTCTATAACAAATCAATAAATGCGGAGCACCCAGTACGAATCAAAATCACTACAAAACTAACTTGCTATATACTATCATGAGATTGTCGATCCAAAAGATTCCAATACAAGAGAATAACAACTGATGACTATCGCCATGTGATCAAAAAACGGTTTGAGCACTTGAAAATATCTGACTCCTCCTGCCATGCTCTAATTTTACAAGAGTGAGACCAAAAAGGAGCATTGCCGCAAAACAACTGCGCTGAAACTGTCCAATCCTCACTTTCTAGCCCTGACGGAATTCAAAAATGTTTACCCAGCCTTGTGGTTGATGAACTGTTTTAAAATCTAAAACCCCTCCATCCGTAATGTTGCAAACCTCTTGCTACTCGACAGCATCTTCATGGCGAACTAAAATCTTTGGTTCCAACATTACAGACATTGATAGCTAGGACCCGACAGGTCACATACACTTAATCTACACATCCTCATTTATATCATATTCCATTAGTGAAGAGGAAATGATACCTCGACGTGGTGTAATGTTTAGCAAGCGTGTCTCGCTAGATTAATTACGACTGGTGAGTTCGACTTTTACTGTGTCCCCATACTTTCGGCGGTTGTGCCAGATGTAAGCTATTCTTAGTGAGAAGGAAGTTCAGATTATGGAAGAGACTCCTGTGGGAATGCTTTCACGATTACTGCACTCTCAATGTCTTCAAGTCAAGGGCCAACTGTTATCTATCCTAGTATAAACGTACAACTCGCTCCTCGTCCAAGCTTCTCCTCGGTCGTCCCGTGATTGACACAAGCTGCATTTCGATTCTCGGTCTCGTCGGTGCGCACCGAAAGCTGGGCAAGAACCTTCTGTGTGCTCACAATGTTGAAAGACAAACGCTACGTTGAGTAATGACGACACAAACCCTCTTTCCAGAATTATAAAACAGTTGTTTGCTTCCGGACTTCGCCTACATACCTGGACGAGTGGGTAGTTGACATTGGACAACTACTGCTATGTAGATCTCTTCCCCCTATCAACTCTTCGCTTATCTACACATCTCGATGTGCGGCTAGCAACAGGAATGAACGTCATCGGACAAGTACGTCTTCCACCAAGACCGGAATAGAACCGACCGTTAAAATCCCAAACATGAGCGATAATATAGACCAGCACCCGGAACTAATCAATGTCCGGTTTGTTGTTGCTTGGTCTTTAAAAACCCTCTTCCACTCTTATACATCCTCGTTCTTCTTCGGTCAAAGTGGATATCGCTTAGAAAAACACACTTCAAAAGGAGCCATCTGCACGTTATCAGAGACACTTGAGATTCGGATGAAGCCATCTCTTTCTTCTCTACCTTGGTGTCCATAGTATCACATTACTTATCTGAAAAATATGCAACTATCTATATCCCTTTATAATCCATTCAGTAACACTCTATCATATATGGCAGTTAGGTTTTGCATTGGATGAACAATAGGGAAGAAAGAGTTATTAAAATCTAGATTACTCAATAACAAAACAATACATGCTGAGCACCCGGTGGTAATCACGCTTGGCACAAAATCAATTAAAAATTTCAAAGCTAACTTGCCCTGTACAAGTCCTCCGTTTCACGGAGGGATTGTACATAGTCGAATACATGTAGTTTTTTTCTAATCTTTGTCTCATCAATCTAACATAGGAGCGTCGGGCCAAAAATTTCCGCCCGAGAGAGGAACATCTCCGGACCAACGCCTTGCGATCAAAAGAGCGGATCAGTAGACGCTAAATGATCTAACAGCGGCAATCATAAGATGAATATTCTAGATGCAGAGTGACGTTTTACATGCGATTGGACGAAAAATAAAACGGGTCGGTTAAATCCGGGCTCTTAGGAGAGAACTGTCTCACGTCGGCACGCAATCTGCTGTAAAAATTATCTTGTTCATATCTAGGAGTATCTCGATTTGTTCGTTTTAGTAATGATCGGTTATTACTCACTCTGTTATCGCAGAGTCTGGATTTGTACTACCTATCCCAGGGATTGAATTTAAAATTACTCCCAAATCCACGGCCTTCTCACGCCTGATGAAGGAACCCTGGTTGACCATGCATTTAAGAGTGTAGTCGTATCACCGAGCTTGGCCAGTTTCGTGTCGGTAAGGTTATTTTATCCATAGTTCCACTAAACAGTCACATCTCACTTGTTTTTGTGTGCTGTTGGGGTTCCACTAGCCATCCTTACTAGATCAGGGTCTGGCTGAGGAGTCGATTAATCGCCGATTACTCGACCACCGTGCCTCCAAACTCACAGTTACCATGTTACCAAATAATAGGAGTAAATAGGCCAACTTATCGCTCTATTTAAACTCCTCTCCTGTTTTTTGAACAGGAGTAGAGGTTTATCCTGTGTTTTCTGTTTAGGTTTGGTTTTTGCGGTTCTTTTTAAACTCTACTACAACTCTATACTTCTAACATCTCCGCCTGAGCTCTGAAATTTTATTCACTAATTTTTTCTTCTCTCCCAACAGGAATAGATAAGTTCCCCTATCGATCGGTTCACATTCCCCAAGCCGCGGTCTTTTGAACAATATTTGAGGTTTATCTCTTGTTTCCAGTTTAGAATTGGGTTTCCGGTGCTTTCTAAAGTCTACTTTAACATTATGTTTTTAACATCTCCGACTGGACTCTGAAATGTTATTCACTAATTTAATCTTGACCTCTTCAAGCCTAGTGTTAGCTACAAGAACTTCACTTCTAGCCCTTTCTGACGCTGGTAGAACACTACACAGTAATCCTCTACCTTGAGTGGCTCTTGGGCCTTGTATAGGGTTAACATTATAAAAAAAAAATTATTCACAAAACAAACCTTTAATCAGCTAGGATATTGTCACGTGGGTCAGCGGACTGAGAACAATTTACCCTTGTAGATTAAACGAACGGTTTAATTCCGGAAATTAGAAGTGCCGAGGGGTGACGTGAGCAATGACATTGTTTCATATTCAGCGCGTATTGGGCGTGCGTTTAGACGCATACAACGTATTTTATAAGGAGCCTCTGGCCTTCCGTCTCGCTAACGAAAACTTAGTCAAATACGTGTCCAAAGATTACAAATAATTTTTTTTTATCAAGCACATGTTTAGGCAATTTTGTAAATTTTTTTTTACAGGAAATGAAGTAGATATATGAAACAGGTCAATTAATGGCGCAACAAAAACGGAAGGAACCCTTTTGTTAAATTGTATGATTTTAATGTTTTCTACAGGAAGAAGTTTGGCCTTTTCAATGAAGTAATAAAGAAAATCTCTATCTGTGTATGAGTCAACGCAAACTTTTACGAAATCATTTCTTTTGTTTTTCTTTCGGCAAAAGAAAGTGATTTAGCCTTTTTAACTGTCTAGTATAAAGAAGACTAAATTTTAGCTCGGCACAATGGATTTTTCCTAAATTTTAAGGATTTTTTAAAATTCCAAAATTGATATAATTTTTAGCTTGAGTCAGAAACAATTTCCGTTTTTGTTTATTTAATTTTATTCTTCACAGTATAAAGTCCAATTACATTTTATTTAATTATAATATTCACCATTATTAGCGATGACTCATCATTTATCTGGCAGTTCTTTGATTCGATTTGAGTAAAATTCCCGAAGGTTTTGAGTTGAAAAGGTTTGCGACGGACTTTTGAATCTGGTTTTCATTAACGAACGTTTTCCTCTATCAAAGCGATTGAGAACGTTAATAACCACTTGGTGCAGACAAGTGATTGTGTTGGGTGTGGGGTTTAAAGACTAACCGAGTTTTAATTTTTTGTTATTCATGTTGTATGCGACATTGCGTTGTGATGCAGGAGAATGACATTTTTTTTACTTGAATCTACTTTGTACGCTGCCGGAGCCGTTCAAATACTAAGGTATGTTAGTGCACTCCAAATTTATTCTTAACTTTCAAATGGACACTTGACAGAAGTGGTTAGGTTATATAATGTGCTCTCACTCAGAAACTATAACTAAGATCCACTCAGCATAGTTGCCGTATAAATCACAGTTGAACTCTGCGCATGTTGAACGAACACAAATGTGCCTGAGAAGGCGTCTGCAACAGAGATTGGCTAGTCGCCCTAGTAGTCAGGCATTCCCGGATATTATTATTATTATTATTATTATTATTATTATTATTATTATTATTATTGATGGGTGCGTGGCTGAGTGGTTAGAACGTTCATTTTAGAATTATGAGACCCGGCTTCGAATCTCACGATTTGTCATTGGACTGGGTCGAAGTTGATCCCAGTGTGCAGCATCCTGGGAAGGTGCCTGAAAACCATAACACGAACTGACCCAAGCCTTGTGAGTGAAGGTGGATAGAAAGAACTCTTAGGGGCCGTCGAAAGCTGAGCGTGCTGGCCTTGTTCAGATTGTTGATCAGGCTATATAACACGCGCTCTCCCAGAAACTATAACTACGGTCTGCTCAGAATAATTTATAATAATTATTTTAATAATTATTATTATTTTATAATAATAATTATTTTAAGAATATTAGTAAAAAAAATCAAACGATGAAAAGTAGTGAATTCAACCAAAGCTAAAAACTTCTTTTTCATAGCATTAATTTTATGTGTATTTTATTTTATGTAAATATTCACCAAGCTGTGCATAGTGTGATAAAACTAATAGTGCAGCTAATGAAGGACACATTCTAAACATTCACAATAGACTAAAAAAATAACTTTTAAACTAAATACGGCGAGCATTCTAAATATTTATTAACTGAGCTAAATCTGGCTTAGTGCAGCAACCTTTGATAACTAACAGGGTTAGAATTCCTTACATTAAAACGGACTGTGATATTAGCCTTTTACACAATACCAAATACTCTAAATATTTAATCGGTTTATTTCCTTAGTTCTATCAGTTCAGATCTTTACAGTTATGATCCGAATCCTCCTGATTTTTAAGGTTCCATTTGTACAGATTCTTCCCAAGAATCGATACTTTGGAGAACAAACCCACGCCTGGATGCTTCCTGTACCACTACAATCTTAACCTAAGATCCACGACTCCACGTACACAAGGTCGATTCATTTTGAGTCCCTTCGTGTTCCATTAGTAAGAAAGAAGTTCCATTCAGACAACTTTTTCCCAAGAACCGCTACTTTATGGAACAGACTCCCGAGTGAGTGCTTTCCATATCGCTAAAATCTTAATCTCCTCAAGTCTAGCGTCAGCCGTAATTTATCCTACATAATCAGTGTTTATTACCGCCTCCACTTACGTCCATGCATCAACCTACTTCATTAACCTTGAGTGGTTCTTAGGCTGTCCATCTATCTTATATATCTATCTATCTATCTATCTATCTATCTATATATATATATATATATATATATATATATAATTCATACTTGCTTTGAATATTGCTTCCACATAAGGTCTGGTTCACCTGTTATATATGAAGATATTCTCCAGAAAATCGAAAGAAGAATCTGTAGTTTTATTGATCCTGACCTGGCATCTCATCTTCAGTCACTTTTCCACTATTGTAATGTAGCTTCCCTTTGCCTTTTCTATAAATACTTTCATGCTAATTTTTCTGATGAACTTTCCTCTATGATACCTAGATTTCATGGATTTAAGCGCAGTACTAGATTGGCGGCAAGGTCTCATCATTTTACAGGTGAAATGACTAGATGAAATCGTAAGTTCTATGCTAACAATTCCTTCTATCGCACTTCTAGCTTGTGGAACTTTCTTCCATCTTCTTGCTTCCTAGTCAACTTTGATTTTCAAAAATGCCAATCGTTATCTTCTGTCTTCTTGATTCTTGTTCTTTTATTGTTTTCTCTCTTTAATAATGTTACTTTTCTCTCATATTCTATGACATTCAGCGTCTTAGTGGCTTTATTGCCTTTAGTAGTGGAATTAACATATATATCATACACACACAAACAATATATGCAGACACAATTTGAATGAAATTGAAACGGAATTCTGTGTCGCGAAATCTAATTTAACAGAAGAGTTTTTCTTCTGGAGGATGCTGAGAATACCATTGAGTGAGCATGTAACTAATGATGAAGTTTTATAGAAATTAAAACAAAATGGCCGCTTATATTTAATCTCGGAAAGAGACCTTTGGGATTTCTAGAGCACATAGAACAACAAAAACGCACCTGTGTACATGGGTGGCAGAATAAAGAGATAAAAGCCGTAATGGATAGGAGTGTGCGGAGAGCCATAATCGCCCACGCCCTGAAGGGGCAAGCCATATAGAAGAAGAAGAAGAAGAAGGAACTTGTGCATATAGTTGGTAGAAAAGACAGTTAGCAAAAAGACAATAAATACTAAGAGCCGTAATGGACAGGAGATTGTGGAGAGCCATAATCGCCTACGTCCTGAAGTGGCATGTCATATAGTAGAAGAAGAAGAACGAACGTGTGCATATAGTTGGTAAATAGAGAGTTAGCGAAAAGACAAAAATTGCTAAGTGTCGTAATGGACAGGAAATTGTGGAGAGCCATAATCGCCTACGTCCTGAAGTGACATGTCATATAGAAGAAGAAAAACGAGCTTGTGTATATAGTTGGTAGAATAGAGAGTTAGCGAAAAGACAAAAATTGCTAAGTGTCGTAATGGACAGGAAATTGTGGAGAGCCATAATCGCCTACGTCCTGAAGTGACATGTCATATAGAAGAAGAAAAACGAGCTTGTGTATATAGTTGGTAGAATAGAGAGTTAGCGAAAAGACAAAAATTGCTAAGTGTCGTAATGGACAGGAAATTGTGGAGAGCCATAATCGCCTACGTCCTGAAGTGACATGTCATATAGAAGAAGAAAAACGAGCTTGTGTATATAGTTGGTAGAATAGAGAGTTAGCGAAAAGACAAAAATTGCTAAGTGTCGTAATGGACAGGAAATTGTGGAGAGCCATAATCGCCTACGTCCTGAAGGGACAATTCATATTGAAGAAGAAGTATGAGATTGTATACATGGTTGGGCAGAACAGAAAGATAGCGAAAAGACAAAAATTACGAAAAGAAGTTTGGTAACAGGAAAAGCGTATAACCCGAGATATGCGACCCTTTGACCTCATCTTTATGACTCCTTTTGTATAAATGCAGTATTTTAAATGGACAAACAATTTGTATTTGAAATTTGAGTCTCTTGCCATGAATGAAGCGAACGTAGACCGCATCAGTATTTTATAGTCTTCATTTTAAAAACCCAATTCCAAACTTTTATTCAGATTGAAACTTTACACCAAGTTATTTCTTATTGGAATAGTTTTATTTCTCTGGTGTCAGCCAATGAACTGGGCCAACTTCAGAAATATTTTAACACTGCCCTAAAGTAAATCCGACTTCTCATTCTATTAATGCAGAAAATCATTGGTTCTTTTAGCTTATTTGTTTATTTATTGCTTGAAGCCCTAACGTAAAATCGACATTGGAGTTGTATAACACGGGTGTAGAAAATTTAAAAGCTAATATTTTACGTATTAACTTCGTATATATATATATATATATATATATATATGTGTGTGTGTGTGTGCGTGTGTGTATATTAAGTTGGTGCAAAAATAATGACGTAATAATGTCGTTTTTTGACGTATTTTTTAACGTCAAAAAACGACATTATTACGTCATTATTTTTGTACCAACCTAATATATATATATATATATATATATATATATATATATATATATTAAGTTGGTGCAAAAATAATGACGTAATAATGTCGTTTTTTGACGTTAAAAAATACGTCAAAAAACGACATTATTACGTCATTATTTTTACACCAACCTAATATATATATATATATATATATATATATATATATATATATATATATATATATATTCACAGTAATGATCCAGTGTTCCGTTTTCATCACGGGACACTGCGCAGCAACAGCTGTTTCGTCTCCCGTATTTCTCGACTTGTCTAAAGAAACAGCCCGAAAATTCAGATTTTTTTTTTTTTTTTGTTAGGAGAATAATTCATCACGACACTCAGAAATTTCTTTTATTTTTTTCCCACCGACAACAGCAATTCTTTTTCTTTGACTTTCTCTTCTTCTTCTTTTTATGTGTCGGGCGTCACTTGAGTCGAAACAAGAGAAAAAAAAAAAAGCAAAAGAAAAAAAAAAAGGAAAGTAGAAAGAAAAAGAAGAGAAAGATTGAGAATTGAAATAAAACGAGGGCATCTGCTTGCACGCGTTTTATAGCAGGCAGACAACTAGTCCGAGTGTTTCAGCTAAGATATTATAAAACTCACTCGATAGGTTGGGAAAGATGTCACATAAGAAGGGAGGGTAAAAATCAGGGAAACTGAAGTCTGCTATCGTAACCCAAGGGAAATGGAACGAAATTTGGTTTTGACTTAAGGTTTTGCACTAAAAGTTGTTTTTCCCTTTTTTTCAGGCCGTTTCCTTAGACCTTGGGCTATATTTTAAATGGGCCGATATTTAAAATAGTGCTTTCAGTTCATAGTGAGAATTCAAACAGGTATTTTCATGCAATACTCAATTTTCAAGCACTATTCACACAACAAAAACAACCATTTATAAATAAAAACTATTGTAAATTAGGAACCCGCATTCTCAAATAAATACAAAAAATAAAAAATAAACAAACACGTTTCACCTCACCTACATCATAACACACTTTGTGCATGTTACAACACACTTTGCCTACGTCACAACACACTTTGCCCACGTCACTACACTCACCAGTTCTATGAAATCACCATTCGTCTCTACCTACTCTGATGATGAGTTAAGAATGTCGAAAGATTCGGTTATATTTCTTCCAAAATGAACTTTGGACAATTTCTGACGGAAATTCTCTCCTTATCTGAGAAAAATTATTCGTAATTTTGAAAAGTGGATCAATAAAATTAATCGACACAAGACGTCTGTTGACTTTAATAACATTTACCTTAAAGAACATTTGCTGCCTAAATACACGCATTATATATATATATATATAAATATAAAAGTGAACATAGAAGTCAACACTTAGAGGCGACAGTCTGTTTCATGCTATATGCAATCGTCAAGCCACGTGTGCTGTTATTTTTCTCGGCTATTTATATATATACGGGTTAGTGGTGCATTGTGGGTATTCTATTATGGCGGTTATTTCACCGGAAGTTTCTTTATATATATATATATATATATATATATATATAGAGAGAGAGAGAGAGAGAGAGAGAGAGTTAGAGAGAGAGAGAGAGAGAGAGATAGATAGATAGATAACAGAATCTGTTTTCATGAATGAAACTTCTCCGTGCTCTGGCTCATTTGACTTGGTCGGATTACATTACAAAATGTGGGTTTTTCATCCGGGTATTCATATTCGTTGGTTGATGCCAAAATTAAGCGAGTTGGCATGCGAAGTCAGTTGTTGCCAAAATCTGCTTCAGAGCAGTCCGTTGACTACCATTCACTGACATATGAGATATAAACTATACCAACAGAACCAAGCAACACCCGACTGAAATTATTGTGATATATATCTAATTTCTTGCTAGTAAACCTTAACGTCTTTTCCTGTTTAGCTACTGACCCTAATCACTAAAAATTAAATAAAACCCTCTTTTGTTTGGTCTTCTATCGTTCCCTTTACATCTGTTTATCTTATTTCTTTTATTGTACACGTGACAATATATATATGTATTTAATAAATCAATAAGAGCCAGATTTTTGCGTTAAAACACTCGTCAGGACCGTATAGCCTGATGATACCGAAAGAGATCAGGCAACTACGCTATCAAGGTAGCGTAATTCGCCGATCTCCTAGGTTTATTTTCTTTATATGTATATTGAGCACTTTTTGATACAACTGTTTCCTGGTCTAATTTAACTCAATAACTCTCCTGGTCGCGCTGAGGAGTTGTAATACAGCGAAACAGTACTGTCTGCGAATCACACACACACACACACACACACACACACACACACACATACACATACATATATATATAGTGATAGAAGCGCTGACAGACACCAAATGGTTTGGGTTTCGATCCTGGCTTGAGGCACTCGGATGTCTAGTCGCACTGACGAGCTTGTAATACATCGAAATAGTACTGTCTGCGAATGATATATATATATATATATATATATATATATATATATATATATATATATATATATATATATATTTAAGTTATAAGGAACTTGGTAAACCGAATTGGTAAATCCAAAGAGGATGAAATCCTGAGAGCTCAATGTGAGGACAGAGCTAATATGTAATGAAAAACAAACCACTTTAAGGTACCATTACGATAATTTATTTCACCCAAAATCCTTTTTTAAGGATTCAGGATCATCAGGTAAAACTTCCAACAACGAATTGAGAGAAAAAATGTTTTTTCCTCTCAATTCAAAAATGTATTTTCCTCTCAATTCGTTGTTGGAAGTTTTACCTGATGATCCTGAATCCTTATAAAAGGATTTGGGGTGAAATAAATTATCGTAATGGTACCTTAAAGTGGTTTGTTTTTCATTACATATATATATATATATATATATATATATATATATATATATATATATATATGAATTACTTAAATATATACATATACATACATACATATATGTATATATTATGAAATGGACTTATCCCGCAATTATTTTTAATATATTTTTTGTTTACACGTTATTTTTATAGATAAAAATATTTAAGTCAATTTATAATAAAAATGTTTGTATTTATAAAAATAACATATAAACATTATATATATATATATATATATATATATATATATATATATATATATATATATATATATATATATAATTGGAAAACGTTCATGAAAGCATAATGCATCGAAAAAATATCCAACAATGGATTTCGCCGATTAGGCTTCATCAGATCGAAAGCGAAAATATGAGTTGCATGTGTTTGCATTTGTGAATGTTTAAAAATAATGAAATCTTATATTTTTCCCAAGCTGGCGTTACTCGTGACTAAAAAAGAGTAAGAAAATAAGTGGCTTTTAAAAATGTTGTTTAACATTTTATGTTCTTTGCTTTAAGTGTCCGGGCTTAGAAATACAATCCTTCATAATGGGTAGAAAATAAATGTAAGATTTGTTGATTTTTTTATCCATGCGTTCTTCCTGTCGACAGTATGTTAGAAATTTGGGCATGTAATCGCAACATCATACTTTCATGAATGATCTTCCAATTGTCAATAATTTATAACACTGTCGGGGTCATATACCCGAATTTATAACATATATATATATATATATATATATATATATATATATATATATATATATATATATATATATATATATATATATATATATATATATATATATATAATTTGTAGGTCTGATGAATTAGATCGTGATTACGATTCCAATGTAACAAATTATAACCATGGAATATTAGTGTTTGAACCTTATATATATAAAGACATTTTTATGTTTATAAATTCTTTTTATAGATACAAATACTTGAGTAAATGCTCTGTTTATAATAAACAGTATTAAACATTTACCGGCCTGAATGTCCGAGAAATCTTCATAGAAAATATTCGTCCTCCGACAGGATTCGAACCTGTATCATATACAGAACCGTCATTTAGCTTGACGTGCCTTTACCGATTTGGCTACAGAGGAACGCATGGATAAATAAATTAAAAAAAAAAATTACATTTATTTTCCGTGGGCAAGTCTTTAAAGATCAGTGTTTTCTATGAGTGCGTGGTTCGTGTAACGTTTTGGGATTCGGAAAGAGTAATCGGCGGACTAGAGTTCGAAATCCGGTTGTGTTCGTTACTTTCAATTTCGCACGAATGTCCTCACTTCTCCCCTCCAGATAAATAACAGGACTGACTCGAATCTCTTGCCTTGAAGTACCAACTAGTTTAGAAGAAGAAAACCTATGAATTCAAATCTACCCTGAAGAGGGATGGCTTCCTCAAGCTATCTTGCCCTAGGCACACCCCTGCAACACCAATAGGTTACGGGACACACAATATAGTCCACCAGTTTGGATTCTATTTGTCGTTGAATGCCACAAATATCAATGACTCTTTAATCTTTCAAATAGTAAGGAGATGCCTGCCTTAAAAATCAGTGTTTACTAATTTTCTCGAATTCTGATTTTTAAGGTAGGCATCTCCTTCCTACTTGGAAGATTAGTGATTGACTTGTTGAGAAATATGCTTTTACCTTCATTTTCTCAGCGACCCATCTTGCTATTTACTTTACAAACTCAACTCACCTGGGAAAGTCAGGGGGTTGTGCTACGTCAGTCTTTAAAGTAAGGAAATGCTTGTTTTGAAAATCAGTCTTGGATAATTTGGATTTATCCGCACTGGAACACCGACCTGTGACAAACGCGCAAATACTTTCAGTTTTCTAAGCAGTTTATATACCTATATAACTGATATAATTTATGTATGCTTGTGGGAGTGTTAGGCAACTGACCAAAACGGTATGTCATGGCGCAATTTAAACTGGGGCAACACTGTTAAAGAATAAAGTAATTTCTAGTTACCGGTTTAATTAGAAAAAAAAAAACTAACAAAAAAAAAAAAAAATGGGCAAGAGAAATATCTCTAGATCTAATTACACTATCGTTTCCCTTTACTGTTTGCTAAATAAGAAGCGAATGGTGGTATAATGGATAGCAGCTCGAATTGAAGAATCGGAGAGTCGAATTCAAATTGCAGAAATTGAGAAAGGTATGGATCCTCTATAGTAGGGCAAACCGGGTCCTATAGCCTTGGATGGCAGAAACCGCAGGAAGAAATGGCAACCTACTGCAGGGAAAAATCTGCTTCGTCAGTCATTATCGCCTAAGCGTGGCACATAACTGACAATAAAGACAGAAAGAGAACTAACAGCAAGGTTTCAACAGCAACAGCAACCGCAGTAGAAAAGTCCAACCACGGCGAGTGTGATTGCAATCAAGCGTGACAAGTAGCAGTAGCAGTAGCAGCATCACCAGACAGATTATGTTTAAGTCTACAAGTTCGCCACTGAGGATTATCTCACGGGCTAATAGTGTAGTGGATTAAAGTGTTGGTTCGTGAATTTGGTGACGTACTGAGTTTAATTCATGTATTTGACTCAAAGTAAAAACTGGGTAGTGCTAAATAAAATCTCGATGGGAACAGGCTACCCCACCATGTAGATTAAATAAAGGATTCAGTTCAACATTCCTTGGCAAGCATTTAATGAAGACCGGAGGGCACAATAGTCGAAACGTTGTGATAATAACAAGATGAGGACATTACTCTGAATGTAAACAATGTAAATAATGATGACTACACTACCCAGAAATTCAGATAGAAAGCCTATCGAGTGATAATAACAACAAAGATGGGGACATTGTTGTGAATGTAAATAATGACTACTCAACCGAGAAATTCAGACACATTTGAAACATTTGAATCATTGAAACATTATTTTTCAATCATTGAAACATTTTTGAATAGTTAAAACATTATTTTTGTATCATTGAAGTATTATTTGTATCATTGAAAATTTATTTTTGAATCACTGAAACTGCAAATAAAGTAAATCTTATATAGAACGGAACTTAACAGTATGTATTTATATATGTACATTAGGGCAGGTCAGTTTGGGAAATGTGATATTGCCCTTATGAGAAATAGCGACACAAAATATTTTTTTTCTAAATCGTAACCATTTTTTGAGGAAACAAGTTTAAAGATTAAGTTTTGGTTCGAAATCGTAGCGTTGGAATTTCATTTTGGGGATTAGTAAAAGCACAGCTTTATAAACTTTATGGCTTTCTGAAGCTTTTCAAATTGTATGTGGACAAAAAGCAAGATACAAGCCTATTATTACGTTATGTTATTAAGACCTTTCTTTATTTCAACGGAAGACTATACCGAACAATTTAGCTATACTATGATGCAATATATGGGTACGTTCGCATTCTGACCATGTGTCTCAGGTTCGAATCTCACCATGGTTGAATTCTCAGGAAGGCGACTTCCTAATGTTATCGGACTGGATGGTCGTTGCGGCACATTTTAAAAGTGCCTGAAAACTATACCACATGTTGGCCCAAGCGTTGTGAGTGAAATTGGGTAGATGGAACCCTTGGGGGCTGGGAGTCAATAGCTGTGCTAGCACGAAGCCGCAAGTCATCGTGGCCAAAGGCTTGAGCGTGCTAGCCTTGTTCAAATTATTGATCACATTAGATAACACACATTTTCCCAGAAACTGTAACTAAGGTCTGCTCAGTATAGTTGCAGTATAAACCATAGGTGGGCTCTGTGGGTGTTGAATAAACATAAATGTGCCTGAGCGAGCAATGTTCAATAGGGTTTGGCTAGCCGCACTAATAGAATAATGTTCGTCTTAGCATTGGGTTTATTTATTTTCTCTTAGATTTAATGAACTTCATTAGTTTTCTGTATAACTTGTGCACGAAGTATTTTTGTAAAAGTTTAAATAAGTAATCATTTTGGGACCAAGAACGGATCAATCCATTTTACAGTGTTTCCTATTGGAAAAATGGTTTCGGTTTACAAACATTTCAGGTTACGAATGGGCTTCAGGATCTAATTAAATTCATGAACCGTGGTTCAATATTATTTCTGTACATTTTTCAGACATTCTTTTGCAACTAAATGCTAAAAAATTAATGAAAGTTATAAATCTAAAATTTGGTTTCATGACATCAAATCAAAGGTTTTAAACCAAGTGCAATGTTGATTTTTCTAAAAAGGAATATTTGTCATCAACTTTATATTTAACTCGGGTGCAAAATCAAGAATTTAACCTTGTCTTGGCGAAAAGATCATTAATCGCATCTCCAAAGCTACGAGCTACTTTGGAAAAATCTGCTACCATCGGCTCTGAAATGTAAGAGGAATTTTCATGAAAGTCAAGATTACTGCATAATGAACTGTCGTAATTACACTTTCATGGCTCCAAATCCTAGACCTCCCGACCAGAAGCGTATTTACCGGATTGATGCCGTCCATGACCGGTGCCTTCGAACTGTGTGGCTATATTCTGGCGGAAAAATAGCAAACACTAGCAAAGTTCTGAGGAATAAAAACATCACTAATACAATCAAAATATCGGTGGGCTGGTCATGTTGTATGCATGAGTGGTGAAAGGGCAGCGGAAATCCATAAGTACAGTCAATTGCATGACGATTCTTAGAAGAAGTGAAGACCCCTGTTGAGGTGTAGGGATAAATTCTATCGATGTCTATCTGTCATGTGTTGAGGAAGTAGTTTCTGCTCGTGCCAAATAGTGGAGCATGTGCATAAAAGGAATAACAACTATTGAGTGGTCGGACATTGAATATCTCCGTATTGCAAAGCAGGGCACAAAATACCGCTCTTACATTCCCTTTCCAAGAACGTGGGGCTGTTCTTTCTCCTCCATGTGAAATTTGGTGTAGTTCTCAAACTTGTCTTAATATATTCTTGTTCTTTTATTCTCTTCTACCTTTTATTCTTGTTCTTTTATTCTCTTCTACCTTTTATTCTTGTTCTTTTATTCTCTTCTACCTTTTATTCTTGTTCTTTTATTCTCTTCTACCTTTTATTCTTGTTCTTTTATTCTCTTCTACCTTTTATTCTTGTTCTTTTATTGTCTTTTACTTTTTATTCTTGTTCTTTCATTTATTATTCTTGTTCTTTTATTGTCTTCTAGCTTTTATTCGTGTTCTTTTATTTTATATATATATTTGTTTGAATAAAAAACAGATCACTTTAAGGTTCCATGTAATAAATTATTTCACCACAACCCTTTTAAAGGGATCTGGATCATCAGGACTTCACTTCCAAAAGTTGAAATAAAAAATGCGTATGTGAAATTAACGAAGTGAGTCTCTTTAGGATTTATTTCTTATATATATATATATATATATATATATATATATATATATATATATATATATATATATAAGAAATAAATCCTAAAGAGACAGGAACAAACTGCCTAGGTCTCACCTAAACGGATCTTCAGGGTAAGCTGAACCCTAAAAATCCGTTTAGGTGAAACCTGGGTAGGTTGTTCCTGGCTCTTTAGGATTTATTTCATTTATCCCGTGCTCTACTTACTATATTGAGTACTCTACATTTTAGCTTTATTACACGCTTAGGGTTTTTCTTTGGAGTAAAAACTTAAGGAAATGGACGTTTTGTTTCGCCTTTTTCGGATGTTTCTAGTCCTTTTTTTTTCCAATTTTTTTTACTCGGGTACCAATTTGTTTTGATAGACTTACAAGTTGTGCTATCCGATGTTTTTTTTCCAACCGAGTACTGAGTATATATAAAATCGGAATCACCCCAAGCAAGTAATGCCACTAAAGCACAAAGGGTTACAGGGTGTGGAAGAATTAGAAACAGAAACATTCATGAGGATCAGAAAGAGGAAAGAGTAAGCAGGTGGCTAGTAGATAACGATTGATATTGTATTTGAATTTAGTTTAATACTGGGTGCCAGATGTTTTATATAGAGTGCTTCTCTCACAGTAAGATATATTTGGTTACGAGATTTACGAAGGATTATAGTGTTATCAAACAGAATTTTCCTTGTGGCTTATACTAGATCTTGAGTAGCTAAATGTCTTTATATATATATATATATATATATATATATATATATATATATATATATATATATATATATATATATATATATGTATCTATGTATATATATATATATATATATATTATAAATTGATTTATTTAAAATATGTTTTTTTTATATATATATTATAAAAATTTTTTTTATATATATATAATCTTACTGTTCTTTCTTTACATATATATATATATATATATATATATATATATATATATATATATATATATATATATATGATAAAAAAGTAGTTTTTAGTTGTGCTATATTTATGGGTAAAAGTGCTCAATATCATGGATAGAGCTAGTGTACATGTAAAAATAGACATTGAGGTTAAGACTGGTTGTCTTTTCCATGCATAAACGAAACCTTCAGATAAATAATAATAATAATAATAATAATAATAATAATAATAATATATAATACCTCACATTGAAAAATATGATTCTATTGGAAATGTTGTTACTTACTGTAATCTTAGAAAATCTAAATAAACGAAATAACAAAATCGATTATATATCATAATTTAACTACGCATGGGAAACCATTGTTTTTTTTAGGTTTCATCACGTGATCTCTTGTGAATACTAATCCTTCTTCTCCTTCCACTTCTTTACCTATTTTTACACAGTTGCAAACATCTTGGTGCACTATTTTTTTATTCAGTCTGTTCCTAACTTCTGTCAAAGCCAGATGAAATTTCTTATTAACTTATAACCATATAAATCATAGAACCACCAGCCAGTTTAACCAGGTTAAAATTGAAAGACAAGAATCGAACATCCTTGCTGCTGCTGCTGCTGCTGCTAGAAAATTCGATTTGACCTAGAAGCTGATAAGAGAGTGGAGAAAGCATGAAGATAATTTAAGTAGTTATGCAATTAATATATAAGGTAGAAATGATTTTATTACTTTTATTATATGTTTAGTGCATAAATCATGTACATTATTGGTTATCGCACCGAGGCCGCGGTTAGCCTACCGACAGACATTACTCAGGATTTAAGGTTTCTTTTTTAGAATTGCAGTATAAGACGACCCCACTCCGACCCAATTTTTAAGGGTGATTGTGTGGATTTAAAGGTCATCTTATACGCGGAAATATACGGTATATATATATATATATATATATATATATATATATATATATATATATATATATATATATATATATATATATATATAGATAGATAGATATAATTATCATTATTATTAATTAATTAAATAATATCAAACACTTACTCTTAAAATCCCATAGGTTATAATTTTTATTTCATATTTCATTACGTGTTTGATACTCATTAATTAAGAATAATTTTGCTCTGTTTTTTTTTTACATAGAGCTCTCCCTGGATCTATATGCTTCTGGAAATTCCATACGGATTATCATATCGTATCATTACTATATATATATATATATATATATATATATATATATATATAGGTAACTACACTCGTTTCGGCAAACATTCGGTTTGTTGATTTGCTAATGATCAAATCAATTTCGAAGGAAAAAAAAGGTTTTAAAAAAAGAAAGAGCTAGGAACATGAATGTCTGTCGAAAATAATCGTACAGCATACAGGTCCAAAGTATAATGAAAAAAAAACCGATACGAGTAAACAACTAACTAAAAAAGTGCTCAATACAAAGTAGAGCATATATATATATATATATATATATATATATATATATATATATATATATATATATATTGTCTTTGAACACCTTGTACATGATATGATTAGTCACTCAATTTGTGTTATTCTTTTCTTGTAACATGATATATTTATTTATTCTATTTATTTATTTTTATTTTAGGCGGACAGACAAATAAACACGTAGATAGATATATATAGACTTAGATATAAGGAGAAAGAGAGAAACATACATGAGCATAGCGAAATGGGTAGACATGAATAGACAAGGTGAAATAGGTAAGAATAAGCCGGGCGGACCTTTAGACACGAATTTGATTTAATTTAATGTTTAACAAGTGTCAAAACCACGAGAAAAACTGGTCAAACTACAATGTGATTTTGTTCTTTACACAGTGTGAAGTTAAAATAAAAATGAAAAAGAGATGACGTTCAATTTAAAGCTTAATATAAATCTATTAGATATTTGATATAATGATTGCGCAAGCATTTCATATTCTGCATCGCTGTATGTTTCGCTTCTATTTTGTGTACACACACACTATATATATATATATATATATATATATATATATATATATATATATATATATATATATATATATATATATAATATTAGTGGTAAATATACACATACATATGCAAAATATCTAAATATATATACATACATGCATACACATACATATATATTTTTTGATTAAAATTTCTAAGAGGATAGAATCCAGGTAGAACCCAATGTCCAGGACAGAGTAAGGATATAATAAAAAGGCTTAAACACTAATATTCCATGGTCATAATTTATTCCATTGGAATCGTAAATACGATCCAATTCAAAAGTTAAGCACACGTAAATATGATCCAATTCATTGGATCATATTTACGATTCCAATGGAATAAATTATGACCATGGAATATTAGTGTTTAAGACTTTTATTATATATATATATATATATATATATATATATATATATATATATATATATAAAAATACAAATTTTAATTTTAATAATGTTTTTTTTTTTAATATTTTTTCAATTTTTTTTTAATTCTTTGCCTTTCTAACTTAAGAATTTGAATGATATAAATTATTAATAGTTAATTCTAATATTGTACGCAATAACAATTAAATAAACAAGTTTTTACACACAATTTCGAAACATCACCACGAGAATGCGAACACTATAACGGTTCGATTGTATTTGCACCTGAAGATTGCAAGAATTGCATGAAACCACGAGTGGTGCTATCGACGTTGGATATTATGTATATTCACTAATATATATATGTATATATATATATATATATATATATGTGTGTGTGTGTGGGTGTGTGTGTGTGTATGTATCATTTAAGCATTAATATCGATTATTTATGTAAAAAAGAAATACAACTTTCCTAGGCGAAAAGACTAGAACGCTCAAAAATTAAAAAAGAAAAACGGTTGCATGTCTAGAGAACATACCGGAAATAATTGGCTACAAATGGCTACAATTTAAAGAAAAGGTGAAAAGGGAAAAAGTTAAGCAGTGAGTGTAAAGTGGAAAAAAAAACGAAGAAAAGGACAAATGATCACGACATCCTACTAGTAGACACATCCGCGCAGACGGGAGCACGTGTGCTAACACACATCCGCACAGATGGCCTATACCCGCGCGCGCTCAAATGCACATACGAACACAAACAATTCGGGAACAAACTTACACCAATGATAAGTGCATAAAAAGTAAAAATCGAGAAATATAAGCGGTCAAATGTTGATACCCACTGAAGAGTAGACGGACGTATCTGCTTACGAATCTCTATGGTCGAGATGCTGAAGGTAACATCAATCAGCTAAGTGATAAACTTTTACTTGTATTAATTCTCTTTCTCAGGCATCCCTCATATATATAAATATATATATATATATATATATATATATATATATATATATATATAGATAGATAGATAGATAGATAGATAGATAGATACTTAAAAAAGCGATACATAAGAAGAAAATAAATTTTAAAAAATGAAAACTCTCTCTTGAAGCTTTTATTTTAGTTTTAATTTCAAACTAATAGATGAAATTTTATATTTCTAATAAGATAAATATGTTGCAGTATTTCAGAACTAATTTAAATTGATTGAAATGACTTCTTTCTTTTAGTCATCTGTCAGCACTATGTAATTCTCTTTATTAATTTTTTTTTTTAAATAAAATAGACTTTCCTGTAATTTTATTTGAGAGATATTAGCTGATTTTAATTCTAATTAATCTTATTTGAAACAAATGTTTACTCCAAAATATCGTAAAATTTCATTTTTTTACATGGGGGTAGGTATTTATTTGAGGTGTTGAAAGTTTATTGACAAACTCCATGATCTATCGACAAACGGAAATTAATTTTTTTCTACGGGAGACATATCTGATAATGTATGGACAAACATCATCACGTGTTATCCACTCAAAAAAAAAAAAAAAAAATTCAAAATAATGTTTAAAATAATGGGAGACGCTAAATTGTAGTAAGCTTTTCTATTTTTTTATTAGTAAATATAGTTTATACTTAATGACAATATCCCGTCATCCGTACAAATTAATAGAGAATTTAAGATTTAAAGACTTTTAAATTATTCTAATTAAAGTTTACAAAAGATGAAAAAATAATATATCTTATTCATAAAAGCATCTAGAATCTTTTCTAATTAAATCTTGTCTTAGTCTTATTGCATATTTTATTTGACGATTCAGAGCAGATTTTCGGTAACTGAGAGTCCTATTTAAAAAACGAAAACAAATTGAAGGTTTAAATTCTTCAAGGAGTTCTACTTATAACTAACATAAAAATAAAGTCGTACAAAAATGAATTTCTCGAAATTTCATAAAATTAAATATAATTGGTTGGAGAACAGATGTAAAAAATTTTTACCAAGATTTTTTTTTAAAAAAAAGAAACATTTCTAATATAATTTAATTCTGTTGTGACACCGTCCTGACAATTTCATTAATCCAACAATTATTTGATTTTTGCAAGAATTTTCAAACCGCAAAAAAAAAAAAAACAAAAAAAAAAAAATGAAAAGAAAAAAAATGATGCTAAAATTTCCTGTACTATTAAGGTAAAATTTCCTGTACGTGAGAAAGACGATTTTTATCCAAAATTTCGAACGTTCTAAAAAGGATAAAAAAATATATAAATAATTACAAAATATCTTTGGTCTTTCCTCTTAATAATATAAACATTTTAACGATAAATCTTGGGTTTTATTAAGTTTGGGGCATTTTTCATCATGTATGCTCATTTTTTTAGTGAATCCTACCAAAGCGGTTAGGTTTCAATCCGGGTTTATGATATTCGGATGTCTAGTCGCGCTGAGTAGTTGTAATACAGCGAAACAGTACTGTCTGCGAATGACACACACACACGCATATATATATATATATATATATATATATATATATATATATATATATATATATATATGTAAACAATATTTCAGCAAAATATAATTTATGTAAAAATAAATAAACAAATAACAAAAAAACATCAATCATAACTAACATATATTGAACAGTAGTGTTTAACTACGCATAAATCATTTTGGAAGTTGTGTAGAGAAGTGTAGAGAACGGGGTCGGTTCCATTTTAATATTAAAATCTAATTAAAATAACAAAAGTGAAAGAGGAAAAAAATCACTCTGTTCTACCAAAATTAAATCTCATTATAATAATAATATTATTTTATTATAATATAATGTAATAATTCATAATTTTATCTAATGTATAAATTTTACATCCTTTATAGAATTATTTCCAAAGAATAAATCTTAATTCATCATAATAATATCATTTTTAAAAAAGAAAAAAAGGAAGAGATCCCTGTATAAATGAACTTAATTCACCAAGAAAACAGCTGAATATTAAAAATAAAGTCACCAATTAAGGCCTGAGTTCGGATGAATCATATAAGTTAAATGAATTATGTTATTATGTTAATAATTATATATAGACATAAAAACTATAATATGAAAAATTATACATATATATATATATATATATATATATATATATATATATATATATATATATATATATATATTATTTACATTATTCTTATTGTCCGAATTTTTGTCGCGATATTTATCACAACGTTTCGGCCGTTGTACGCTCCGGCCTTCTTGAAGTGGTTGGAATTTCGAACTGAACCCCTTATTTCGCTCACTGGGGTAGACTGTTCTAGTTCCACGTGCCATGTTTGATGGATGTCAGTTATCAGTTATCTCCTGCTAATTTCCCTCTGAAAGTTCTCCACTGCCTTAACTGGGTATTGAACTCACACTGGATCTAACCAACGCCTTTATCCACTGTGCCATGTGTCCTTGAGGACATCCGGGTATGAATTTCTGGGTATTATAAACCTAATGTCTTCAGCAACCATTTTTACCAGTGCTCATATTGCAATTTTTTGCTGTTATCATTACATGTTTTTTTTACCAGAGCTCATATTGCAACTTTGTTGTTATCATTGATTTTCTCTGACACTCCTTATTACTGGTTCCCATATTGTATTTATTTCTATGCTTGGTCGGCTCAGGAGATTTTTGTGGCCTAGCATATGTGCTGATTCCTTAAGTTTACGAATTTTCCACACACACACACACACATACATACATGAAGGTGAATGCCTGTGCGTGTTTGTGTGTAAATTATTTTCAAATAGAGTGCATCTGTAAAGGAAGCAAATGAATAAAAAGACATATTATTCTTAGCCGATGCGTTTCGTCCTTTAAGGCACTTTAACAAAGCAACGTTGAAAAATCCAAAGAAAACGTTTAAATCCATTACCGCATGTGCTTTTGAAGATGTACAACATATACGCACATCCCATACCATAACAATCTGTCAATCACAATTGAAACGATGTTCATTTTAAAAAAAAATGTATATTTCTTGAATATTACTCGTTTACTTTTTACCAGACTTTCAATTATGACACTTTGTGTCCTCCACGTGTTTTTATTGACATTTCAATCACCTGATAAATATTCATGAACGTTCTCAAATTTAAAAGGCGGGAAAAACAATGGACGCCATTGCTTTTTGTATATAAACATGTACAACAAAATAAATCCTACATTGCGTTAATAAAGTACTTTAGAGGACGAAACGCGTCGGCTAAGAATAGTTTTTCCTCTTATCTTTTTATTCACACACACACAGACACACACACAGACACACACACACATATATATATATATATCGTCGGCTAAGAATAGTTTTTCCTCTTATCTTTTTATTCACACACACACACACACACACACACACACACACACATATATATATATATATATATGTATGTATGTATATATATATATATATGTATGTATGTATATATATATATATATGTATGTATATATATATATATATATGTATATATATATATATATTGAAGCAGGTCAGGTGGGAAATGTAAGTAGTATTTTCAGTGATGTACCTACAGTAGATTTACCTAGCTGGCTTGACTCCATCTTCAAACCGGTAAAAGTGTCATTTACGTTAAACATATTTTAAGGAAACAAATTGCAATCTCATCAATGGCTTCGATGCGAATTGTTGCGATAAACATGCAGCAATAGCCTTAAAATTTGAAATGAATAATGAAATTTTATAACTGTCTAAAAAAATGTGTCAGCATACCACTGCGAGATTAGGTACTTACATAGTGTTATGGTTATGAGGCTCATCACGCTCGATTGAGTAGCGAGTTCGATCCTCACTGGGTGCTCGATTTTTTCAGCTTCATTCCACATCTCAGCTACGCTAAGAAAATCACCATCCCACTGTGAGATTTCAGTTTGATTGTTTTTAAAATACATAATTTTTAGTATGAATTTTAATGAAGTTAACAAGAATATAAACACCTTTTATCTTACGCATACGATTTCCCACTTAATGTTTTGGGTAGTGTTGAAAGTTAACAGCTAGATTATATAATTTTTTTGTAGTTACATCTAATATCCATTTCTTTGTTACTGTAGTTGGAAGTATTCGAGTGATGTGGTTTTTGTTATTTGGTATAGCTCTTTGCGATTTTATAGTTTTATCATTAATAATATACAATTTTATTACTGCACTAGTGAATTCAGTCCTCACTGTGTGTCACACACATGTAGCGCTATCCCCAAAAGACCAAAATTAGTAAATAGTCTTAACTAATCCAGTAAGTCCGTCCTTCATTGTGCCCTTTACACATATAACCTTGTGTTAGACCAGTCATGAGCAAAGTGGGGCCCGCGGGCAATATGGGGCCCTTTTCGATTTCTAAATGGCACATCGAATTCCATGAGGAAAATAAGGTTTATTTAAATTTTGTTTATTTCGTTTCGTCCTCACTTGTTCACTCACATTTTCTTATACATAACCACATACATGATGATTAAGCGCAGCGTTTCTTGAATTTTGTATCTTTTCGTTGAATGTAACGTTTTCATCATTTTAAACGATTGGTGATTTTTCACTAAGGAAGATCATGCGTGTAAATATCATTTGCTTTTTTGTCTAGAGAAGAAACATATTTTTTTTAATTTAAAAATTATTTTCTTTGTATTTTCAAATGAATAAATAAGAAATTAATAGCATGCAACAGTGTGTGTTAACCATTGTCATCTGTGATAAAATTATACCGAGGCTTCATTTTTAAAATTTTTTTCTCCCAAAACAATCAACCTTTCACCATTTCTATAGTAGATGCTTACGCGTGTAGTCTTCTGTGATGAAAATGGCTGAGACAGCGTCAACGAAAAATTAACATGAATCTTTTTAGTAGAGCAGCCCACCGTATGATGCGCCATATCTGATGCATCCTACATATCGGAAAAGGTTGTCCATGCCTGTGTTAGACTATAAGATTTAAGTCAGGTGTTTACAAACATTTTGTGACTTCGTCATCGCCCTAAGCTGAAGGTAGGCGACAATCTAATGGCACGTTTCATTGATACAAAAAAAAACAGGTGCTATAATTTGATCCTAAACAAAATGCGGCAAATGGGATCAGAAACTCGTATAGTTCCATCAAAGTTAGAATACTTTTCACTTCCTTCAAATCCTTGAAATAAAACTATTAAAACAAAAACAAACAAAAAAAATGATTTTCAAGCCTTCATCTTTTTCAGCCATTTATTTTTTGAGATACCAAAATTAACAATGGCGATGTCTTCTTTGTTTATTTTTTTATTTATATTTTCCCACTTAACACTCTCGAATAAAAAAAATCAAAAAGAATGCTATTCTAAATGCGTTTTCTCAGTCACCTCAAACTATTTGTTTTAGAGAACAATTCTTTTTTGAGAAGGCTTAGCCTTTTTTATTGTTTTGTTGTTTTAAGTTTAAATCTCGCGACACCACTACCTACACTCAGCTTCTCACTACGGTGTCGCCACACCCCATTTGAAAAAAAAAACTGCTTAAGGGATCTTGTCGAGGAGTAATGGTAATTTTATAAGCGCATCTTAGATATGGCACAAGGCAAAATTTCTGGGACACCCAGTGAGGATCAAACGAATTATTCAGTCCTAATTGATCTAACGAGACAAGCTTGCTTATACAACGTCGAAATGCTTCGTCAGGGTAAGAATGGTCAGCAAACCTGTTTCGCAGATCACATTGAGCGAAAAATTTGTGGACAAAACATTTAAACTATTAAATAATAGCCTTAAATAATAGCCGCCTAAAGCTATACTATCTGACCGTTACTACTGACCAAATAAAAAAAATGTCTTGTGGTCTTTGACCCAAACTAAGGCAAGCTTAACACATATAAATCGTCAAGAAAATAATGACATGTTCCAGATGGTCACGTTCCAAACTACTTCCAATAAAAGGTTAGGAAGGAAACCCTCGTCAATACTGCAAAGTGCGATAACAGCAACTGGACTTAAGAAACATTTTCCTGAAAAAAATGTTTTAAGAGAAATTTCAATCCACAGCAGAATTGGCTGTTTGGTCAATGAATGCCAAATATTTCCTTATAAAGAAACGGCTCTTATTACTATTAACACTACGACTAGTAAATAAATCAGAAGTTACTGGTATCACCATTCCTATTAGACCCATTCGTCTTTTCTAATTGCTGCCAAAAATAGTTATTAATCATCAGATATGACTCGACCTGAAAACGACGGACGTAAGGAAGAAAGTTATTAATCTTATATGTTCGTTAATTTCTATGTAAATGATATTTTAAAAACTTAGAGGCAACTAAAAGTACTTGTCATAAACTTTTGCGTGATCAATCGTTATTTCTTTTTCTATTTTGTTTTTAAATGGTTTCAAATTTTTCTAAAATTTAACATCGCTACATTTGCAAACCTAATCGTCTTTCCTGCCCGACAAAATTGTCATTTTGCCAACAAATAAATAAATAAATAATGTTTTATTTATTTATTTTATATTTACTTTTTCTTTAATCATTTCATCCCAAGCAAGGCCGTAAAGTCACTAAGACACAAAGGGTTAGTGAGTGTAAAAGAAAAAGAAAAACATGAAGGCGCGAGAACAATAAAAGAAGAAGAATCTGCAAAATGACAATCTTAAACGCAGACCATCATTTTTTGAATTATTCCTCTCCCCCCCACACTAATGAAGGCAATAGGGCGATTAAGTCAGATGGGTTGTTGCTGAGTGTGAGAGACTATATGAAAAATGAAAGGCATTATGAAGGAGCGACCAAAATAAAAGAAAACAGAAGATAACGATTGACATTGAAATTAAATTTTTGACGAACAAACTTAACTGGAAAGCAAGAAATCAGAGGAGAGTCCCACAAGCGAGAAGTGCGATAGAAGAAACTGTTGCCATAGGAACTACGGTTATATCCCGCCAATTTAACTGTAAATTGATGAAACCGTGTTGCCAGTCTAGTATTGTATTTAAATTCATAAAGTCTACTTGTCATACAGGAAAGTAATATTTATTTTGCATATACAAAAATGTGGCACATAGTCAAAAGTGGGGATAAGAGAGCGCTGGTCTTCATTTTGTCTTATCTTAACCTTAGCTAGCCACAATTGCTGAGCCAATCACAGCACAGAATTCCTTACAGCAAAACAGCACATTCTTACTTATCATTCTTACTACAGCCACCATAATACCTCAAAGTCTCTATAAAGTTCAAACTAGCTTTCATGTGTACATTTTGTCTTATAAAAATAACATTTTACATTACAGTGGTCAGAAATTGATTGAAGCCGAGATACCAGGTCAGTAACACTGTCATAGCAAATTATTCTTTAAATTTTATCAAGGATCTCTAAATATAAAGCAGGAGTCCCAGACCATATGTGTCAGCAATATTGAAAGCATAGATGAATAGTAGGCTTATAAATATGTAAGATAGAGTCTGGAGAGAAAATTTGTAATTTATTTTTTTCTTATTTATTTCTTATTGAATTCGATTTCCATGCTAGCAAGGATACCTGGCGTTGCACAGGCTAATCCCTCTCCTTAGTTCTTTTATTATATGATCTGTAGAGGTGTTTTCAGATAGAACCTTGTGCAATAACACTGTAACTGAATTGTCTAGCGTTGAATTCCCGGTGAATGAATAAATGAAAGGAATTTAGAAGTTTGAGACGTTGTACAGCGAAAAAAAAAGGGACTTGCTCTGCACAACGCCGGGTATTGTGGAATGGTGAGAATAGCCTTTTTCACACAGGAAATATTTGTCATTCATTTTTTTAAACAATTAGCGTTACTGCCTTTTGAAATTTATATTTATTTTATTTTATGAAAATTGCTTTTCATGATAAATAGGTTTAACAAGCCCACTAGCTGTTATCGATCTTTCGGGTAATGATCGGTGTTTCCTTCCAAATCTTTTCGTTTTTGGTAGTGTCGAAAGTTATCAGCGAGATTATATAATTTTCTTTTCTAGTTACATGAACTATCAATATTTTTCCTTACTGCAGTTGGAAGTAAAGTTGGAAGTGTTGGAGTGTTACGGTTTTTGTTATTTGATATCGATCTTTGTGATGTGTTTTTTTGTTTTGTTTTGTTTTGTTTTTTTTGTTTTTTTTTTGCTATTTAATATTGTTCTTTGTAATTTTGGTATCGTTCTTTGTGACGTAGTTTTTGGTATTGTTCTTTGTGATTTGAGTATAGAACTTAGTGATGTGATTTTTGTCATTTGATATCGTTCTTTGTGATTTTGGTATAGCTCTTAGTGATGTGGGCTTTTTTTTGTTATTTGGTATCTTTCTTTGTGATTTTATATTTTATCATTAATAATCTACAGTTTTCTCTAAACCTAACCTTAAATCTAATTATTAGAATCGTTGGCAGCTCTAAATTTATCTAACCATCCAAATATAAGCATTAGTATACCCGCGATATGTTAACACTGTTCATGGGGGAAATGAGCTAAAATAACGTAAGTGTTTGCGAGAAATCACTTCATGAAAATAATTACAGAACATAAATGCGACAATCATTTTCTCAAGCAGCGAAGCAAACACACATTGGTATATATAAAACGGAGACAGTCGTAGATTAAGGTTAGATTTCGGAAATGATTTGGCGTTACCTTGCGTCAGTGAATTTTACTTCGGCTATACCAGCCGAGAGAAAATCGAAGGCTGGACTACATGTTCTGTTCTTCTAATAAATTGCCTCCAACTGGCCAGCCGACTTAAATGTCGCGCCTCTACCCAGACTTTTACATGATAAATTTCTTACCCTTTGACTTGTGTATAAATGATCGCCGAGTCAAAAGAAGATAAGTCAGCATTAAGCTAACACAATTGATATTTCATGTAAAGACTCATTTCTAATCCTTCTCTCCCCTCAAGTATTTTACTGTTTTCTTTAAACCCAAGAAAGATATATAAATCCATTCTTAAACAAAATAAATCGAGTATTTTATTTTATTATATTTATGAACAAAACTTTTTAAAAAGTTTAAGGTCGTCTTAGATTTTGAAATTATTTTATTCAAAAATAGCAGCAATGCTTACTTCTCCCATATTTATTATTTCAATTTACTCCCAAGGGTTGATCCCAATGTTATGACCAATGTCACTTTCAAGAGAAAAGACTGGCTTTATTTGATTGACTAAGCAGTTCAATTATAAAAGCTATCCACAAAACAATCACATGTTTATGAAGATCACAAAAGAGCAGACTATCAATGACCAACAAAAAAATTATTTTTATATATCTTGCTACCCATTACATCAAGTCCAAATCAAACGTTTTAGTACTGACAAGCTCCAGGAAATTTCTCGAAGAGAAAAATCATTCACATAGAAAAATGTCCATATAAATGGGGTACAATTAAGTTTCATTTTTATGTAATTCATATATCTATCTATCTATCTATCTATCTATCTATCTATCTATCTATATATATATATATATATATATATATATGTAATTCTTATATATATATATATATATATATATATATATATATATATATATATATGTAATTCTTATATATATATATATTGATATTATTATTGGTCAATATATATATATATATATATATATATATATATATGTAATTCTTATATATATATATATATGTAATTCTTATATATATATATATTGATATTATTATTGGTCAATAAATATATATATATATATATATATATATATATATATATATATATGTATAAATTCCCAAGACAGAGTAAGATTTCCAGTTTCTTTTTGAATTTTTAGGTCTGATTATTTGGATCATGATTACAATTCCAATGTAACAAATTATAACCATGAAATATTAGTGTTTGACCCTTATATATATATATATATATATATATATATATATATATATATATATATACTTTTTCTAATATGGTGTCATTTTCTAAGTGTAGCTTTTATGTCGCTCAATGTCAAAAGTATAGGGCAACCAGTGTTGATCGAACTCACTTCTTTTCTTTTTATGTGCCATGACCTTTCGTACGTAGGCGATCATGGCTCTCCACCTCCCTCTATCCCTTGCAGCTCTCAAACAAATTCCTTCCCTCTGCTTCCTCCCCCTGACCACGTTCTGTCATTCACTTGCTTAAGTCCGCCAGGTATGTCACGCGTTGTTTTCCCTTGTCTCTCTTTCCCTCTATTCTTCCTCTTTATGGGTCCCAGAAACTTCAACTGCCTCTTCCTGATATTAAGTATAAGCCTTCTCTTTGTTTGCAAGATCTCATCGTATCTCGCACGCTGGGCCCATGATATCCTTAGCTTCCACATCTCGGTCGCCTCATTCAACATTTGCTGCCGTAAAGAAGGACAGATGTCACGTAACAGTTCAGTATTCTTTTCTTTGCTACCAAAGATATCTTCCTGTCTCGCAGTACTCTGCCGATCTTTTGGAATGTGTCCTTGCCCATCCCAATACGCTTACGGATCTCAGTGTCGCACTTACCGTTCTCTGTCAACACGCTATCCAGGTATTTAAACTTCCATTCTTCTCTCTCTCTCTCCGTCGCTACCTTCTGTAGGAGGTTTTGTAATTTCATACTCAGTTGTAATTGATCTAGCGAGCCAAACTTGCTACCGAATACACCAAGTCAAACTAGCCCTCGGAATATATTTTCGAGGCACAACATGAAGATTGAACGCCGAAACATTTACCAAAAATAACTTTTAGGTCAAATATTGCTAAAAAGAAAAAATAAAAATAAAAAAATAAAGAAAGGTTCACTATGCATTTATTCTCTGCCAAAAATACTTTGCATGAGAAGAAAATGCGGATGACAAAAGGAGAGTTAATGTAAATTAATTGAACAGAAGCCAAAAGCTGTAGCTTTGCCTGCTTATTGCAGATTCAGATGCAATCAACACCGAAGTGCAACTGTGATTATTATATTTTTTTCTCTCTTCCGTCAGAATATTTAGCGTCACACTGTACACATTAGAGCGAAAAAAATATTTCATCTTATTATTTAACCTTACCCATAATTTTACGGAGTATATAAACATCTACTTCTACAAGAAGGAATTTTGAATGTGTAGTAATGTATATCAACTTCTAAATTCATATCCTCCTGGCGTCAGTTTAAACTGATACCCTCTTCTTTTCATATATCTAAACTATAATAATTATGGGTAATTTAAAAAATGTATAAATTCACTTTCATCATATGTTTAGATCTTATTATACTTCTAATCGTTGCGTTTTAAACAATAAACATTGCTGGGCAGTTAAAGTAGTTCACATAATAGTGGTGTCAAGGGAAAAACTCTCCTTTGGACACAACGATTTTTTTACGGGCACCCAAGTTAAAGTTTAGCATTTTTTGGTGAAAGTATGTTCGAAAATTTCCAAGTTTTCATCTGGAATCAAGAAAATACAAAATTTAAGAAAAATGGTTACAATATATAGGAAAAACGAAGGCGTTAGTTTAAGCTGAGATCAGGAGGCTATGGGTTCATTATTGAAGTTGACAGTGAGCGAATCTTTTACATGAGAACATCTGTCGGGGAATATGAATTTGAGTGCTCGTTTCAGACGAAGGAATGAAACAAGAAGAGAGATCTTATTCAAAAGAATAAAACAAAACTGCATTTTTATAGCATTTCACCCCAAGCAAGTCTGGAGTGCTACTAGTACGCAAAGGGCTACAGTGAGTGTAAGTAAGGGAAAAAGCTGGGTATTTGGAGTGGGGGTGAGGAAAGGATGAAAATAGGGATGGAGGAGGATAAAAAGAAGAACGGGGATCAAAGCAACAGAAGATGTCGATTGACATTACATTTAAGTTTTTGAAGATTATAGTTATCAGGGAAGCAAGTAAGAGGAAGGGAGTTCCACTGTCGGGAAGGGCGAGAGAATAAACTGCTGGAGAGGTAGTTACGCTTAATTGCTTCGTCAGTAAAAGAGTGAGACCGAGCTGTCAACAATGACAACCTATAATGAAATGGGTTAAGTCGATATATATATATATATATATATATATATATATATATATATATATATATATATATATATGCAATTCACCCCTGCAAATGATCTTGGAAGAGATTGAAAGTACCTGTGAAAATAAAAGAAATGAAAGAAGTATGACGCATTCCTTATTTGATATCAACATTAAGAAACTGATCAGAGAATTCGAGAGGTTTAAAATAAAAACGAATCGGCATACATCCAGATTATTCAACCAAACATCCTTAAATAAAGATATGCTCTCTAAACAAATATATATATATATATATATATATATATATATATATATATATATATATACAGAGTGTCCATAAAGTTCGTGTTCACTTTAAAAAATTATAACTTTATTTGTATTTGCGATAGAAATAATCTGTAAAAAATGTTATAAAGTTTAATGTACCTAGTTTTAAGTATAGCTAAAATAACTAATGTCATTTCAGGCATTACTGTAAATCAGTTGGCAAATGTTTTCCGTGAACTGCAAAATCGTATTACCCTTTGTATTGCTAATGATGGGGGACATGTGGAAACTAAAATAAAATTTCAATAAAACCTTAAACAATATAGATTTACTTCTTTCTAATCCTTTTTACAAATTATTTCTATCGCAAATATAAATAAAGTTATAATTTTTTAAAAGGGCACACGAACTTTGTGGACGCCCTATATATGTGTGTGCGTGTGTGTGCATGTATGTATGTGTATGCGCGTGTGTATGTGTGTGTATGTGTGTATGCGTGTGTGTAGGTGTGTAAGTGTGTGTATTCATGTGTGTATTCATGTGTGTATTCATGTGTGTACGTGTGTGCGTACATAAACGAGGATCAAAACGAAATTATTAGTTGAATTTTCATCTGAAATTTAAACTCTGTAATTATACTCCCCACTGAATTAAGTACATTGTCCACGAATAAGACCATGCTGGAAAATAGCTATTCTGATGCGGATAATTTTGGTCCTTCTTCCTACTGAGAACGATCTTTGCGAAGGTCTTTTGAAATTGTGAATAAAACTTTTGTTTATCTTCCGAGTTTATTGCAGTCAGCCTATTCCTGTGTTCCGACAAAAAAAGACTTTGATACTCGCTAGGAAGATATAATCATCTTCTGGATTTCTTTGGTTTGTTTATTATGATAATAATTTTGGAAGTCTAAATCTCTCGATGAATCTTGATGGCCAATTATTTCTACGTTGTAAACCTCGACATATTCAATTATATTGTGAATAAGCGACGCGGCTGGGTATTCACTCCAGTTCTTCAAACATTCCATAAAATAAATTTAATTGTACCTTTTATTGGTTTTGGAGTGTTGCCAATCTGGGATTTGGCCAACGCATGCGCAGACAAGAATAGAAACTGTACTAACAACTAATGTATTGATTATTCCATGACTGCAATGGCTTCTTGGTGAGACCATACTCTGCAGAAGACTTGGTTTTGACAACTGTTGCGACTGGAGATTGCCACCCACGCGTAGCAGCAGGAAAGTTCAAAGTGCATTGCAATACCGACAGCGACCGAAGCAAAAGTTAAGATAACTTGGTAGCAATAACGCGATATTTTCAGCAAGATTCGCTCACGGTTCAAAACGCGAAAGTGGCGCTTGGTGCCTTTTACAAATTCCGAATGCCAGGTAAGATTGTTTACATGGTAGTGGGCCTTGTCAAAGCTGACTCTGTAGACAGGAAGCAGTTTTACTGCTACACTATAAACCAGCGTTTCTTCACCAGATGTATTCATTCGCCCTGAAAGGTAGCCAGGTGCGCCCCAAGTTACCAGAAGTATATTATTTTTATATTTTTAAAAATCTTTATTTTTAAAAAGCTAGAGACACCAAGCACATGGCTTCCATGTCTAAATCAAGTCTTTGTGATTTGATATTTAAAACTAGATGCAAAATTTCTTTATCTTAAGAAGTGGATAATCCTTCATCTTTTGCCTTCCGCAAGGGATTTAAAGCAGTCATTATCGGCCTCTCTAAAATAGAAAAATAGATTCTTTATAAACCCCTTTAAATGAAAACTACCGCTAATCTTCTTTAGAAACGCTAAACTAAAAATGACAACTATCAAATTTAATTTTCTTCTTTGTCAAAGGACATCAAACACAGCTTTTACGCAAGCATACATAATTATACAATGTCTTAAAAATAAATGCTTATTTCAAGAGACTTCTTTATTATTTTCCTGTTTTTAAATTCTATGACTAATCTTTACTTATTAAAATTTAAAGTTTTAGTCATTCTACAAGAGCTCCCTAAAATAAAAAAAAAATAGGCTGAATTAGAAAAAATTAGGTTGAGAAATACTGCTCTAAAGCATGTTCTTTCGTAAAATTAATTACTATGGAGATGGCTGAGGCGACCATTTTGGTAAGGGGGCTAAGTGATAAATTTTATCCACATATCAGTCACCTTCGGAAAGAGGTCAAGCCGAGGTAGGGTGGGGGTATCCATTTCAAAGCGAATAAACATGCTTATAAAGATGCGTAAATTTCAAGATTGGTTATTCCTAAATTTTTGATTGAGGATGAAACAGGACTTGATACTTTAACTCAATTTAATTTTAATAATTATATTGAGGTTTTCGGCTCTCGTTTTTGAAACTTGAGAACTATTATGTAGGGAAGGAATCATATTTTTTTTTTTAAATAATTATAATTTAAGCTCTACGTCTGTATGGAGCACTATTTTTTAAAAATAAAAACAAAAAAACAAAAAAATAAAAACAAAAATACTAAAGAACACGGGATTATTTACCTAACGTGTTCTTTCCTATTTTTCTACGTAACTGCACACGCACAAAGATATATATATATATATAAATATATATATATATATATATATATATATATGTGTGTGTGTGTGTGTGTGTGTGTATGTGTGCGTGTGTGTGTGTGTGTGTGTGTGTGTGTGTGTGTGTGTGTGTGTGTGTGAAAATATATAGAAAATAGGAAAGAACTGGTTAGGTCAGTAATCCAAAGTTCTTTCGTATTTTTGTTATTATTTAAAAAAAAATAGTGCTCGATACAAAAGTAGAGCATAAATATAATTATTTATTTAAAAATATGATTCCAACACGCTACATAAGAGGTCTCATGTTTCAAAAACAAGAGCCGAAAACTTCAATATAAATATTAGAATTAAATTGAATTAAAGTAAGCTCTGTTTCATCTTCAAGTGAAATTTTTTTTGGAATAACTTATTTCTGAAATTTACGTGTTTTAATAGAGTATTAACAATTGAAAGAAAATTTTCCTTGGTAACAGCCATGGCGAATTTTTAAAATAGGTAGGGGTGTTGTGTGCTAATAATTTGTATCAGCATAGAGTTACTTTCATAGATGACAAGTCAGGGTAAGGTGGGGGTGTCTGAATTTAAAATGGAAGATGTTTTCAACCAGTCTGGTTTACGTGTCTATAGAGATTTATTTATTTTTTTATTTTATTTCTTTATGAAAGGGTTTTGTGTATATAAAAACTGTCGTAACATTTGTTTTTTGACGACTTCATAAAGGGCTATCTTTTTTTGTAGGGTGTTTAAACTTTTTATTGGGGCTATGGATTATAAAAGTTACTTTATTGTATGTTTGTTTTTAAGCTAAATTATTCAATGCGTGAATTTGATGATGTCGGGAAAAAACCGTTAACTCATGTCTATTGTTTAATAGATTTTTATTATTTAGAAACTTGATAATGTGCAGTTTCATATATATATTTCAGGATATTATGCCGAAAACATGTAAAATTCGCTGCACAATTGCAGTCGTGTTTCGATGCGTATCAATGCATATTATAAGGCGATTGTAAATTACTGTCAATTGAACGATTTATTTGGATTTTAAACGAATTATTTAGATTTTAAACGATTTATTTAGATTTAAAACCTATTTATTTATTTAGATTATCTAATAAATAATATTTCTCTATTCTGTATTGAGCCCTCTTTAAAATTAAAAGTTACATTTTAATTGTACTCTATTCATTCTCATCGTTCATATATATATATATATATATATATATATATATATGGGTGACTCTAATGTCGTTTTCTCGATGTATGAGGATCCGGCAACACAGTTTTTAGAACCAAGCATACAGACAAACCACATATACGATTTATTTCTCAGGATGATTGTTTGTGTCGAACTGACTACATTTTTGGTAGAGCCGAATACAGATAACTGCAGTACAGCGTGCCACAAGGTCCCCAAACGACTTTCCTCAAGTTTGGAATTCAGGATTATCCTCCTAGATTGGTTGCAACCCAATAGATACATACATACATACATACATATATATATATATATATATATATATATATATATATATGTTATAAATTTATATTTAATAGTGAACCCCAGTTCCCAGGAAAATAACTTCCTACAGAATTGATAAATCGCGTTATGTAATACCATGTACATCTGGATTGGAACGTCTACATAATGATATGACGCCATTTCACCTTTTCGCTATAAACGTCTCGCGAGATTAATCGAGAATTTCTTATTATTTCAAAAGCTTCTTAGCTACTACAAATCTAATTAACGCCAGTAACTACAATGAATATTAAATTAATTTCTCATACACTTGAGAGGTTTGTTCACAAAATCTGTGTAATAAGAAAACAAATGAAAGAAATAATAGGCGCGTATATAACTGTCATTTATTTCCCGCCACTAAACACAGAATTGATAATGATGACAGCCTCCATAAAAAAAGTCTATTCTCCCCTGATGCAATACTTACCTGTATATTATGCAACTATAACTATACAAAATGTACACTTCAGAAATGTGCCTAGAACGTCGGACATACTTTGAACCCATTCACAATTTTTTGTTATAGCCAACTCTTGGTGTGTACTGGTTTTGGTACAAGAATAAAAAATAAATTTGTTTTCTACGGGTTATCAACACTTTGCAGGTTATTTAAAGCCAGAAAATATTTTCAGCTTTTAAGAAGTTTTTTTTTTTGTGGGTGGAGGGATAATAAGGGTTCAGTGATACAGGTTCTACTAATTAATCCATAGCTGGGGGAGATGTGGATTTATACCTTTTCAAAGGGTATTTGTGCAGAAGTGAAATATAACGAACGCAACGGTAATTGGAACCTGACACTCCGATTAAAAATTCCAAGTCATTATCCAGTGCACCACCCTCACATCCAAATTTACAGCACCTGGTATTCCCAAGCAGTCACCCATTTTGCTACTCGCCAAGTTGCTTATCGTGAGTGACCATACGGGAAATAAGGTTTATGGTAATGATTATATTAACTGTTTTTTTTTTATAAGGGAATATTCATTGACAGAGTAGTCAATGCTGCTGTCAGTTGAAATTTATAAAAGCTTTCTCTTAAAACAATGTTTGAGGAAAAATAGCTTTCTCAAGTCCACTATATCTTAGTGATCTTTCCAGTTTCGATGGGGGTTTCCTTCCTAAACTTTTGTTTGAAGTAGTGTGGAACATCAACATCTTGATTATGTCATCCTCTTTTTGAGTTATATATACCACACATTTTAGTTGTTGCTACCGTTCAAAAGTATTCAAGTGATGTTATTTTCTGTTACCTTGTACAATATTTTTGCTTGTGATTCATTAACGTCAGTCCACAAGATTCGAAGAAGATTGGTCCTCTCTGGGCTCTACACACTTCACCCATTCGAAGCCATTTTTAATAATCAATCTGAGAAAGCGGTTATATAATTTAAATATTTCTGAACGCTTTGCATCCATACAAGAGATTGTTTTAGAGAATAACTCTAGATTTTAGTTTAATGTTTTGTTTTTTGTTTTTGTAGCGGCTTGCGGTGTTGGACGAAACTAACTTAGAACAGCTTATTTTATGTTCAATTTCCTTATCTCCTGTACTAAATCTGTAATTGATCCATATATCGAGGTATCTGAAATGGTTGGAATTTTATAATTTCACATCTTGAATTTTTATGATCGATTCAGGCTTAGGTGCCATCACTGCTTTCATTCCAATTCCAGATCATATTTTCCGTTTTGTAGAGGTTTGTCTTAAGTCATATTTTTATGTCATGGGCATAGCCCGACCCATCATTAGTACAACGGTCCCGGGTGAAAAACTGGAACGCTGTTTTCTATTATTAGATTCATTTTAGTTTTTAACAACTATCTTCTACCCTCGTGGATTGGCGCTACATAATCATGACACTCAATCGAATAAGATTAAAAATTTATGTTTCTTTAATATAAAATCTTTTTAGTAACTTTCAGCAGTAAGTCCATATTTTGTGGGGCTATCAATTGCTCAACAGCGAGTTGGCATAGGTCGTTGATTCATCGACCGTTCATGCGTTGGCACGAACAGAATGTATTTAACGACCTATTTTTTGACCTGACAATGTGCAACAGAAAACGAATTCCCTCTAAATTTTTTAAAGAAATCTCTTTTATCTTTTTTCCGCTTCGTGATTATATGCCCGAGATATTCCTAAGTGAATAAATTCGCATGAGAAGCCATTTTTTTTTAAACTTTAACAAGTGGGGAATTTCCGTTTATGACTAGCCGCACATTGCGACCAAAAAACGTGGCGGAAAGAAATACTTGAACACCGGAAAATGTCTTCGAGATTCTGTTCACTACTAACAAATAATGTGTCCTCTTTATGCAAACACACACACACACACACACACACACACACACACATATATATATATATATATATATATATATATATATATATATATATGCAAGTTTCATTAAATATGACAGACAAGTTGCCTTGATTAATTTTTTTATATAATTTCTGATGTAACTTACTAACAGCACTCTGTGTAGATACATAGCTAGAAAATAAAATTGTTAGTATTGAATTTTGTCGGTACAAATACTTGCTGTTTAGCGAAAATAAGGATTGTGTTATTCGTTACCGTTCTCAATCTCTTCATTCATTTTTTTGCAGGCTTTTCGACAGCACGGACAAAATTCAAATCCACACGATTTTCTTGTTCCAGTTCAAACTAGGCCGAAAAGCTGCCGAGACAGCTCGTGATATCAATGATGCGTTTGGTCCAGGAACCACTATCGAACGTGTGGCACAACGGTGGTTCAAGAAATTTCGCAATGGTGACGAGAACCTCGAACATGAAGACGGTCGCGGCCGGCCGGCCGACTGCGGTTGATAACGAACATTTGAAAGCCTTAATTGAAGCCGATCCTCGCAAAACCACACGAGAAGTTGCTGTTGAACTCGAGGTCGACCACGCAACAGTCGTTCGCCATTAAAACAAATTGGGAAGTCAAAAAAGTTGGATAAATGGGTGCCGCATGAATTGAACGATAATAAAAAAAAATCGTCGTTTTGAGGTGTCTTCTACGCTCCTTTGGCGCAACAAAAACGACCCATTTATCTAGCGGATTGTAACGTGTGAGGAGAAGTGGATCCTCTACGACAACCGGCGACGTTCGGCACAGTGGTTGGATGCCGGAGAAGCTCCACAACACTTCCCGAAGCCGAAATTGCACCAAAAAAAGGTTATGGTGACTGTTTGCTGGTCTGCGGCCGGTCTCATCCATCACGGCTTCTTGAATCCGGGCGAAACGATTACGGCGGAGAAGTACTGCCGACAAATTGACGAAATGCACCAGAAGCTCCAACGTATGTGCCCGAGATTGGTCAATATGAAGGGACCAATTCTCCTCCATGAAAACGCTCGCCCGCATGTTGCTCAACTGACCCTGCAGAAGCTGAACGAATTGGGCTACGAGACTCTGCCTCATCCTCCATATTCACCGGACCTCTCGCCCACCGATTATCACTTTTTCAAGCATCTCGACAACTTCCTGCGCGAAAAATGCTTCAAAAGCCGAGATGATGCTGAATCGGCCTTCAATGACTTTATCGCTTCCAGAACTCCGGATTTCTATGCTAATGGGATAAAGAAACTTGTTTCTCGTTGGCAAAAATGTGTCGATTCTAATGGTTCTTATTTCGATTAATAAAGTTTATTATGAAAGGAGTTATGATCTTTTGAAGTTGAACGTCAAAAAACAACATTATTTTTGCACCAACCTATAATACATGTATGTTTACAAAGAATTATTCAAATTGTTTTACTTACATGTGAGTTTTACAGAAAAAATCCTTTTATCGGTTTCGCTTTCAGCTTTTCATAAAGTCTGTAAATGTTTATTAGATTCCCAGGTGCTGACGATATATATATATATATATATATATATATATATATATATATATATATAGAGAGAGAGAGAGAGAGAGAGAGAGAGAGAGAGTACGATTGGTAAATTGTCGCCATTTTTTATATTTTTAATTTCGTGCATGCGCGTTTTTTGTTTTCGATTCTCTCGACTGCACAAGTGAGAAAGCAAGCACCATGACGCAATACACTCTGCCAGAAATTTCGAAAGGGCATGCTGTACTACTTGACATTTGCGCGGGAAGTTCGAATACGAACATTTCACAGTGTTTGGGTGTCAGTCAATCTGATGAGTGTGCAGAGGATTCAGAAAGAGTTGGATGAATGATTACGCAGTTAGGGCAGCTCGGAAAACTCACGCTGATCGTTCTCCCGAATTTCTTGGTGAGGCTCTCGGACTCAACACGGTGGCCAACATCAAGTGCCTTGGGGATATAGTGCTACTCTTGGTCAGGTGGGTGGCTGGCAGAAAACCTTCTGGCAACAGAACTCTGCACCCTGCTACACAATCAGAAGAACCCAGTCATAGCTGTCAGACAATTTCTGCGACCACATCACCCTTTAATCTGACCACCTTACTACCCAGACTGCACACTCCCCCCCCCCGATATCTATTCGCGGGACGCAGTTGAGCGAGAGGCCAAAATAAACTCCTTGTAACACCAAAGATGAGTTGAAGGCAAGGATTATGGCAATATTCACCAACTTAAACAAGGAGACCGACCAGAAGAGTTGCAGGAGATTCTGAAGTCGTCTGGTGGCTGTGGTTGAAGCCAATGGTGATTTTATAGAATAAATTTACTCTTTAGTATTTCAAGATATTTTTGTGTAATTTTGGTAAAATCTGTTAAAATGAGATATCAATATTATTTTCATTTTTGTGAATTTTGACAATAATTTATTAATCGCACCTAAGATATATATATATATATATATATATATATATATATATATATATATATATATATATATATATATATATATATATATATATATATGTATATATATCGATTATAGGTGCAGTTCAATTTATAATTACATGAATCATTCATATAAAAAACAAATATAGAGGTTAATGACTTAAATGGCGAGAATACCTCTTCGCAAACAATTTCAATAAGGTACACTAACCCCGAACCTGTATATGCATGATATGATCCCTGTTTATATATATATATATATATATATATTTATATATATATATATATATATATATATCCGTATACCAGGAAAAGTCAGCTTCTTGAAATTAATTTTTCCCCTCCATTCGTTATCATTAATATTAATTAAATTTACACGCTTATTTTTTTATATCCCAGAAATAAACTAGATAAGGCTGAGATGAAACCGGTTGTTCTTTTTTAGCTTTTAAAATGCCATATAAATTTTGCTTTTTCTTATCTATCTATCTATCTATCTATCTATCTATCAATCTATCTATATATATATATATATATATATATATATATATATCCGTATACCAGGAAAAGTCAACAAATCAATACTTCTGATTCTTCTATTGCAGAGTATGTAATAAATAGCAGGAATTCTGTTTTTGATTTTAGTGCGGACCGTTTCGCGATTTTATCTAGGTCCAACTCCTCATATCACCTCAAGGTTCTAGAGTCCTTGTATATCAGGTCCTGTGGACCTTCCCTCTGTAAACAGAGGGAATGCTTACTGGGTCTGAATGTTATTGGACTCTAGCTTCTTGAAATTAATTTTTCCCCTCCATTCGTTATCATTAATATTAATTAAATTTACACGCTTATTTTTTATATCCCAGAAATAAACTAGATAAGGTTGAGATGGAACCGGTTGTTCTTATTTAGCTTTTTAAAATGCCATATAAATTTTGCTTTTTCCTATCTCTCTCTCTCTCTCTCTCTCTCTCTCTATATATATATATATATATATATATATATATATATATATATATATATATATATATGCAGAGAGAGAGAGAGAGAAAGAGATATGCCGTATGTATTTGTGAAAAAGTCGGTGCCACTACCAATGCTTACGATGGCTCAATGCATGTTTCTTTCTGTGGCCAAGTCGCACGTGTTGCGAGTTTTATTCGCGTCGCTTTCTCTTTATTCCGTCTTTTTACCAGTTTCTGCTGACTAAAATATTAATCGAAACATATTTAGATGTCTAACTGCTTAAAGTGTTGGCTAGAAAAACAAGTACCCGGAGATAAAAGTTATCTATCAAATCTACAACTTTTTTTTTATCGTAATCTCACCCCCGGAGAATAGATAGGTTACAAAATCATTATGATAAAACATTTTTTTAAGAAAAAAAAAAAGAAAATATTAATCAGCATTATCAATAATGTGTGGTGAGAAAAATACTCAATCCCACGTGCATATTAAAGGCAGGAAAAACGGGGGAAAAAAAACAGCGAGAAACCTAATTGATTTCTTCAGGTGAAGATCGGAGCAAATACTCTAAAAATAAAAATACAAATGGTCATAGAGAAGTAACAATTATTCAAATCAACAAAAGATACAAATAAAAAAGTTGTGAAGTGTCATGACCGCCATGTTCTGAAAATATACGAAGGAGAGGGCCCATAATTTTTTTCAGTATGTAATGAAATATTGAATTACCGTTTTTGACGGCATATAAGGCGCACTTTTTTTTTTACTAAAAATTATCTTTTAAAATTCCCCTGCGCCTTATATGACATATATAGGCATAAAATTCACGACAGTCGACCGAAATTAGATGACTCATTATTTAACGATGATGACAGTAATACTGAAAATGAGTATCAGAGTTTTGATAAAGACGACGACGTTTTTTTTATGGGTTTGAAGATGAATAAAATATTAATGGTAACTATACTGTTTGCTGAATTGTAATAATTGATTGATTTTTATTTTGTTTTCTTACCTTTGGGTATAATAAAATTTTCATAGGCTCGTGTTCTTTTGTTCCTATTATTTTTCGCTTAGTTGTAATCATGGCTTGTTTAACCAAAATAATACTTCATAAATATAACCTAGGCTGTATCATTTGCTAATAATTTTACTAATTACTAATTTTTTCTTTATTTGGCCTGCTGAAATTGTGGTGCGTCTTATACAGACGTGCGAATTGTAGACCGTCAAATAAGGTATCCATAAATTGATAATCGTTGCTATTAAAGAATATGAAGAATAATATGTTGAAAACTATTATATTCCGATGCACTTAGAATCGACGATTACATTTGACCTATATGGATGTTATGCATAGCGCCAAGTGCTGTAAGCGGTCAACAATGACATATGCCATATATGCATGTTATACATAGCAACCAAAAGTTGTAAGGCGTCAACAATGACATATGCCCTATATGCATGTTATAAATAGCGCCAAGTGTTGTAAGCGGTCAACAATGACATATGCCCTATAAGGATATTATACATAGCGCCAAGTGTTGTAAGAGGTCAACAATGACATATGGCCTATATGCATGTTATACATAGCGCCAAGTGTTGTAAGCGGTCAACAATGACATATGCCCTATATGCATGTTATAAATAGCGCCAAGTGTTGTAAGCGGTCAACAATGGCATATGACCTATATGCATGTTATACATAGCAACCAAGTGTTGTAAGCGGTCAACAATGACATATGGCCTATATGCATGTTATAAATAGCAACAAAGAGTTGTAAGGCGTCAACAATGACATATGCCCTATGTGCATATTATAAATAGAGCAGAGTGTTGTAAGCTGTCAACAAAGACATATGCCCTATATGCATGTTATACATAGCGCCAAGTGTTGTAAGCGGTCAACAATGACATATGCCCTATATGCATGTTATACATAGCGCCAAGTGTTGTAAGCGGTCAACAATGACATAGGCCCTATATGCATGTTATAAATAGAACCAAGTGTTGTAAGCGGTCAACAATGACATATGCCCTATATGCATGTTATATATAGCGCCAAGTTTTGTAAGCGGTCAACAATGACATATGACCTATATGCATGTTATACATAGAGCCAAGTGTTGTAAGCGGTCAACAATGACATAGGGCCTATATGCATGTTATAAATAGCGCCAAGTTTTGTTAGCGGTCAACAATGACATATGCCCTATATGTATGTTATACATAGCGCCAAGTGTTATAAGAAGTCAACAATGAGATACGGCCTATATGCATGTTATACATAGCGCCAAGTGTTTTAAGCGGTCAACAATGACATATGCCATTTATGCATATTATGCATAGCAACCAAGAGTTGTAAGGCGTCAACAACGACATATGCCCTATATGCATGTTATACATAGCACCAAGCGGTGTAAGCGGTCAACAATGACACATGGCCTATATGCATGTTATACATAGCGCCAAGTGTTGTAAGCGGTCAACAATGACATATGCCCTATATGCATGTTATACATAGCGCTGTAAGTGTTGTAAGTTGTCAACAATGACATATGGCCTATATGCATGTTATACATAGCGCCAAGTGTTCTAAGCGGTCAACAATGACATAAGTCCTATATATATGTTATACATAGCGTCAAGTGTTGTAAGCGGTCAACAATGGCATATGCCCTATATGCATGTTATACATAGCGCCAAGTTTTGTAAGCGGTCAACAATGACATATGGCCTATATGCATGTTACACATAGCGCCAAGTGTTGTAAGCGGTCAACAATGATATAGGGCCTATATGCATGTTATAAATAGCGCCAAGTGTTGTAAGCGGTCAACAATGGCATATGCCTTATATGCATGTTATACATGAATAGCGCCAAGTGTTGTAAGCAGTCAACAAGGACATATGGCCTATATGCATGTTATAAATAGCGCCAAGTGTTGTAAGCGGTCAACAATGACATAGAGCCTATATGCATGTTATAAATAGCGCCAAGTGTTGTAAGCGGTCAACAATGACATATGCCCTATATGCATGTTATACATAGTGCCAAGTTTTGTAAGCGGTCAACAATGACATATGGCCTATATGCATGTTATACATAGCCCCAAGTGTTGTAAGCGGTCAACAATGACATATGCCCAATATGCTTGTTATACATAACGCCACGTGTTGTAAGCGGTCAACAATGACATAAGCCCTATATGCATGTTATACATAGCGCCAAGTGTTGTAAGCTGTCAACAATGACATATGGCCTATATGCATGTTATACATAGCGCCAACTGTTTTAAGCGGTCAACAATGACATATGCCCTATATGCATGTTAAACATAGCAACCAAGTGTTGTAAGGGTCCAACAATGACATATGCCCTATATGGATGTTAAACATAGCGCCAAGTGTTGTAAGCGGTCAACAATGGCATATGCCCTATATGCATGTTATACATGCATAGCGCCAAGTGTTGTAAACAGTCAACAATGACATATGGCCTATATGCATGTTATAAATAGCGCCAAGTGTTGTAAGCGGTCAACAATGACATAGATCCTATATGCATGTTATAAATAGCGCAAAGTGTTGTGAGCGGTCAACAATGACATATAGCCTATATGCATGTTATACATAGCCCCAAGTGTTTTAAGCGGTCAACAATGACATATGCCCTATATGCATGTTATACATAGTGCCAAGTTTTGTAAGCGGTCAACAATGACATATGGCCTATATGCATGTTATACATAGCCCCAAGTGTTGTAAGCGGTCAACAATGACATATGCCCAATATGCTTGTTATACATAACGCCACGTGTTGTAAGCGGTCAACAATGACATAAGCCCTATATGCATGTTATACATAGCGCCAAGTGTTGTAAGCTGTCAACAATGACATATGGCCTATATGCATGTTATACATAGCGCCAACTGTTTTAAGCGGTCAACAATGACATATGCCCTATATGCATGTTAAACATAGCAACCAAGTGTTGTAAGGGTCCAACAATGACATATGCCCTATATGGATGTTAAACATAGCGCCAAGTGTTGTAAGCGGTCAACAATGGCATATGCCCTATATGCATGTTATACATGCATAGCGCCAAGTGTTGTAAACAGTCAACAATGACATATGGCCTATATGCATGTTATAAATAGCGCCAAGTGTTGTAAGCGGTCAACAATAACATAGATCCTATATGCATGTTATAAATAGCGCCAAGTGTTGTAAGCGGTCAACAATGACATATGGCCTATATGCATGTTATACATAGCCCCAAGTGTTGTAAGCGGTCAACAATGACATATGCCCAATATGCTTGTTATACATAGCGCCACGTGTTGTAAGCGTTCAACAATGATATAAGCCCTATATGCATGTTATACATAGCGCCACGTGTTGTAAGCGTTCAACAATGATATAAGCCCTATATGCATGTTATACATAGCGCCAAGTGTTCTAAGTGGTCAACAATGACATATGTCCTATATATATGTTATACATAGCGCCAAGTGTTTAAGCGGTCAACAATGGCATATGCCCTATATGCATGTTATACATAGCGCCAAGTTTTGTAATCGGTCAACAATGACATATGGCCTATATGCATGTTATAAATAGCGCGAAGTGTTGTAAGCGGTCAACAATGACATATGGCCTATATGCATGTTATAAATAGCGCCAAGTTTTGTAAGCGGTCAACAATGACATATGGCCTATATGCATGTTATACATATCGCCAAGTGTTGTAAGTGGTCAACAATGACATACGGCCTATATGCATGTTATACATAGCGCCAAGTGTTGTAAGCGGGCAACAATGACATATGCCCTATATGCATGTTATACATAGCCCCAAGTGTTGTAAGCGGTCAACAATGACATTTGCCCTATATGCATGTTATACATAGCGCTCTAAGTGTTGTGAGTTGTGAACAATGGCATATGCCCTATATGCATGTTATACATAGCGCCACGTGTTGTAAGCGGTCAACAATGACATAAGCCCTATATGCATGATATACATAGCGCCAAGTGTTTTAAGCTGTCAACAATGACATATGCCCTATATGCATGTTATACATAGCGCCAAGTGTTTTAAGCGGTCAACTATGACATAGGCCCTATATGCATGTTAAACATAGCAACCAAGTACTGTAAGGGTCCAACAATGACATATGCCCTATATGCATGTTATACATAGCGCCAAGTGTTGTAAGCGGTCAACAATGACATCGGCCCTATATGCATGTTATACATAGCAACCAAATGTTGTAATGCGTCAACAATGACATATGCCCTATATGCCTGTTATAAATTGTGCCAAGTGTTGTAAGCTGTCAACAAAGATATATGCCCTATATCCATGTTAAACATAGCGCCAAGTGTTGTAAGCGGTCAACAATGACATATGCCCTATATGCATGTTATAAATACTGCCAAGTGTTGTAAGCGGTCAACAATGACATATGTTCTATATGCATGTTATATATAGCGCCAAGTGTTGTAAGCGGTCAACAATGACATATGCCCTATATGTATGTTATATATAGCGCCAAGTGCTGTAAGCAGTCAACAATAACATAGGGTTTATATGTATGTTATAAATAGCGCCAAGTTTTGTAAGCGGTCAACAATGACATAGTGCCTATATGCATGTTATACATAGCGCCAAGTGTTGTAAAAGGTCAACAATGACATATGCCCTATATGCATATTATACATAGCAACCAAGTGTTGTAAGGCGTCAACAACGACGTATGCCCTATATGCATGTTATAAATAGCGCCAAGTGTTGTAAGCGGTCAACAATGACATAGGGCCTATATGCATGTTATAAATAGCGCCAAGTTTTGTAAGCCGTCAACAATGACATAGGGCCTATATGCATGTTGTAAATAGCACCAAGTGTTGCAAGTGGTCAACCATGACATATGGCCTATATGTATGTTATACATAGCGGCAAGTGTTGTAAACGGTCAACAATGACATATGCCCTATATGCATATTATACATAGCAACCAATAGTTGTAAGGCGTCAACAACGACATATGGCCTATATGCATGTTATACATAGCGACAAGTGTTTTAAGCGGTCAACTATGACATAGGCCCTATATGCATGTTAAACATAGCAACCAAGTACTGTCAGGGTCCAACAATGACATATGCCCTATATGCATGTTATACATAGCGCCAAGTGTTGTAAGCGGTCAACAATGACATCGGACCTATATGCATGTTATACATAGCAACCAAATGTTGTAATGCGTCAACAATGACATATGCCCTATATGCCTGTTATAAATTGTGCCATGTGTTGTAAGCTGTCAACAAAGATATATGCCCTATATCCATGTTAAACATAGCGCCAAGTGTTGTAAGCGGTCAACAATGACATATGCCCTATATGCATGTTATAAATAGTGCCAAGTGTTGTAAGCGGTCAACAATGACATATGCTCTATATGCATGTTATATATAGCGCCAAGTGTTGTAAGCGGTCAACAATGACATATGCCCTATATGTATGTTATATATAGCGCCAAGTGCTGTAAGCAGTCAACAATAACATACGGTTTATATGTATGTTATAAATAGCGCCAAGTTTTGTAAGCGGTCAACAATGACATAGTGCCTATATGCATGTTATACATAGCGCCAAGTGTTGTAAAAGTTCAACAATGACATATGCCCTATATGCATATTATACATAGCAACCAAGTGTTGTAAGGCGTCAACAACGACGTATGCCCTATATGCATGTTATAAATAGCGCCAAGTTTTGTAAGCCGTCAACAATGACATAGGGCCTATATGCATGTTGTAAATAGCAGCAAGTGTTGCAAGTGGTCAACAATGACATATGGCCTATATGCATGTTATACATAGCAACCAAGTACTGTAAGGGTCCAACAATGACATATGCCCTATATGCATGTTATACATAGCGCCAAGTGTTGTAAGCGGTCAACAATGACATCGGCCCTATATGCATGTTATACATAGCAACCAAATGTTGTAATGCGTCAACAATGACATATGCCCTATATGCATGTTATAAATAGCGCCAAGTGTTGTAAGCTGTCAACAAAGACATATGCCCTATATCCATGTTAAACATAGCGCCAAGTGTTGTAAGCGGTCAACAATGACATATGGCCTATATGCATGTTATACATAGCGCCAAGTGTTGTAAGAGGTCAACGATGACATATGGCCTATATGCATGTTATACATAGCGCCAAGTGTTGTAAGCGGTCAACAATGACATATGCCCTATATGCATGTTATACATAGCCCCAAGTGTTGTAAGCGGTCAACAATGACATATGCCCTATATGCATGTTATACATAGCGCTGTAAGTGTTGTGAGTTGTGAACAATGGCATATACCCTATATGCATGTTATACATAGCGCTGTAAGTGTTGTAAGTTGTCAACAATGACATATGGCCTACATGCATGATATACATAGCGCCAAGTGTTTTAAGCTGTCAACAATGACATATGCCCTATATGCATGTTATACATAGCGCCAAGTTTTTTAAGCGGTCAACTATGACATATGCCCTATATGCATGTTATACATAGCGCCAAGTGTTTTAAGCGGTCAACTATGACATATGCCCTATATGCATGTTAAACATAGCAACCAAGTACTGTAAGGGTCCAACAATGACATATGCCCTATATGCATGTTATACATAGCGCCAAGTGTTGTAAGCGGTCAACAATGACATCGGCCCTATATGCATGTTATACATAGCAACCAAGTGTTGTAATGCGTCAACAATGACATATGCCCTATATGCCTGTTATAAATAGTGCCAAGTGTTGTAAGCTGTCAACAAAGATATATGCCCTATATCCATGCTAAACATAGCGCCAAGTGTTGTAAGCGGTCAACAATGACATATGCTCTATATGCTTGTTATATATAGCGCCAAGTGTTGTAAGCGGTCAACAATGACATATGCCCTATATGTATGTTATACATAGCGCCAAGTGTTGTAAGCGGTCAACAATGACATATGCCCTATATCCATGTTAAACATAGCGCCAAGTGTTGTAAGTGGTCAACAATGACATATGCCCTATATGCATGTTATACATAGCGCCAAGTGTTTTAAGCGGTCAACAATGTCATATGCCCTACATGCATGTTATGCATAGTCCCAAGTGTTGTAAGCAGTCAACAATGACATATGGCCTATATGCATGTTATAAATAGCGCCAAGTTTTGTAAGCGGTCAACAATGACATAGGGCCTATATGCATGTTATAAATAGCGCCAAGTGTTGTAAGCGGTCAACAATGACATCGGCCCTATATGCATGTTATACATAGCAACCAAGTGTTGTAATGCGTCAACAATGCCATATGCCCTATATGCCTGTTATAAATAGCGCCAAGTGTTGTAAGCTGTCAACAAAGATATATGCCCTTTATGCATGTTATAAATAATGCCAAGTGTTGTAAGCGGTCAACAATGACATATGCTCTATATGCTTGTTATATATAGCGCCAAATGTTGTAAACGGTCAACAATGACATATGCCCTATATGCATGTTATACATAGCAACCAAGTATTGTAAGGTGTCAACAATGACATATGGCCTATATGCATTTTATATATAGCGCCAAGTGTTTTAAACGGTCAACAATGACATATTCCCTATATCCATGTTATACATAGCAACCAAGTGTTGCAAGGAATCAACAATGAGTTATGCCCTATATGCATGTTATAAATAGCGCCAAGTGTTGTAAGCTGTCAACAAAGACATATGCCCTATATGCATGTTATAAATAGTGCCAAGTGTTGTAAGGCGTCAACGATAACATATGCCCTATATACATGTTATACACAGCGCTAAGGGCTGTCAACTATGACATGTGCCGTATATGGATGTTATACATAATGCCAAAATCTTTAAGTGCCTATGATGACATGCGTACTACATGGATGTTATACTTCATAGCGTGAAACAATATTTGTTATCTTTGCACCATGAGGTCAACGTTTGCAAGTATACGACATGGATGTTATGCATAGCGCCAAAACCGTTCAGAAATATCTAAACTCTTTTGTTTATACGACTGTTTTCTTAGATCAATGCTTAAAACTTGCTTCAAGTGAATGTAACTTGTAGATGTTAACCATGACGATGCTCCTTCTGACATCACGGCCGGAATTTACAGAATAAAAAGGAACTGTAGTAAATAACAGAAAACACATCTTTTGAAGTCTTCCAACAGCAGCAACGTCTAAAATGTATAGCGCATATAACTTGCCGAGAAAATAATAACATAAACAAGATGTTGATCTTCCACAGTACTTCAAACTAAAAGCTAGGAAAGTAACGCCCGTCAATAAAGAAAACTGCAATAATTTCCTGAATATTTTCTTCAACAGAAAGATTTTATAATTTCCGACCGACAATAAAACTGGTCGTTCAATCAATGAATGCCGAATGTTTCCTTATAAGGAAGCTGCTGATATTGTTATTATCATTAGAGATGAGGAAAACAGATGCTGCATTTAGATCTCAATGCGATAGCCAAAGCGTGAAGAAAAACGTAACTCGAGTAGCACTGGCTGCTTGATCAAATAATCCCTGATGTTTCCTTATAAGGAAACGGTTGATATTAGCGTTCCTATTTCTGATTTGTAGCATTAGTAGAAGTTCAAATTGCTTTAATATATTATTCAACGTTTCTCTGATAAATATTACATTTGTTTTTATATGCTTATCTTTTGCGCTCAACTGTTTAGTGAAAAGAACATCTCCTTTATATATTACAGCGAGTGACAGTAATCATATTATTTACCTATCTATCGGATGTTTATCTTGCATTATAACACCATCTATCTTTTCCTGTTTGTTTGAATCGCACGTTTTAAGTAGAGAGTAATGCTCTGCATTAACACAAACGTTAATCGTTATTCCAGGAACAAATATCTACAGCTGAAAGAAGATTCGACGAAGCTATTTTATGCCTTATGCATTTTTATGCTAAAATCTAGAACCGTATCAAAAATTATGCAGGGCTTGACGAAACGAATTTATTACGATAGTTCTTTTCGGAATGGTGGGCTTATTTTTTTTTTTATTTTTTTTTTTTGCTGTGTTTTTACGTTAATCCAACGTCTCGGCCGATCTCTTCTACAAATTCCGTTTGCCAGAACCACTCTTAACAAACTCCTTATTTAAGTCGTAGCCTCATGAAAGAAGTGATTTACAAATGACTGCATAAGCAACATCCAATGCAAACACACAAAAGGCCGATATGGGAAAACGTAGTCGCTCAGTTGAAATTCAAACTCGTTCAACATAAGTCTGTCATATACAAAGGTCTGGTGTAACGGATCATATCTACAGTGAGCAGAATCCACATTAACCTTTTTGGGGAACTTCACAAAATAATTCGGGAAGATGCTGAAGAGAGATAGAGAAAAAAAACGCGACATCTTCACGTAAGGATATATAATTATTTATTTAAAAATATGATTCCAACACGCTACATAAGAGTTCTCATGTTTCAAAACAAGATTACTTAAACATTATTTTTAGTGGATACACATATTTGAGTAGACACACCCTTTATTAATAAACAGTATATGGGCACGTGGCCGAGTGGTTAGAACGTTCCTTTTCTGACCATGACACCGGGGTTCGAATCTCACCATTGTCGATTTGTCGGGAAGGAGACTTCCTGATGATATCGGTCTAGATGCGGCACTTTTAGAAAAGCATTGAGTGAAATTAGGTAGATGGCACACATGAGGGCCGTCGATAGCTGTGCTAGCACGAAGTCGAAAGTCATCGTGACTGAGAGTTTGAGCGTGCCTTTGAGTGTTGACTTCAATGTTCACTTTATATATATATATATATATATATATATATATATATATATGTGTGTATGTGTGTGTTTGTGCGTATATATATATATATATATATATATATATTAATATATACAAGGTGTCTATAAAGTTCGTGTGCACTTTAAAAAATTATAACTTTATTTGTATTTGCGATAGAAATAATCTGTAAAAAATGTTATAAAGTTTAATGTACCTAGTTTTAAGTATAGCTAAAATAACTAATGTCATTTCAGGCATTATCGTAAATCAGTTGGTAAATATTTTCCGTGAACTGCAAAATCGTCTTACTCTTTGTATTGCTAATGATGGAGGACATGTAGAAACTTAAATAAAATGTCAATAAAAACTTAGAAAAATATAGATTTACTTCTTTCAAGTCCTTTTTACAAATTATTTCTATCACAAATACAAATAAAGTTATAATTTTTTAAAGTACACACGAACTTTATGGACACCCTGTATATATATGTGTGTGTGTGTGTTCAGAAATTGTCATTGCAAAATTTCTAAAAGAAAGGATCAAATCACAAGTACAAACTCAAAGTTTCATGGATCAGAAATAAAATCGCAGGTCCAATATCAAAAACCGTATTGCACATAAATGGTCAGAAATCCACCGCAAAGTGACCCTCACAAATCAATGGATGAGGTAGAAAAAATCCCTTCCTCGGTTCGAGAACAACAATCACTTTTATCGACGGATGATTTTTTTTTATTGGTCGACCTTTGGAAAGGACAAACAATATTAGCATATCTGAGATGCATTTATGTCAACAGCTGTCACAGACTTATTTTTATCTTGGTTATTTTGTCTTCGGCATATCGTACAAAACATACATGTTCCCTTTTTTGCAGTGACTTTCTTTTTCGCCACAATATACATACATACATACATACATACATACATATATATATATATATATATATATATATATATATATGGTGGTGAAAAAAAACTGTCGTACTGAATCACTTCCTACTTGGCCAAATATGATTTGTCTTTTTCTCTATATACTTTTTCTTTTTATCCTAAAGCGCAGTTTGCATGTCGTCATTGTCCATTGCGTTTACTTTTAAAAATAGTAAGCGCAGTGATCGATTACGACATGAAAACTACGCTTTAGTATCTGAAAGAATTGAATGAATCAAAATTATCACAGCATTAACAAACCCGTTAAAATATATGACTTTACATCGCTCTCATAACATTGAACGTACTGAATACATATTTACACATAACTCGCTTTAATAACGACTTCAGTGACCTTTGCTTGAAATCAATCACTTATATAAATTCATATAATTCCTTGCAAATGTTCATTATGGGCGTGCTTCAAGGAAACCCGCTTTATTATACCTATTATTTTTCTAAGATGAAAGAAAGGAAAACAATTTTGTAATTAGCAGTGAACAAACCTGGAGTTATTTCTCCTGAACAGATCAATTTTTATGTCAGGTTATGCAGGCTGCTGCAGAAATACTTCGCAGAAAAAAAGCTCCTACTTAATGGTAAAATATTAGTAGCAATGGTGTCTCCACCTGGTTAACGTCCTAACATTATGTGGGAGGTATTTCTAGGAGGTATATATTGGAGATATTAGGTGGGTGCAAAAATAATGTCGTTTTCTCGCATATGTTACTATGTGAGAAAACGACATTATTTTTGCACCAAGCTAATATTTCTGCTGTAACCTGTTTGTATATATAAATAAATATACTTGCAAACCGCTGGTCCGAGGGATTGGAAGTAATTTTCAATGTTAAAGTATTTTAAATGTGTTACACTAACAACAAATTGTCCTACGATGTGCCGTTTTTTATTTTTTATTTTTTTAGCGTTTTATGGTTATAAACATACACATATCGGATGATTATTACGTGGATTTATTATTATTAGACGCTATCAGCGATTTTTTTTAATTATTACTGACGATTGGTTGAATTCGTTCAGTTTTTTATTTAAGGTTGTTGGGTTTCTTTGTTAGTTAATGTCGTTTTTTTTTTTAAAAAATTGCCATATACGCAATCCGGACCTAATCTTGCAAAAAACTAAAAAAATAAGGAAAACTGACATATTTTAAGTAAATTTTCGATGCTTTTCATTGGGTAAGGGGGCTGTTTGCAAACACATGCACAATATCTGGGCTGTGCAAGAGTCTCATTTAATATCTCTCGATGTTAAGGGCAAAATTACGGCTTTGCTTTCAGGCGATTAATCCAGCTATTTTTTAAAATATGCCACTTGAGGAGATTCTGTATTGCTATCTAAATTCCTCACATCCCATACCTTAATAATATGAACCTTTTACTCCTTCCCTGTACGCCCTTTCAACAAACTCATTTAATAATCCTCTACCTTGAGTGGACAATGGGCATTGTATTCAGTAAACAATAATATTTAAAAATGGCTAAATATATATTCGTTTTCTAATTTGTTTATTAGTTTCCGAAAAGTAAGAAAATTTAAATACGTTTTTTAATTATCTCACCCCAAACAAGGCAATGAAGTCACTATGACGCAAGGAGTTACTGTGTGTTATAGAATATGAGAAAAAAAAACACTATTAAATAGAGAGAGAGAGAGAGAGAGAGAGAACAATAAAAGAACAAGAATTAATAAGATAGAAGATAACAATTGACATTGCATTTAAATTTTTGGAGTTCAAAGTTGACTGGGAAACAATAAGGTTGACGGACACGATTGTCTTAATTAGTTTTTTTTTTTTACGAATTGGTCAAACCCAAACTCAAACAAAAACATTGTTTTCAATTGTTATGTGTCTACCGATTGAATAGAATTTTATTATAAACAACTGTCTTGTAAATGGAATTTTTAAAGCATTCTGAATGTAAAAATAAAGAAAAAGTGTGCAAGACAATAAGAAACACTACCTGCCAAAAAAAAAGTGAAGTTTTGCTGAAATCGGTTGAAAAATGTAGGAAATCCGATCCCATATATAAACGAACACACACACAAACAACCTGGGTTTTATAATAAGTATAATTCGATATGAGTTGTCCCCCTTTCATTCTCGCGATGCCTCTTAATCGTGTTTTCAAATTGATTTCGTGCAAAAACTATTGTGCTTTTCCAAATTTTGCCGCTGTCAGAACCACCGCAAGGTAATTTTACGTAGTCCTGTGAAGTTTTATTGAAATCGGTTGAAAAATGTAGGAAATCCGATCCAATATATAAACGCGAACGCGCGCACACACACACACAATCTGCGTTTTATAATAAGTAAAATACCATTCTATTCGGATCACTATACTGATTACTATTCGAATCACTATACTGATTACTATTCGAGCGAGTATTATAGAGCAAGTACTATTAGTGCGAGTGCTTTTCGAAGGCGTCTGACGCCAGTATTGTTAAATGGCGTACTATAGTTTGTAACTGCGATTACAAAGTCTCTACTACAACGATCTTTACGAAAGTGACAACGATTATTCGTTGGCATCACAAAAGTGGCAACGAGTGTTCGTTGACCTCACAAAACTGGTGACTGAAAAGATTCTCTGTTGTGGTTAAATGAGAGCAGTTTCCTTTTTAAGGCGTTAAAATTTAAAAAGCTGATTGGAGATACTTTTCAAGAGCAGTTGCGAATTGTACTTTGTTATGGCTGTCGGGTTTACTACTAAGACAGAAGTAAATGGTTGTGTCATCTACGTCAATACCTAGTTAGGGATTGATGACATCAGGGAGATTATTGATGAAGATCAGAAACAGCATAGGTCCAAAGATAGAGACCTCGGGAGACCCGCGTTAGGATGAAATGATTAAGAAGCGTGCCGGTTCTAGACTATCTTCATTACTAGATAGGTTAGGAGCGATTGGATTAAGACAAATCCCATGACACACATAATCCCCTAAAATTAGAGGGTTATTAGAAGTTCGCATAAAGTGTGTATCGAGCCGAATCTAAAAGAAAAAGAACAAAAATCAAAAATAGGAAATTCAGGAAAGAAAAAAATATATTTCAACAGAACTAAGAATGATACAAATTCAATGTACCAGAAACCTGTTCTTTGGGATGGGGTCATCCTTTGGGATGGGGACAATTTCAAGACTGACGATTGATTGATTGACATCCTTTGGGATGGGGTACAATTTCCAATCCCAACGACTGATTGATAGACATGCTTTGGGATGAAGACAATTTCAGGCCCGACGATTGATTGACAATCTTTGGGATGGGGACAATTTCCAGGCCCTCCGACTGATTGATTGACATCCTTTTGGATGGGGACAATTTCAGTCCCGACGATTGATTTGTATTTTAAACCTCACGTGGGTTATTTAATGCCAAAACAAATTTTTGTTGTTAAAATAATTCTTTGCGAGTGAATATTGGATTAACAATTTTTAAGAATAACGTATTATTCAAGATACAAGTCGCACTATTCAACCCATAGCTGCGGGTGGTGAAAATGATGGCTCCGTATCTTTCCCAAGGATATATGCGCATAAGTGAATGTACTGAAACTAACTGCTATTCGAATTCTGCTATCCGTTTTCTCGTTCCGAGCTGTTACCCATTACAGCACCCTGACAACATCGATTGCTGCGGGGTATAGCGGGTGTAACAGAAAAAATTATCCAAATTATGTAACACCAAAATTGTCCTTTTGTTAGATTAAGCTTTGAATCGTTGCATTTTAGAAACGATTAAAGATAACTTACTGGAATTCTTCGAGGTTTTTATAACACTTTTTGGACTCTACTTTCAGCAATAAGAATGTATAATTGCACTCTAAGCTTAACAGAAGAAGAATTATGATGAAGTCGGTCATAAACGAAAATCATCATTAATTAATCATAGCTAAGGATAGGAAGCTCATGAAAGATTGATATAAAGTTCAAATATATATAATATTATTACAGGATTATTTTCCAACTTAATCAAGATGATCTTCGCCCTATCTAACCCTCTAACTTTCTGTCCTGAATTAACAAGGTGCCTCAAATGTTTCACGTACGATTTAATTTTCAAGTTTTTTTTTTCACTGCTCTTTGGACTGTCATAGCTGAAACTCCTCTCAAACGCCGTATGGATGAAGTTAGATCTTTTCTAATTGATCTCTTTAGCTCTAAGTTGAAATGATGATTCCTCTTGCTGTTGTGACCTCCTGATCTAGTTTTCCTATCTACTGTTCTCTCTTTTTTAAACTTATTCACCGTTGACGGTTCTTGAATGGACTTTGAAGATGGAAGCCAGAATATGAATGTTTGTACCATTACTGAATGCCTAAATGATCTTTTTCCTCTCACCATTTCTCAGTTGGGAAGATATAGTGGGGCTGATATAAAACGATTTTAACCTGTTCTCTTCCCCGTTGAATAACTCAACGTTTTTTTTTTCAGTGATTATTACGAAAAATGGAGTTAAGATAGCTAAACGTCTTATCTGAAAACTTGGAAAAAAAAAACTCATTTAGTTTAGTTGTTTTTTAGATATTAAAAATTTTGTCGGGTGGACAATTATGCAGTTACATGGTTTTGACAATTTTGCTGTTACACCCGATATACTTTCCACAGAAATAGCAAAAATAAACGACAACTGATTATGGACTACGATACAGCTTATCTATAGATTACCCTTCGTTAAATCTTTTGTTGAAAACTGCTCGCTGATCGGGTACTTTGATCCGATAAACATCGAGAGTAGACAGTCATCCTGGCCAGTAAACAGGGGGTCTGTGTTCTGATAGACATGCCAACATGTGTCTACTGAAGCAATTCTTCTTGTCAATAGGTTTAGTCAACACTGAAAACAAGCTCTTAACGAAGTATTGTCTAAAGTTTTGACATAGAGTATTGGATACCTCTATAATCAGTAATCAAGTTTATTGGTAAAACTAGCCACTTTTTGGTTGCCCAGGAAAGGAGATGAAGAAATTGAACATAGAATAGTTTGCACTAGGGTTAGTTTGGTCCAACACAGCAAGAGGCTATGAAATCAAAACATTTATCTAAGACCCCAAGTCATATTCTTAAATTGCCTCGTCATATCTAGTCTCTAATATGGGTGTCATGCATGGCACCAAACTCGTTCAGAAATGTCTCAACTTTCGGCTATATACAACTGCTTTCTCAAATTAATAATAAAAAAAAATGGTTTCGAGGGAATGAAACCAACTAGGTGATAGAGGGGACAATCCTACTTCGAATCTCGGGGACAAGCGCTACAGAATCCCAAACAAAAGAACTGTACCAAATAAAAGATACGAAATCGATAGTTCTAGGAACATTCGGCGTAAACATTTTTGCAATAGGAAAACTCGACTAAATGTTTTCGCCGTAGAAAATTTTGCCGTATAGTATTTTGCCGTAAGACAATTTTTTTTTTTTTTTATATGCAAAGTACCTTGTTTTCAAGTATATCTGGCAACACTAACAACAGCGAAGAAGGTTTCCACAATGCAGTACACAGCTCCATGACTAACATGCACCCAAATCTGAGGAAACTAATTGCGTATTTGTAAAAGGAAGAGACATTAGCAAAAGAAAGAGAGTATGATTTAGATCTCGGAGATGCAGTACAAATGAAGAAAATATATCTTGATATCACTGCAAGACTTAAGGGGAAGATGCTTCATTATAGTCCAAAGTATTAGTTTGGAGCAAAAATAATGACGTAGTAATGTCGTTTTTTGACGTATTTTTAACGTCAAAAAACGACATTATTACGTCATTATTTTTGCACCAACCTAATAAAAAAAAAATTTAAAAAAACCTCATTATTTACGAAGCATTTCTTGGAATTTGCACACATTTTTAATTATTTTTTTATTAATTTGATATTTTTTTAGTCTTTTATTTTTTTTATATAAATGTTTACTTTTTAATTTCTTTTCTGATGTTTGACCCTGTAAAAAAAGATATCAATATATACTTGATAACAAAGTATTTCGAATATTAAATTGAGCATTACTCCAAAAGTTTCATCCAAGATAAGGGTATCGAAAAAAAATGCGGCGAAATTGCGTTACGGCAATGTCCTATATGGCGAAGTTTCCTACAGCGAAAATTCCTGAGGCGAGTTTTCCTTCGGCAAAAATGTTTACGGCGAATGTTCCGGACACGGAAAATCAATAAAAAACTTCCAACAGCGACAGCAACTAAAATTTATTGCACATGCATCACGAATTTCAAATAATGGCATAATGATAATTTCTAACGTTCTACACCACTTCGAACAAAACGCTAGGAAGGAAGCCCCCGTTAAAGCTGGAAGGAGCGAAAACAGATATCAATTTTCTTGCAAAGATTTTATCAATTTTAGCCGATACTAAACCTAACCTTTCCGTCAATGAATGCCAAATGTTTCCCGCATGGAAAAAGTTGTTCTCGCCATTCAGTCAGTTATGTACCATGCGTGTTATACGCTTAGGCGATCATGTATCTTTCGATACATGACTGATGAGGGTGTTTTTTTTTCCTGCAGTAGTTTGCCATTTCTTTCTGCGGTAGACGAGTTGCCATCCAAGGCTATAGAACCCGGTCTGCCCTGAGAGAAGAGGAGGATTCATACCTTTGACAAGGGCATTAGCACGTAAATGAATGTAATGGATTCGACTGGAATTCGAACTCGGATCTCCGATTCCTCAATCTGAGCCACTATTACTTCTTTCAGAGCATGGGTTCTCCTGTCCCTTGTAACCATTAGTAATGTTTGTTCCTTAGCCAAACTGTCTGTGCTGTCCTACTTTCACACAAGTTCGTCAGGTAGGTTAACTGCTGCCTTTCCATCCCTCTCTTGCCTTTGATATGCAACGTGAATGTCAAATTCTTCAAGCCCTACTTTCTCATTATATATCCAATAAATTTAATTTGTTTCTTTTTGATTCTGAGTATGAGTATCCTTTTTGTTTCCATATTTTTAAGATTTCGTTGTTTACGCGCTCCATCCAATTCTCAGCATATTTCTGTAGAAGCACATTTCTCTAGTTGCCTCCAGTTTTTTTTTTATTCATCTATGAGATTTTCCAACATTCACTGCCATATACGAGGATTGATATCACATAGTAATTTTTTTATTTGATACTAACGAAATTTTCTTGTTTCTTTGTTCGTTTGTTAGCCTTTGGAATGTAGCTTATGCTAATCCAATGAGCCTTCGGATTATACGATGACATATGATAATGTACGCCACAAAGTCTGCTGGGGCTGCTTCGCAAAGTTGATATATTTGAGAAAGATATTAGACTAATCAATAACCTATACTCTCAGTCAACGGCTTGCATAAAGATAGAAAATGAGTCCAACAAGCTATACAAAAACAGAAATGGGCGTGAGACTAGGACGTGCCTTCTCACCGGACTTATTCAACCTATACAGCGAGACTATTCCGAAAGAACTGTCAGGATTCATTATTAGTAGCCACAATCTTAACAGCACAAGGTATGCAGATGACACAGTGTTGATAGCAGAAACAGAAAGAAAGCTACAAAAGCTCCTACAGAAGGTAGTGAAGGAAAGCGAGTAGAAAGGACTAAATATCAATTGCAAGAAGACATAATGCATGCTTGTTAGCAGATTGGAGTTACCAAAATCAAACTGGGGCGGAAATTTAAATATCTGGTAAGCGTTTTAACAGATGAGGAAAAGAGTGACACTGAAACCCGAATACCTATTGGGTAAGCCAAGCATTCCAATCGCTAAGCACAGTACTAAGAATCAGGGACATTCCGCTAGAAACAAGGAAAAATA
>OZ010572.1:105549855-105562355 GCA_963932145.1 Acanthosepion lycidas
TGACTCCCTTGCATTCAATATGCCCTGTGAGTGTTAAATTCTCCAAAGCCTCTTTATTCCTTCTGTGTCTTAGAGATTTCAACAGACTCTTTCTGATTCTAAGAATAAGCCTTCTTTATGTATTAGGTTTATGCAAAAATAATGACGTAGTAATGTCGTTTTTTGACGTTAAAAATACGTCAAAAAACGACATTATTACGTCATTATTTTTGCACCAACCTAATATTATTGTTTTTCCTTAAGGCTTCCTTATTACTCATATGTTTAGTCCATGGTATTTCTAACATTCTTTTATTGAACTACGTCTTTGCTGCCTCAAGTTACCTCTTCATCTATGCAAAGATTGCCCAACTTTCTCTATTATATACGAGACACGACGTCACATAATAGCTCTGCATTTTTTCTTTGTTTCTCATGAAATTGTTCCTGGTTCTTAATACATTGCTTAGCTTTTGGAAGGTTAATTTCGCTATTGGAATGTATCTTCAAGCTCTGTTTAGAGGCAATGAAATGAAACTCTCTCTCTTCGAAGCTCAAGAAGCCGGATCTCTGCAAATTGGTCGGTCAGGAGAATGTAGATTAACGTTGTCGCTAAGTGATGTATCCTTTTCGTTTATACAGTTTTCAACACCGAAGAAAATCGGCAAAAGTAAATATTACTGACTCAAATGAATAAAATTTTCTTTCCAAAAGCGGAAAGACTCTTCTTTCAACAGCCTTTTGTAAGAATAATGAAATAAAATAATTATACGCTACTGTTCAAAAGTTTGAAGCCATCCCCAGAATTAGCATAGCATGAACCTGGCAGGAGAATGAAAAATGAGAAATAGCTCTTACTTAGAGTTATATATATATATATATATATATATATATATATATATATATTGTGTATTTAGGCAGCAATCCTTCTTTCATGCACATTTCGTTGAATACGACAGACAAGGTGGTTAGATATAGTTTTTTATACAATTTCTCATGCGATCTGATATTTTTTTTCAGATGATAAATTATATTGTGTCGTATTATTCAATGATATATATATTAAGTTGGTGCAAAAATAATGACGTAATAATGTCGTTTTTGACGTATTTTTTAACGTCAAAAAACGACATTATTACGTCATTATTTGCACCAACCTAATATATATATATATATATATATATATATATATATATATAATTGTGTATTTGCTCCCAAATATACAGTTATATATATATTAGTTTCCTTGAAGACAACTGAAAATTCAATACGATTAAGCTTTTTATTCTTTTTTCTTGCATTCGTACAAGTGATTTGTTTTCTGGACATAGTGTGTAAAAACTGTCTAAATATTTATATATAGCCTCAAGTATAAACATGACCCATTTTTATGTATAAGAGAGTAGAGCCAACCAATGTTTTCTACAGCCTCAAGTATAAACCCGACTAATTTTTATCTGTAGCCTCAAGTATAAACACAATCAATGTTTATCTATAGCCTCAAGTATAAAGCCGACCAATCTTTATTTACAGCCTCAAGAATCAAACCGACCTATGTTTATCTATACACATAAGTACAGACCTGACAATTTTTCCTTATAGCAACAAGTATAGCCTCGACAAATATTTGCTTATAGTTTCAAATATCAACACAACTCATTTTTGCCTATTGCCTTACGCAGCTCAAGTTATATAGAATCAAATATAGAGCCGTTCACCTACAGCCTCAAGTACAGACACAACCAATATTAACATAGAGACTCAAAAGAAGCCTGACTAATATTTACCTATAAATCCATGTACGTATTTGACCAATACGTACCTGCACATTCAAATATAAATTGACTACGACTTCAAAAATAGACGCTACCAGTGTTTGTCTCGAGACTTAAGTATAAATCAGATCAATCTGTATTTACGTCAAAGTAAAATGTATTCTAAAACAGATTTCGACATTAAATGACACAATATCGGTTGATATGTCGTAAAAATGAGGAACCCAACCCAACCCTTTAGTGATACGACGCCAACTCGCATCTACGATTGGTTTCCAGCTGAAAGCCTCTAACTGAAACCTCGTAATCGAGGATCAATTTCCCCAGACTGCACCTACTGATGTACACGGGTAATTTTTGAATTACCTACCATAAAATGGATCGTGTGCCGTATCGCGTGGACATACAATCTCTGACTTTAAAAAGAAATTACCTTACCCCGCATTGTGTTACTTTAGAAGGGGGAATAAATCTCAGCTATCGGACGTCCTATTAAAAATATATTTATTTTACGAAATGGGTACTGAAAAGCTATCGGTCCTGGCCACTCCCGCAAAACATTTATCAATGCACCCATATCAGATTTTATCAAGACGACAACCTTTCAATTTCGCTTCTTATTTATACGCATATATATATATATATATATATATATATATATATATATATATATATATATATATATATATATGACACAAAGAAAACTTGTACATTCCTTTTTTCAGTTGAAAAATAATATAATCCATACCATCCTCTCATGGTAAACAAAAATTTTCAACCGAGTTTCTTATTTCCGCTCAGTATTGTCGATTTAACGGTTGTAGAATGTAAAAACGACCTGAAAATACTATTTTATTTACGGCTACTATTAGGCAGAAGGTATTAGCAAACAATATGGCACGAAAAAAGAATCAGTAACTGATAAATATTGGACGCACCTTTATATCTGTTTTTTCTAATGATATTGAACAGGAGTTCAAATCTCGTCGGGGGCTATTTGTTTATTTCTAATTAATGATTTTAATAGTCAATGATACAAAAAAAAAACAAAAACGTATTCACTTCAGTCGAACAATTTTTCACATCTTGATTATTGTACATGTTATTGTATATACGACATTTTGGTCAAAAAATCTCCGGGCATCTTCAGGTGTCCATTATATATGATTTAAATTAATGGTTAAAAACGACTTCAAGCGAATGAACCCAGCATGTCTTAAAGAAGACTATCCTTCATTATATCTCACAGACTGGCGCTACAGAATCACAAAGCTTTAAAAATTGTACCAAATAACAGAAACCACATAACTTGAGGACTTTCAGTGGCAGCAACAATTAAAATGGTTAGCACGTGTTAATCGAAAAGAAAATAATGACATAATGAAGACATTGACATTTCACACTAACTTAACCCTTTGAGCCCTGATCACCGCTTTACCGGTGGTAGAGGAAAATGACGTAATGCCCAGTCACCGGTTGAACGGTGGGTAAACACTTGTAACTATTTTTATATATACCGTGAAACATTGCATGCTAATTCTTTGCGAATTTTGACTCGGGAGCTCAGGCAGAAAGGTTAAAATGCAGGGTTCAAGGGTTAAACAAAAAATTTGAAAGAAAACTCGGATCAATACTAGAAAGAAGAATTATAGTTGATGGACATAAGAAAACTATTTTCCTGAAAAACTCTAAAAAAGAGATTTTGTAAATTCCAACCAACAGTCACGCTAACTGCTCGGTCAATGAATGCCGAATGTTTCCTTATAAAGAAACAGCTAATATTAACATTACTAATAGAGATGAGTAGAGCAGACAGTAAATTTAGTATTTATATGACCTTATCCCTAAGGCAGAATGTGACACAAGGTCATTTTTATGTGAGATGCATGCACATAGGAAAAAATGTCCAGTCTCGAAGACCACTGTTACGCTAACGTCTGTATTAAACAGACCCACACCTCTCTTAGTGCACTGAAGAAAGCGCCTTCTTCTATCTCAGTTGAGGACAGAAGAGATATTACACTTGTTATTTACTCGTCTCAAGACAGTGACGGGATATGACAAAAGGCAGGTTTAAAGTGGGGGAGTTTTCTTATATAAACAAGGACTAAGCAAAAACATAGACATTGAAACACGTGAGCAATACTATATAAGAACAACATGCTATACCCTGTTTGAAATTATATCTCTTTTTGATTCACTCTACATGTCGGTCAGATGAGAATGATAAGAAAGCAAAACCAAAAATAAAAAAAAAAGTCATCCTCTGCGCAGGGGCTCCGAGCACATCATCCGTCACACAAAACAAATCTTTAAAAATAAATAAAAAATAGATAAATAAAAACAAAAAAAATTATAAAAGGAGCCAATCACGAACGTTACCGCCAAAGAAAAACCATAAAACAAGATTTTATGAGCCACCACATTTGCTTTTAAGAATGTCGCTTATAACGACTGAAAGAGAATCGCAGCGGACGTTCGCGTTTCAAATAATCCGCCACCAGCAAGCTCTCAGCGTCACCCCCGGTAACTTCGGTCAACCGACTCGACACGCATCAACTACAGGCCGTGCCATTCGTCTTCTAAACCGCTTCCCTTGCCCGCAACTCTGTATCGGCAATAAAAAGAATTTTATATTAACAATTCTTGTCTTCTTTTACTTTCGCCTCATCAGCGGTACTTGTTTCCAATTTTTTCTCTCGTGCCGCCATACGCGTATTTATAGCAAAGAGGAAATACACCTAAACATGAACAGCAGAAATAGAACTATCTGCCTCTCTAGATTAAGCAAAGTGTTCGATCCGAAACAGTCTAAAGCTTACCTGGATCGACAGGTACCTGAAGAAGGCCAAAGGGTACAACGGCCGAAGAATTGTTGTAACAAAAACAAAGATGACGACATCAGTCGGAATATAAATAACGTGAATCCCTATCAAACAATATTAAAAAGAAAAGAAAAAAATGATCTTTCCAATAGATATTAACATCGATTGTATCTGGGCGATATTAAGGCGACATTCACTCCACTATATTCGAACACACTTGACACCAGGTTTTCACTTAATGCTAACAAGCCTAATCAGACGAACATAAATGATTCTATTTTCTTAAAACTCTCCAGCCTGCCTCTCAGGGCGCACTTCCTTTAACGCGCAAACACGTAAACACCCCCACCCACCCATTCCCATTGACATGCGCACCCCAACTGGATAAGCGGGAAAGTATTTCTTAAGTAAACATATAAACTAGCATTTCCTATTTACATAAGTACACGAAAAAGTAAAAAAAAAAAAAAAAAAATGCTCCAATAAGCATTTCTCAACCCGTGGTAATGGCTTAGTGGAGAGTTAAACAGACGACCACTTGTATCAGTGTTCAATATCTGTTAACGCATTTATAAGATAGAGACAAGAAAGTTTTTTCGAGTCTTCACAAGAACTGCTTTCTCTTCATGGTGGTCAGTTTTTGCAATATCTGTTGTATCAGCGATTAATTACGGCATTAAGGTTTCTCATCCGATCACAAAGTTAGCTCGTTCAATTTGAAAGGTAGTTTTACAAAACTTTGTTAATAGCTTAAGTGTCGGTTTGTTCTTAACTTAGTTTGAATAATAGTTATCTGTTAATTTCTGCTCAAAAGTCAGTCTTTTGGAGCTGAGACTGGAGTTACAGTCCAAGGTGCGTCTCTGACAATACCCAAAGGAATACAGGGTATTGAATTTAGATCCGGCTTGGCTACGAGAGTTGCCGGAAAGTTGTCAGTGTTGACAGTCAACCGTTTTCTTTTCTTTTTTTTTTTGTTGCCTGGACTTACTTCCATAGCCGTGTTTAGAGGTGATAGCAAGACATCGGGGGCTTAAAATCAGAGTTTTATTTCCTCTAGACGGGCTACCTTCCTGGGCTGTCGACCTGTATCTACCAGAATCAGCTGATTATAAGGCGCCAGGTATCAGCATTCGCCCATTCTCCAACTTGGAGCTGGACTTAGTTGTCAGAAGCTACTTAAGACGCATGTCAGAGAAGCATTTAATAGATAGTGGGAGCTTGTTCGCCCTGTACCCCACCCCTGCCTATGATGACAGCCTTTGAAATGTTGTCAATTGGTTGAATACAGTTCAATTAAATCAGCATCGCGCTTATATATTCGGTCAGCGTCTCGGCGTGAGATAGCAGTTAAGGCGACAGTCCTGTTTATTAAGTAGCAAGCTTGATGCTCACTGGGTACCCCATATACAAAGCTGAGTAAAAAAAAGTAATGAGCTAATCTAGTTGACCACTGCTACTCAGTTGTGAGTCCGATTTTAAAACATTGTGTCAAACTAAAATAACCTTAATAAATGATGAGATAAAAATAAATAAACCTCTACATGTGGAGCAGGCCTACGATCAAATCACTTGTTCTCGTTCGGTCACCGAAGTTAAGCAATATCGAGTTCGGCCAATACTTAGAAAGGGGGCCACTTGGAACACGGTAAGCAACAATCTGAAATTCGGGCTTTAAATATGCCTCAAAGGGTTGATAATCCATAAAAGAACTAAACTAAAACTCATGAAGCATTAATACTGCTCCATTTGAGTTTCAATAAGCGCGGTGGTTGGTATAAAAAGGGTGGCAGGAATATATTTTATAACTTTTTTTTTTTTAATTTTCAGTAATAAAATGTTTTGTAAGGCCTACGATCAAATCGTAGTGGAGAGTTAAACAGACGACCACTTGTATCAGTTAAACAAGGAATACAGGGTATTGAATTTAGACCCGGCTTGTCTACGAGAGTTGCCGGAAAGTTGTCAGTGTTGACAGTCAACCGTTTTCTTTTTTTCAAATCACTTGTTCTCGTTCGATCACCGAAGTTAAGCAATATCGAGTCCGGCCAATACTTAGAAAGGAACACGGTAAGCAACAATCTGAAATTCGGGCTTTAAATATGCTTCAAAGGGTTGATATGCGGATAGTTTGCTCCTGTTTCTATCCTAAATTAAGGAATGGGAGAAAATTTCCTGAAAATTTAATAAAAGAAGTAATTGGAATAAGGATATCCAAAGTGGATTTTTATACCAAATATCATTCCGGTGTAGCAATCCAGATTAAACCCTTGCTACAATATAATTGGGTATAATTTAGTTTAGTCCCGAATGACTGAGACGATATTCTTCGTGGATATGCTTATTTTCTGTGTCGTGTTTCTTGGGGACATGGGTGATCATGATTTGGGATTTTCCTCTTTTTATAGATACAAGTATTTAAGTAAATGCTCTGTTTATAATAAACAGTATTAAATAACATTTACCGGCCTGAATGTCCGAGAAAAAATTCATAGAAAACATTCGTCCTTTGACAGGATTCGAACCTGCATCCTATACGGAACCGCCATTTAGCCCGGCGTGCCTAACCGCTCGGCCACAAAGAATCGTTCGGTTAGCAAGGTCGAATTTACTGCTTATAAACTTCAATCTTCCATGAATCTCGTACATTCATAACTGCTCATGGCGTATCAAATGTAAACATTTACATTTGATATGCAGGAGCAGTTATGAATGTACGAGATTCATGGAAGATTGAAGTTTATAAGCCGGGCTAAATGGCGGTTCCGTATAGGATGCAGGTTCGAATCCTGTCAAAGGACGAATATTTTCTATGAAAATTTCTCGGACATTCAGGCCGGTAAATGTTATTTAATACTGTTTATTATAAACAGAGCATTTACTTAAATACTTGTATCTATAAAAAGAACGTTAAACATAAAAAATGTCTTTAACAAATAAATTGTCGGACTTGTCCATTTCTTAATATATTTTCCTCTTGTTGATGACCATATATTATGTCTTCTTGCTGTTGATGTTTAATCTTTTTTTTCTCACTTTCTTTTATTAGGCTGTCTAGGAGGTCCTTTGTTGCCAAGGGTCTTGCTTTCTTTTCTAGCAAATATTTACACAAGCTCGTCAGGTAGGTGGCATTTTCATTCCCCTATCTTAGTATACCCGGTGAGGGTTAAGTTTGATAATTTCGACTTCCTCGTTATGTGTTGGAGTTATTTCGACTGTCTGTTCTTGATTATGAGCATAAGCGTTGTTTTTGTTACCATTTTCTTTAAGATTTCCAGGTTGCTAACTCGTTCTACAGATGGAATTCTCAGTATCTTTCTGTAGAACCACACTTATGTTGCTTCCAAATTTCTTCTCATCCGTGGAAAGAATGTCCGGCTCTCACTGTCATATAAGAAGATGAATATCACATCACAATTCAGCATTTCTTTTCTTTGGTTCTAACGGAATTTTTTCTGTTTTTCAGCGCTTTGCTTAGTTTTTGGAATGCCTCCATCGCTAGTCCAGTGTGTGCTACGGATCTCGGTGTCACATTTTTCGATTCCCTGTTAGAATATCTTCCAAGATATTTAAATTTCTGTATTTGCTTGATGCTGACAATTTCACATCTTGGGCCTTTTTACTTGCTGATGACTACATTTTCTGTCTTCTTGCAGGTGATGGTTTTTATCTCGCTTTCTTTTTCGGGTACCTCGAGGTGGTGTAATGGTTAGCAAACTTGTCTCGTTAGGACAATTACGACTGAATAGTGAGTCTGATCCTCACTGGGTGCCCCATACATTCGGCCTTGTGCCACATCCAAGCTACGCCTGGAAAATCGCTGGGCACCTCGAGGCGGTGTAATGGTTAGCAAGCTTGTCTCGCTAGAACAATTACGACTGAGTAGTGAGTTCGACCCTCACTGGGTTCATCTTACTTTCAGCCGTGTGCCACATCTAAGCTACGCTTGGAAAATTGCTATATTGGGGCACCTCGACGTGGTGTAATGGGTAGAAAGGTTGTCTTGCTAGATCAATTATGACTTAGTAGAGAGTTCGATCCCCACTGGGCGCTCCATACTTTCGGCCTTGTGCCACATCTAAGCTGTACTTAGAAAATCACTTTTACGACCCTGTCTTGGTGGTTCTGTAGTTTCCTTTCCGTGTCAGCCATCAACACAGTGTCATCTCTGTATCTAATATTGTTATGATGACGTCCACTGGTAGGATCTCAAGTTCCCTTAGGATAGCCTCTCAGTACACGGTGAATAAATCTGTCACAAAGACACGTCCTTGAATTATGACCTTTTTTATTTTTGTGTAGCTACACAATTTATTTTCTATCCATATGCGGATAGTTTGCTCCTAATATAAGTTCTGGATTATTTTAATATATTTTTCAATCAGATCGAGTTTTCCGAGCTGTTCCAGTAGATCATTGGGTCGTATATTGTCAGATGCTTTTGTGTAATATATAAAACATAAGTGCACATCCTTCTGCATTTGTATTGCTTTCTCTGATATCATTGTGGTCATAAATATCGCATTTCTTGTTCCGGTGACCTTAACAAGGCTGCACTGTTCTTGTCCTATTTCTGGTCTAATTCCATATCGCGTTCTATTCACCCAGATTCGAACCGGGGTATTAAAATAACGTAATCTAAACTATATCCTAGTTTATACACTCTTTTACTCTTGGCATCAACTGCTTCTTCTATGTGTCGTATCCCATCAGGACGTTGGCGAACATGGCTCTCTATAATTTCCTGTCCTTTGTAGCTATTAATAAAATTTTTCTTTTTGCTGTCTATCCTAAAACTTGTTCCGCCATTCAATTACTCCATTGTTCCATCTCTAGGTAGGTTATACATTGTTTTCTTCTTTCTCGCTTACCTTTAATCTGTTCTGTGAGCATTGCATTTTCTAAGCCCTCTATCCTGATTATTTGTCCTCAGCATCCTTCTGTAGAAGCACATTTCTGTTGCTTCAAGTCTCTTCTTCATCTTTGAAGAGATTGTCTGGCATTCACTGTCATACAAGGGGAGATATTACATAACAGTTTAGTACTCTTCCAACAAAGTTTTTTTTCTGTTTCTTAATAATCTGCTTAGCTTTTGGAAGGCACTTTTCGCTATCCCAATGCGTCTGCGATTTTCAGTGTCACAGATTCCGTCCACTGATAAAGCACTTCCCCGATATTTTAATTTTTGTACTTGTTTGATTTTGATATCTCCTAACCAAATTTCTGTTGCTACAAGTCTCTTCATCATGTGTGAGGAGACTTAACTAGGACGTTATATGATGGCCCCAGTTTACAAATTGATATAAGCACATTCAGTCAGGTACTAGCTGACCAATAGCCTATCAATATGCAAACCAAAGAATCGGAGTAAAAGTTAGGACTGTATACAGTTATATACATCTTATTTAATGAAAAAATGAGGGGGGTATACTGCTTAAGTTGAGAATATGCAGACCAGTCTTATTTTACGCCGATGTGTATAAATTAACCTAGCCTAACTTATACAGACTAGTCTACAATAACTCTGAGCTAGGGATATCTTCTGAACAGTTACATCTGCTCGTCTATTTGAAACTAAAAGATAGATATTATAATACTTTTATGAAAGCTCTCCAGTGAATAGTGATTAGCAAAATAGCCTTGCAGACCAATATTACTGAATCGCCCACATCTATGGCCTTGTGGCAGGCACCCGAAAAGATTGAAGCTACACAATCTTTCTACCTAAATTTTCAGCCATTTGATTTTATGTTGAGGACTTGGAGAGTCGAGTTCGAATTTCAGTCGGGTTCATTACATGATAATACCCTTGGGAAATTTATGAATCCAATTCTTCTCCGATCCCATCTATGGGTAAATAGCAGGACAGACTGGGTTCTATAGTCTTGGGTGTCAACTTGCCTAGGAGAAGGAAAACTCTGTATTCAAAACTTTAACCCTGGCGAAGGATAAACTATGCAGCTAAGGAAAGGATCGTTCGCATTGACTCAATGATCCTGATAACGGTCAACCCCGTTTTTGTATTGAGCTAATCTGTGTAATTTTGAGCGCTTACATTATTGGTGTGTTTGATTTACGGGATATCGATCTTTACCAGGTTATTTGGGTTTACAGCTACATCACGTTGATAAAAACTGGTTTTCGTACGATTAACGTCGTTAAGCAATGTCGGGACCGGTCATTACCTAATTGGGTCACTTCTTGGGAATACCAGGTCCTGCAAGTTTAGATGTGCGTGTGGTGTAATGGATAATGGCTCGGAATTTTTAATTTCAGTTGGGTACGTCATATTCCCTTACGCTCAAATACCCTTGAAAAAGTTATGAATTCACCGCTTTTCCTCCACCTATAGGATAATTAGTAAGACACGTACCACTAAATCATTAATATTTAGAAAGAAATTCAATGCAAAAATATTTTCTGGCTTTAAATAACCTGCAAAGGTAGAGAACGAATCAATCAAACAGGTTATTTAGCGCCTAATTTTGTCGTAGAATACACAGGGAGACATGGGTTTGGCATGACACCCACCTCCGCCTACAGGGCGACTGGCATTATTAAGATGGCTAGCAGTTCCACTGGTAATACGTAACCATAGATTTGACATACGTACAATAAACAAGTTGCCCATTTTCGGGAGAATTTTACCCCTCTAGGCGTCACCTAAACTTAAAGCCTTCGTTTTGTTTTGTTTTTTCAATACACTGTTACCAGTTTACTTAAATTTTTGTATTTTCTTGATTTCAGATCATAATTTTCCAACATATTTGCGAGAAAGTCTCACTTTAAAAAATAAAATTTTCATATGTATAGAAAAAAAGGCATCGGCTCCACCCATACCTCTTGTTGTAAGTTTAAAATATCATCTTTTTTCAATGTATTGTGATCATCTTTCTTTATATTCGTATTTTCTTGATTCCAAACGAAAACTGGGAAGATTTTCAACATATTTCAGGGAAAGTCAGTTTAAAGTGAGTGTATCGGCATTATAGTGAAAAAAAAAAATATCCAAGTCCCTCGGCACATCCCCTTTTAGGGAGACATCAGATGCCGGCTAATGACCCCAGGAGAGCTATTTCATGGGGGAAAACTTTCCCGGCAAAAGCCAGGTAAATACTCAGGCAACTACTCAGTCGTTATTGATCTAACATGACAAGCTTGTTAACCAATATACCGCGTCGAAGTGCCCATGGGTTACATATTAAATACGGCAATTTTTGAGAGAACAACCACTTACCACACACACACACACACATACACACACACATACACACAAATACACACACACATACACACAAATACACACACACACACCACGCATGCGCGTGTCATTCCAAAAATGTGTTTAACAAACACATTTTATTTCTTTTTTTTAATCTTTTCATCCCATGTAAGGCGATAATGCCACTAAGATGCAATGGGGTTATTAAGAATGAGAATACATTAATGACTAGAAAGGACAATAAAAGAACAGTGTTCAAGAAGGCGATCGACGTTGTATTTAAATCTTTAAAGGGTACAGAGAAGCAAGAAAGCGGACGAGAGTTACACAGGTGGGAAGTGCGAGAAAAGAAACACTTAAGACAGAACTTACTGTTTCAACTGTTTAAAACCTAGTTGCCAATCTCGTAGTACGTTTTTAATTCATGCAGTCGAGATAACAAGGAGGCGAGCTCATTAGAACAATTACCAGAGGGAAGCCACGTCACCACGGTAGGAAAATAACTAAAGTCGAAATGGCATATAACATTAACGATCAGTCTTTGAAAAAGTTAAGCAATCTTTTAAACTTTTATTGAACAAAAATAAATGACAGTAGCTTAAGATGGCTTAACATTAACTATAGTTTACGCGTTCGGGAATAGTTAAAAAATCTAGAGCTGAGGTTTATAGGGCGACATTGAGCAAGTGAGAGGGCATCACG
>OZ010572.1:105567355-105619855 GCA_963932145.1 Acanthosepion lycidas
ACGTCATATATATATATATATATATATATATATATATATATATATAGTATGTATATATATATATGTATATGTATATATGTATATATATATATATATAGTATGTATGTATATATATGTATATGTATATATATATATATATGTATATATATATACCTATATATATTTATGTATATGCATATACATATGTATATATATATATATATATATATATGTATACATATGTATATATATACATATATAGACATACCTATGTATATACATTATATATATATATATATATATATATATATATATATATATATATATATATATATATATATATATATATAAAAGTGAACATTGAAGTGGACAATCAGAGTCGACAGGCTGTTTCATACTAGACGCAATCGTATAATATTTATATTTAAATACGGTCTATCTCTGATATTTGAGCACTTTATCCCATAAATATAGCACAACTTAAAACTATATTTCTTTATATATATATATATATATATATATATATATATATATATGTGTGTGTGTGTGTGTATACATGTGTGTGTGTGTGTTTTGTGTGTGTGTGTGATAACGATATGTAATTTTCTATATATCAAGAAAAATTTGCGGGGAAAGATGTATGTTTTCGTTTTAGGAGTTCATCTGATTAAGTTTTTGTTTACGCTGATGCGACTAAACGTGTGCATCAATGAGTGATGCTGAGCATTTTAAATTTCTTACAATGTTTCACCATTCTTGACAGATCATCCGTTATCACAATATATGTATATGTATATATATATATATGTATATATATATATACCTATATATATTTATGTATATGCATATACATATGTATATATATATATATATATGTATACATATGTATATATATACATATATAGACATACATATGTATATACATTATATATATATATATATATAAAAGTGAACATTGAAGTGAACAATCAGAGTCGACAGGCTGTTTCATACTAGACGCAATCGTATAATATTTATATTTAAATACGGTCTATCTCTGATATTTGAGCACTTTATCCCATAAATATAGCACAACTTAAAACTATATTTCTTTATATATATATATATATATATATATATATATATATATATATGTGTGTGTGTGTGTGTGTGTGTATACATGTGTGTGTGTGTGTTTTGTCTGTGTGTGTGATAACGATATGTAATTTTCTATATATCAAGAAAAATTTGCGGGGAAAGATGTATGTTTTCGTTTTAGGAGTTCATCTGATTAAGTTTTTGTTTACGCTGATGCGACTAAACGTGTGCATCAATGAGTGATGCTGAGCATTTTAAATTTCTTACAATGTTTCACCATTCTTGACAGATCTTCCGTTATCACAATGTGGGATATTTAATAACAAAGGTGACGTAGAAAAAGAATCTAAATGAAATCAGCTCGACTATATACCCAAAACACATTAAAGCAAAATAAAATATATTTACAATTTCCAGCACACCAACGTAAACAAATTTAGTCTGATAATGTCCTAAAGAACGAAACGCGTCACACGAAAACCTTTTCCACTTACATCTTTCCCCATACATATATATATATATATATATATATATATATATATATATATATATATATATATATATATATATATATTTATATATATATATATATATGTTAACATAGAGTTTACCGTTGCATCTAGCCATTTGAACATTAAATTGATAAGACCTTGCCGCCAATCTAATAGAGCGTTTTAGTTCATAAAGTGTAGGTATAAAGTTAATCCGAACAATTACCGAGAAAGCATTTAGAGAAAAAGCACAAAAGCTACATGACGCCGGTGAGAAAGTGACTCAAGCCGAGATGTCAGGTATAATCTTCTAGATTCTTCTTAGGGTTTTATCAAGAATCTCTAAATATATAGCAAGAGCACCAGACTAGATGTGGCCTCACTATCCAAAGCAAGCTAGAATGGTAGACTAATAAATATGTAAATAATTATTAATATCAAAAACTAATTTTCTGTTTATACTATTTATATTCGGACTATTGCTTCCATCTTTGTTATTATCACAAGATGTCGGCCTTTCTACTGTCCATGTCTAAATTCACAAACCAATATCTAAGGATACGCAATTCATGAACCGACGCCTTAATTAAATAGGCTTTTTCTCACATTGGATACAAATGCCAAAACGTTGTGATAACATCAACAAAGATTATCAGTCAGTTATATACCATGCGTGATACACGCTTAAATAATCATATATCTTTTGATACATAACTGACGAGGCATAATTTTCCCGCAGTAGGTTGCTATTTCTTTCTGCGGTAGACTAGTTGCCATCCAAGGCTACAGAACCCGGTCTGTCCTGCTATTTACCCATAACTTTGGCGGGGGGGAGAGGATTCATACCTTTCCCAAGGGTAAGGCACGTAAATGAATTTAATGGATTTCACTGGAATTTGAACCCAGTTCCCCGATTCCGCAATCTGAGCCGCTATCCATTACTCTACCGTGCCGCCGAGTATAAATATTGTAAATAATGATAATTCCTCATCCCAGAATTTTATGCAGAAACTAACTTTCTAGTTTCAGAATACTCTAGGTGGTTACACTCTACGACCGTATAAATAAGAAATAAAAATACTTCCAACTCAAACTTACATCCCAGGTTAAGAATTAAAAAAAAAAAACTTCACTGATTACAAGGCCCAAGGGATACTCAAGGCAGAGAGTTAATCGATGAGGTTGTTGTATGGACGTAAAAGTGCAGTTTTAGTATATGTAGGTTATATAATGGTTGACCCAAGATCTGAAGAGCTTAAGATGGTAGCCGTCGGGGAAGCATCCTCTTCGGAGCCTGTTTAACCAAGTAACGGTTCTCGACAAGTGTCTGTCTGAGTGGAATTTTCTTTTTAGCAATAGAATATCGAAGCGAATGACAATGATTATTGTGTATGTGACAAGACGAGTCCTAGCTGTAAAAGTTTGAACTGCTGGAACTAACGAATGTAGCTCGTTTGAACATATACTTTTAAAATAGCGATAGAGTAACGATGCGATCTCAGCATCACACTTCGATAGGAAATATACTGGTCGTTCAATAAGCGTATTGAAAATGTAGAGTTTGAGTTTTTCGCGCATGAGTTGATAAAACTAATAGATGTTTTTTTCTTCGAAAGAAACCGTTAATTCAACGTCAAGTATTTTGTTATTTAACTGACCTGGGAATTCTTTAAGCAGAATGCACAGAGATTACATTGCTTTTTGATAGAAGTTTTAATCCATATATAAGTAAACCTGTCAGGGATTGTTTACGTAACATTTAGTATAACGTATACAGTCTATTGGTTCGAGCAGTGTCATTATATATTTAGAATGAACATATATAATCAATCCAAAATACATCCGTTAATAAGATGTCATTTTAGACGAGTATTATGTTTATCTATATATTTAAAAGTGCACGTGTTAAAACATTTTTGCAATAATAATAACAACAATAAAAAATAGAAAGAATAAATAAATAAGAAAAATATTAAGGAGCGAGAATAATAATAGATCAGGAATTAAGAAGACAGAAGACAGCGATTGGCATTTCATTTAATTTTTTGAAGACTACAGTTGATGAGAAAGCAAGAAACCGGAAGTGAGTTCTAGAAGTCTGAGAAAAGAAAGGCAATAAAGCCACTAAGAAACACGGAGGTACTGAGTGTGAGAGAATCTAAGAAAAAGAAAATCATTATTAAGAAGCGAGAAGAATAAAAGACAAGGAATTAAGAAGACAGAAGATAACGATTGACATTGTAGTTAGATTGTTAAAAATTTTATAGATGTTTTTATTTAAAGATCGAAGTTCATTCGAAAGAAAAAAAGCCGGAAGAATGTTCTACAAGCGGAAAGTGTGACAGAACAAACTGTTAGAATAGAACTTACGGTTTCAGCCGTGTCTGTGTTTGTATGTTTGTGTGTTTAACTGATTTTTATTGAGACACTAAATTTCTCTCGATCGTTAAGAATTGTTTGAAAAAAAGTATATTTATATCTATACACTTCTAATTATAAGCGCAAAATTTGTATATATATATATATATATATATATATATATATATATATATATATATATATATATATTACACTCATACACGTACATATACATATATATATACCGTTGTGTATATATATATATATATATATATATATAACACGCACACACATGTAAACACACATGCACACACACACACATATATATATCGCTGTATATGTATATATATATATATATATATATATATATATATATATATATATATATATTTCATGTATTATGGTGTACTATGTAGATATACATACATTTATATGTATATGTCGTTTCGTATATACGTATATATGCGTGTACACTCATATATGTCACGTATTATCGTTTAGTTTATATATATATATATATATATATATATATATATGTATATATATATGTGTGTGTGTGTGTGTGAATGTGTGAAACGAAGTTCCACTCAGACGGCTTAGTTTTGAGTGCTGCTACTTCGTTCATTAAACTCCCGAGAGGATGCTTCCCCGATTACGATAATCTTCAAATCATGTGTCAACCATTATCTACCCCACATATACTCATATTCTGCATTCACTTTTTTTACTTCTGTCCATACAACATTATTTTGTAAAAGAAAACGCTTGATCTGGGGTAAAAATTCAAGTTGGTGTTTTTTTGTTTTTTTTCGTTTAGTATATATATATATATATAAGTCGATCGATGCTACGCTTGTTCTGGTAAGGTTGGGAACGTTCCGTTCCCAACCTTACCAGAACAAGCGTTCAAGGCTGTAAAAAACAAAATTTTCAAAGTAAGATGATTTCCGCAACACAATCTTCCATCTACTCAAAGTGTAAACGTGATTAGCGTTTACATAATTAAAATGCTATCATTAAAAACAAAAAGGTAGATACACCCCTAAAGATGTACTGTGGCCTTTCGGAGATGTTTCACGTTTGTAGAACTTCCTTTTATTGATAGAGAAAAGCTAACGATTACGGCTTTTGCAGTCATAGCGTGGAGCTAAATATTTGTGTACATTTTTGTTCATGCATGCGTAATTGTATTGATTGAGTGTTTTTTACGGCTTTTCAACACTGCTGATTATTTTAAAACAGAGAAAATATTTTTAGATTGCAAGATTTTGGGGGAGATAATAATAACTTACTGGCACTACTAATTAATCCATAGCTGGGGGAAGTGGTGGATTCATGCCTTTCCCGAAGGTATTTGCACGTAGATGAATATAACGAACCCAACTGGAATTAGAACTTGCCTCTCCGATTGCCAATTACGAGCCGTTATCCATTACACCAACCGCACATCCAAGCTTACTGCACCTGGTATTCCCAAGCGGTTACTCATCTAGGTACTGACCAGGATCGACATTGTTTAACTTTGAAGATCTTAAGAAAACCGGTCGTAAGCATCGTAATGGCTGTGATGATATTTAATATACATACCTACATACATACATGATGATGGTTGTGATGATATATATATATATATATATATATATATATATATATATATATATATATATATATATATATATATATATATATTAAATATCATCACAACCATTACGATGCTTTATCCTCCTTACGGATTACCTATTTTTTCATAAACTATATATGCATATATATATATATATATATATATATATATATATGGTTGAATGCAAAATTATGTTTTTAATGGGGAAAATGCAGTTATATATGTAGGAAAAGCGTATATGTGTATTCGTACATTAGAATGTGCGAATGTATATGAAGAGAGAGAAAGAGAGTGTGTGTGTGTGTGTGTGTGCACTCACGCCGTTTGAAAAAAATGAGAGCGAGCCAAAAGTTTCTCGGCCTGTTCTAGAAGCCCTTCAAAAAATGTTTAGACATTTGGTCAGATTATATATATATATATATATATATATATATATATATATATATATATATATATATATATATATATATAAATTCTTACTCTACTCTGTACACATCATAGAAAAGAAAACTGCATGCAAAGTACACACATACCCACAGACGCACAATTAGTTACAATATACCGGAACATGTGAATCGAGAAGTTCACAATTTTTCACGATCAATGTATTTTTCATTTGTAATTTCAAACAAAACGCTACATCTTTTTCCAGAATATATCCAATAAACAGTCCCGTGGACGCAAAACGACAAGTATTTATTCAAAGCGTTTAACCCAATGCAACAATTGGATAACCAACGTATATCGAACTTAAACACTAAAGTCTATTACATCTCCACACACGTTTATTGCATGATAGAATGTATAAAGTGGTACCTGTCGTAGATTGATATATAATTACCTAACTTGTATAACCAGCCAGTTCGTCTGTATCGTGATTTCGATTTTTTTTCGGTACACCGATATCTACGCGCATTGATAAATTAAATAAATACAACACACAACGTATTTCCACTCGAGAAAATAGTAGTTCCATACAAATAATGTTTATTTTTATATTTGTGCATATCTACGTAATAAAATCGTTTTTTTTTGTTTTTTTTAATTCTTATTCATCGATTGATACGCAGCTCTGTGTATAAATAAATCGTTTATCAATCCCGATATATATACAGACAAGCAAGTGTTCAAATTCAGAAAAAAAAAAAATTTCTTCTCCAGTAAGAAAAATAAAACTTACCTTAAAAACGTATTTTTTTTCCAATTTATAATTTTTCCTTTGAGCTTTTTTGTTTATATTTCTGTGGGTGCAATAAGTTATCGTAAGTTTAATAGTTTGAAAACATCCAGATAAAACACCTTTGTAAAAATTATTGTTTTGTTTTTCTTTTTTACCAGATATATGTAAACGTATTTCCTTGTCTTGTCTGAACTAAAAACTACATTCACTGTATTTCACTGACTACTAGAAACTTTTTGGTTGGTTTATAAGAGAGGAAAAAAGACTCGTGGTGTTGGAACAGTAGAAGTGCTGTCCCATTCTGAAAGTATATATATACATATATATATATATGTGTATATATATGTATATATATATATATACATATGCATATATGTATGTATATATATATGCATGTGCGTTTATGAGTGTGTGTGTGTGTTTGTACGGAACTCCGAACTGACAGAAGAATATACAAACATTAAGTCAGTTTCATTTTTTTTCTTATTTTTTTTTTTGTTAAAGCGTCGACAGGAAATCTAAACCAACCAGTTCGTCCGTAATATGTGAGAGTCCGCGCTTTTGCGTAAGTGCGTGTGCGTGTTCGTAGGTAGGTGTGGCCAGAAAAAAGTATCTCTCTTTCTGTTTCTGTGTCTCTTTCTTTCTTTCTTTCTTTCTTTCTTTCTTTCTTTCTTTCTTTCTTTCTTTCTTTCTTTCTTTGCTTCTCTCCAACCAAGTCATCTCTGTATTTACTATGTGCAAACGAGAAGAGGAGGGAAGAGATACAAAAAAAGAAAAAAGAAAAAAGAAAAAAAAAGTTCAACCAAGACGATTCTTGTACAGTGGTTGTGCTCAACAGCGATTTATTTTCTTTTTTATGTTAAGTACTCTGGTTTCGGCGGATTTTACAAGCATCAGACTAATGGACGTTTATATATTTATTTTTTTGAGGTGGGGGTGCTTGATAAAGATCAAACTTGAAATAGAACCTCAGGATATAATGTTATGCTGTCATACATTTTACCACTGAGCTTAACCCATAAATCGTTTTTCTTACAGAATATCAAATCTATCATTAAGGCATATATCAGTACAGATTGGAAACACACACGTGCATGTATGTATATATTTAAGTGTGTATCTATTGTGTACTATATTCGCACTCATATTAGTCCGAGGTGTCTAGTACAAAAAGGGTCTTAATAATCGAGTAGTTTGTAATTTTTCTCAATACGCAAAAAAAAACGGTGTTCCTAATAAAAAAAGGGGGGGCGTCTTGAAATCCATTTAAATGGTCAAAATAGTGAAATTAATAAACCTTTTATTCGTCACAATAATTACGTAAGTTCGTAAAATTTTCTCACTCTCTCTTTCTCTCTCTCTCTCTTTATCTCTCTCTCTCTCTCTCTATATATATATATATCTCTCTCTCTCTCTATCTATCTATCTATCTATATATATATATATATATATATATATATGTATATATATGTAATTCATCCATTTTGTCTTTAATTTTTTTATTAAATTTTTCCAATTTGTTGGTTTGCAATTTACGAAAACTAGTTTATATATTCACACGCACACATACATATATATATATATATATATATATATATATATATATATATATATATATATATAAGGTTGGTGCAAAAATAATGTCGTTTTCTCACATATGTTACTAATATATATATATATATACAGGAAATCCAGTTGATTTATAATCCAAGTGAATCCTATTAATAAAAATGCTAAAACTGATTCACAGAGAGACCTCAATGTTTTATTCAAACAGCATATAATTTATAAACAATAGGAATTAGGATTACCCATAATATATATATATATATATATATATATATATATATATATATATATATATATATATATATATACCACAATATGTGTCTATATCTCTGAGATTAGGTATGACGATTACTTACATTATTTACACTATTATGCTCATCTCCATTGCCATATTCACATCGTTTCTGCCGTTGTACGCTCCGGCCTTCTTCAGCTGGTTTGAATTTCGAACGCTTTATTTCGTTCACCGGGGTAGATTGTTCTAGTTCCAAGGGTCATGCCTCTTCCGGATATCTCAGTTATTTCCCTTTTAACTCACCTTTCCATATATTAAAAACGATATATAGATTTTGTGTCGATTAATTTTACTTGAGTTTTCCAAGTTACGAACAATCCTTCTCAAACAAGAAGGAAATTCTATTAGAAACTGCCAGAAGCTTATTTCGAAAGAAATGTACTTTCTAAGTCATCGTCAGGGTATATATATATATATATATATATATATATATATATATATATATATATATTGGGTACGATATTAAGCATTTTACCCATAAATATAGTATACCTTATATATATATATATATATATATATATATATATATATATATATATATATAAAGGATACGATGGGTAAATTCTCGACATTTTATATTTTTAATTTGCGCAAGCGCATTGTTTGTTTTTGATTTTGTCGACTATACAGTATATTAGGATCAGTTGGGCACCATCTGTGAGAAAAATAGCACCATGGCGTAATTCACTCCGCCATAAATTTTGAAACGGCATGCTATAATACTTGACATCCGCGCCGGAATCTCTAATTCGAACATTTCAGAGTGTTTGGGTGTCAATCTGAGGAAATTGCAGAGGTATTGGAAAGAATCTAATGGTGATTACCAAAGTGTTTGGAGTGATCATGAGTGATGTTGACGGGGCCTCAGAGTCAACATGGAGGCCTACATCAAGTGCCTTGAGGAGGTAGTGCTGCCATGGATCAAGAGGGTGGCTGCTGGAAGACTCTGTGTCTAGCAACACGACTCTGCACCTTACTACGCAAGCAGGAGAACCCAGTCATTGCTGTCAGACAATTTCTGCGACCACATCACCTCTTACATTTGGTCACATGACTCCACAAACTGCAAACCCCTTGATTATTATGTGTGGGGTGCTGTTGAGCGAGAGAAAAACAAAACTCCTTGTAACACCAAAGGTGAACTGAAGGCAAGTATTCACCAACTTAAACAAGGAGACCGTCAAGAAGAGTTGCAGATTCCAAAGTCGTCTGGAGGCCGTAGTTGAAACAAATGGCGAATTTATTGAATAAATTTACTCGTTAGTGTTTCAAGATAATTTTGGTAAATATGTCCGTTAAAATGAGATGTAAGTGTTATTTTCATTATTACGTAATTTAAACGACAATTTATCCATCGCACCCTGTATCTGAAGCAGTTCTTCAGAGACCGGCGACGATTAAGAGTAAACGAGGCTCCTGTGGTCGAACATTAATACTGAATAATGAGTTCATTCTTCACTGCCTACTCCATTATTAGACATTAAATAACCCATGTTTCGATATTTCATAACATTTATCAAAATACCTAAATTACCCTCAGAAATAAAATACCGTTATATATATATATATATATATATATATATATATATATATATATATATATGGAAAGATTTCAATTTTTTGAGAATAGTGCTTCTTGGTATGACACAAACTTTTCAGCAATATCTATATAGTGAGATAGTGAGACGTAGTAAAAAAAAAATCGACAAATAATAAAAAAAAATAATTTTCCTCTTTTGTCAATGCACTTAATTCAATGGCGAATCACATTGATGCGTGGAGTGTAGCGGTTATCAATGCTTAAATGGGAATATGTGAGCCGAGTTCATATTTGTTGCGTTCGCTTTTGCACAAATAACATTGGGAAAGACATAAATTCTTTTCTAAGGGTTAAATAGCAGAGTAAACCGGACTCTCTAACATTGGGTGGTAATCAGTCTAAGAGAAGGCCAAGATTGGCAGTTAGGTCTAATACTTTTACTTTTGAAAATGCTGGCATTAACAATTAGGGCAGATCAAAGAAATTTGGAATGCTGATGTTGCACTCAATTTTATAACACAAAATATCTTTTTTCCAAATCGTTACTATTTTCAGAGGAAACGAGTTTAAAGATTAAGTTTTGGTTCAAAATCATAGCTTTGGAATTTCGTTCCGGTGATCAGTGACAGCCTTGTAGCACAGACTTATAAAATTTATAATTTCCTGAAGCTTTACAAATTATATACGGACAAGATGAATGGCTCAAGCACATTATTACTAAATCACTGTGTCATCAAATAAGACCATCATTTACATCAAAGGGAAATTATACGGAACAATTTAGGTATATAATGATGCAATATATTATACAATGCAATTGTTTTAATGCGATTTTCAATAAAGAATGCAAATTTACATTTTGTCTTATAATTTATGCCCGTAAGTATTTTGGTGTTATATAAACTTTTATCTATTTTTTGTTTTTATTAATTCTGATATAACAATCCTTTTTGTGATCTTTTACATTTTTTACACCGTTTTTCTTTATCGAATGCAGTAACATAAATTGCATATTTTGCTTGTGGTGATTCGTAATTAGAATTCTGGCTTGAATATATTTTCCATTCAATGTATCGAATACAAAAGATATTAAATTTATTTGGATTTATTCTTGGGATAGTAAAATTTTGAAGTGAGTTTGTAAGCAAAAACCTGCAGAAATGAGGTATTCTGTACATTTTTCCAGACGATCTTTAAAATTAAACACTCAACAATTGGTAAAAGCTATGTATCTAAATTTTGGTGTCGGTACTTATCCCAACAAATCCCAGCTTTTACGCAGAGTGCAATGTTTATCTTATAAAATAAGTGAAAATCAACCCGCCTTATTTATCTTATAAAATAAGTGAAAATCAACCCGCCTTATTTATCTTATAAAATAAGTGAAAATCAACCCGCCTTATTTATCTTATAAAATAAGTGAAAATCAACCCGCCTTATTTATCTTATAAAATAAGTGAAAATCAACCCGCCTTATTTATCTTATAAAATAAGTGAAAATCAACCCGCCTTATTTATCTTATAAAATAAGTGAAAATCAACCCGCCTTATTCGATGATAATTGTTTCTTCTCCCGTATTTCTCATTTGTGGATTTTTCTGCCGGAACCCTGCTTTTCTGTTCGAAAATTTAAATGCAGTATCAGTCGTCATCTTTTATATTCTTGAAGCTTGTGCTTTTGTTGTTTTACTCTGATTCTCTTACTCCTAGCAACCTCTTGCAACATAGAGACTTGTTTGGGGTGAAATGATTATTAAAAAAACACTTACAGGAAGCAATGTGAAACAACTCTAATGTTTTTCACGTGAAGTCATAGTAGTTCAGATATTAAAGGAGAGAACCTGAAGAGGCTTAATATCGCCTGTGTCCTGGAGGGACATAGCATTTTTAAAAAGATCGAACATTATATAAGGAAAATTCCAGATCAACATTTTGCTAATAACTAAACAACTGACACAATGATCCAACCTCGTATGCACATTATACAGGGTTAATATGTTCGCGTAGACGTCAGTTCATATATACTCCCAGAATATATATTGTTTCACCATTTAATTAAATGCTAGCATAGTACCTGTCAAAAATGGTGATAGTATATACGGATGGACCGGCACTTTCTCGTATCCAGAACATATGCATACTCTGTTTAGGATCGGCACACCTTTAAATCCACTCTCAAGCCAGGATCAAGGATTAGAATCTGTTTATCTCTAAATTGTGCTTCTGTTTTCGGACAGGACACAACAAATAAACACGGGGAACCTGGGTCCTGGGAATTCTAACCACCTCCCCGGTTGCACCAAAAGAGAAAACGTCGGTATAATATCGACGCCAGCGAGACATTTGTTTGGGGGACCGGACAATTTTTACATTTCGCCCATGCGCATGCGCTTGGATTCCCCACTTTAAACCGGCCTTGTGCCATAGCCTTTCACCGTTAGGGGACGAGTAACAAATGTAGTATTTATTCTATCTCTTAAAGCTATGAAGGAAGCCTGGTTCCAGGGTATCCCGACCCTGCGGTAACACATTCGTCATTGTGCTTAAGATTGCATATAGACGCCAACGGGATAAGAGATTGGACAGTTTTTGTCCCTCAGCTGTATGCCGTATATATACACAGCATTAAAGCGACCTTGTGTCACATCCTGTCACCATGGTAAATAGTGAATTAGAGTGGAATATCCTACTCTGCTTTGTTTGTGCCTTCGGACAGTTCACAAAATATAAACGAGGAAAGCCTTGTTCGGAGAGTTGCCGCACGGACTGTGTAGTTTTTAAGTGGGTAAATTATTGTCGATACCCGACTTTAAACAGACCACATTCCAATTCCTAAGTTCGTAGCAGGGATTAAATATAAGTACAGAGTATCTCTTAAAGTTCCACCGCCGTATAACGGTGCGGCAAATCGGCGACGTGTTTCTACTTTCGCGCAATCCGGTGACGGGATATGCCACAAGTGGGTGCACATAGGCCAAGTACAAAAATTGCCCGGTCCACAGAACAAAAGTCTCGTTGGCGTCGATATTCTACCAACGCTTTCTCTTTTGGTGCAGCGAGGAAGTAATGAAGGAATGATGAGAAGCCTGACTCCGGGGATTCCAGTATTGCAAGCAACATCTCGCCCATTGCATTAGAGTCGAAATACTCTGTCGCCTGTGGGATAGTGAGCGGAGGACTGGAAAATCTTTACTCGAAATGCATATGTACCTCGTAAAGGGAATCCAACGGGAAATCGACTATATGAAATCCTACGAACACGAGGAGGTAGGAGGGTAAATAAAAGAGCTGGTGTATCAGCGCGCTCGAAGAAAGGTGTCACGTGATATATATGAAATCATACGGCGTTTAATATATGTGGACATTTCGTTTTGTGTGCATACACGTACGTTTATGGCGTGTGACATAACGAATCAGTAATTTTTCGAGAACATTGTGTATCTGGAAAAATGACTGGTTCGTTGTCCCTCTCCAGTAATTATTTGACTTCTCCTGTGATATTCTATCTTTACAGAAGTCAGATAAGACCTAAAAATTGGACTATTTTTTCACCCCCAAGCAAGGCAATAAAGCCACTAGGACGCAAGAGGTTAATGAGTTCTAGAGAACATGAGAAAAACTACTATTAAGGAGAAGGGACGATAAAAGAACAAGAATTAAAAAGACAGAAAATAACGATTGACATTCCATTTAAATTTTTTGAAGATCAGAGTTCACTGGGGAAACAAGAACCCGGAAACGGAGATCGACAATCGAGAAGTGCGATAGAAGAAACTGTTAGCATAGAACTTACGGTTACATGTATTGTTATCGTATTTGGGCTAGAGCTACGTAATCCACACTTTCCAGCCGTGGCAGATTTCAGAAGCATTGACGCAACCTTGTGGGTGATGAATTATTTCCCAATCTACAACTCTTTTCCTACTGTCTTAAGCCTATCGTTACTCTATCACTATTCCCACGGAAAATATTCTAACGAGTTACATTTTTTAGTTCCACCAGATCAGACCATTACAGCCAAGACAAGTTATGCCACGTACGCAGGGTCGAATCATCCGCATCCCTTTCATATTCCATTAGTAAGAAAGAAGTTGCATTCGGACAGCTGCTTCCCAATAACCGTTTCTTTGTGGGACAGACTCGTGAGAGGATACTTATTTGATCACTACAATCTTAAGGTATTCAAGTCTAGGGTGAAACGTTATCTACATACAACAACCTCATTTAGTAACCCACTACCTTAAGTGGCTCTTGGGCCTATATTGATGGAACAACATTAAGAAAAACATAAATCACCACATAACGAAGACATACAAATTTTAAATGATTTAAAAGATTCTAATAGTCAAATGTTTAAATTAGACTTTTATTAAAAGTGTCTTAGGCGTCGCACAAAGCCGCATGTATGCGACACGAAGCAAGGATTGAACTCACTTTTCAATTGCAAGTGATCTAGAAACACAAGCTTTCTAAATATTACAATACATCCGGGCGTTCTGAAGCGTTTAATTTAAAAAGGAAAATGATTTACCAAATGAGCCACGACTCGCATGTACAAGCATATGGCAGCCAGCAAGGATCGAACTGACGACTCAGTCGTAAGCAATCTAACGAGACACGCTTTCGAAATATTACGCTACATCTGAGTGCTCTGAAATGTTTAATTTAAAATGAAAAATGCTTTACCAAATGAGCCACGGACGGCATATGCAAGCATGTGGCAGTCAGCAAGGATCGAACTCACTACTCTAGAAAAACACGATTTCGAAATAGTGATTTTCTAAGCGCTGCTTAGACGTGGCACAAGGCCGGAAGCATAGAGCACCCAGTGAGGATCGAACTCACTACTCAGTCGTAATTGTTCTAACGAGACAAGCTTGCTAACCATTACACCATGCCAAGGTACCCAACATGCTTTCGAAATATTACACTACGTCGGGGTTCCCTGAAATGTTTAATTTGAAAAGAAAAATGTTTTACTACATGAGCCACGGCCCGGATGTGTAAGCATATGGCAGCCAGTAAGTATCGAACTCCCGACTCTGTCGTAAGCAATCTAACGAGACACGCTTTCTAAATTTTAAACTACGACGGGGCATTTTGAAACGTTTAAATTAAAAAGAAGAATGGTTTATCCAATGAGCCACTGTCTCCATTTGCATATGGAGGAATCGTCTGTTTAACAGGAGTTAGTTTTTCTCTTGACTTTCTTATCAGTCTAACCAACAGCCGAGGCGCCTGCACTGAATGTGTTGGGGGTTTAAGTTCTCAGCCTGTGTCTGTACGAGGTACTTTGCTGCTGGTGTGCATCTTGGTGTGCATATTTTTCTTTTCTTTTTGTTCACGTGGGAGACTACGCTCACGGGCTCGGCGTTGTACGTACGCGTTGTTTATTTTTTTGTTTTATCTTATTTTTGCTCTAGATTTTTTTTAGGGTGAGAACGCTTTATTATTATCATAATGCTGGTTACTGTAAAGTGGGTAAATTATTGTCGATGCCGTGTCTTGACACGAGCAGTTAACGTGGATGCTTCTCGCGTTCTCTCGTATCTCGAAAGACTTCTGCACTACAGTTGATGAGAACGAAGGACGGGAATTATTCTACATTCATAATACAACAGAAGTTCGGTAACCGAGGAGATGTGTGTGTGTGCGTGCGTGTGCTCGAGCGTGTATGTGCGTGTGCTCGAGCTTGTATTTGTATGTGTGTGTGTTTAATGCTACCCTCTTTATCTTTTAATCTTTCTACCTCCCAAACGACTATATTCTTTATTTTTTCTCTACTCCGTCTTTGGCTTCTTGCGTATTTCCCTTATATTTGTATGGCTTTCCTCCTTTCTTTCTTTCTAACTTTCATTCTTTGTTTCTTTTATTCCCTATCTCTGCCTGGATTTCTCTTTTCTTTCCCTATTTATTTATTTATTTATTCTTTCTTTCTTTTTACTTATCTTCTCTTTCTTTATATGGATTTCTTTTCTTTCTTTTTTCTTTTCTTTCTTTTTTCTTTTTTTTCTTTTTTTCTTTTTTTTCTTTTTTCTTTTTTCTTTTTTTCTTTTTTTTTCTTTTTTTCTTTTTTTCTTTTTTTTTCTTTCTTTTTTTCTTTTCTTTCTTTTTTTCTTTTCTTTCTTTTTTTCTTTTTTTCTTTTTTTCTTTTTTTTCTTTTCTTTCTTTTTCTTTTTTTTCTTTTTTTTCTTTTTTTCTTTTTTTTCTTTTCTTTCTTTTCTTTCTTTTTTTTCTTTTTTTCTTTTTCTTTCTTTTTTTTCTTTTCTTTCTTTTTTTTCTTTTCTTTCTTTTTTTTCTTTTTTTTCTTTTTTTTCTTTTTTTTCTTTTTTTTCTTTTTTTTCTTTTTTTTCTTTTTTTTCTTTTTTTTCTTTTTTTTCTTTTTTTTCTTTTCTTTCTTTTTTTTCTTTTCTTTCTTTTTTTTCTTTTCTTTCTTTTTTTTCTTTTCTTTCTTTTTTTTCTTTTCTTTCTTTTTTTTCTTTTCTTTCTTTTTTTTCTTTTCTTTCTTTTTTTTTCCTTTTCTTTCTTTTTTTTTCCTTTTCTTTCTTTTTTTTTCCTTTTCTTTCTTTTTTTTTCCTTTTCTTTTCTTTTTTTTTTTTTCTTTTCTTTCAATACTGGTTTTCTCTTTTCCGTTTTCACCCTTTCTAGCCCTCTCTCTGGTTTTATACTTCCTCTTTCTCTCCCTCATTTCTCTTTGATTTCCCTCTCTCTCTCTCTTTCAGTCTGTTTTCTCTTTAAAGCACGTTCTCTCCTTGATTTGGATTTTTCTCCTTTCCCTCTTTTCTCTCTTTCATTCTATGTTTCCCTTTTTAATGCGCTTTCTCTCCTCGCTTTTCTCTCTCTGGATTTCTTCTCTTTTTCCGATCACTCTATATCTCTCTCTAGGTTTTCCCTTTTTAATCTCTCTCACTCTGTCGTTTTCTTTCGTTATTTGGCTCTCTTTTCTTTTTTTTTTTTTTTTTTTTTTTTTTTGGTTGGTGCAAAAAATAATTACGTGATGTCGTTTTTTGACGTTAAAAAATACGTCAAAAAACGACATTACGTCATTATTTTTGCAACAACCTAATACTTCGGTTTCCATCTTCCTCTATCTCTTTTTCCTCATACTCCCCCTCTTTGATTCTCCTCTCTCATTCTTCTTTCCTCCGATTTATCTTTCTCTCCCTTTTCAATTCCCCTCTTTTACATTTATATATATATGTATACATATATATATATATATATATATATATATGTATGTGTGTATGTATGTTCGTGCTTTATTATCTTTCTCTTTACAGCCTTTTCTTCAACTTCCCCCTGCGTCCAGCAAATTGACCGCTATTCAGCAAATAGCCTCCGTCTCCGGTTATTGATCCGAGCTCGAGGCCGGCGCGTAGGCTCGTTTCTGATTTCCTGATTAATCTTGAAGCACTATGACCTACTGAGAATAGTCAATGTGCCAATAGATTAAATTTTCTTTACATTCATTTTTTTTACGGTTCCTCTCTTTCTTATCACTGAAATGTCGTCTTTTTATTACTTCTAATAAATACGAGTGTTGATCAATAAATCTGTAACCTGAACTTTGACCTGAAATTCTCACGGTATAATGTTCGATGTCTGTCTGTCACCAGTAAATTAAATGCATTGACAATGAATAAAATTCTGTTAAAAATAGTGTTGTAAAATAAATGCTTAGGCTACTGACTTATTGGTTTACATACGTAGTTTTACATACTTACTTTTATTGGTTTCGAAGTACCCTTCCTATATATCTATATAAGTCCCTAGACTTGTAGTAGTAGGTATCAATCCAGTGTCTCAGATCAGGGTCGGTGCGTACTACCCCGAACCCCCCGACCAGAGTGGTGAGGTAAACCTGATTGGGAGCTCCAGGCATTGCTTTGTGACTCCCGCTATCTTATCAACATTAGCTTTTTTCTCTCTACTTTTTTATACGTTACAAATTAAACTAAGCACAACTGACTATTAAAAGGATGAAAAATGTTCGCGTATTTTGACCTCATTCTCGGGTTTCCTTTTTTCTTTGTCCAAATCTGTGAATTTATTTTGCTCATGCTAAGTCTTGAGAAAACACTGAATAATATTCACTATTTTTTTTATCCATAAGGTTGAATTAGCTAAAATTCTTCTACTTTTTTAACACGAACAATCTCAAGTTGATGTCCAATATTGTCATAGAACATTGTTGATTTATTTAAAATGGAATGATCTATTATATCATATCTCTAATTTGTATTTAGATACATTAGATTTATTTTTCAATTTTTCTAGTTGAATTGTTCATCTATATTGCATATGATCCATTATTGTATATAATTAAGTTACAATAAAATTTATATTTTATATGAATACTATCTTATGGAAATTGAGATGTAGTAGTTGGGGGTTGTATCATAGATTCGGTGGGGTTTGTATCATAGATTGGGAACATGTGATCCTTACACCGACCTTGATTATTATTGTTATAAGGAGTTTGATCCACGGTAGGCTACACCAAATTTGAAGCTTTTTTTTTTTTTACCAGTATATACCAAAATGAATAAATACTTTGAGCAGAGGAATATTTATCAAGATTTCTATCATATTAAGCTCAGATTTATAAACTTTCATGATTAAATAAAAAAAGGCATCATCTGTTTACATAAATTTAGAAATTACTATAAAGCAGTTTAAAAGACGTTAATTTTAACGCATAGAATTTCAGAAGACTTTAATGGAAATCCCGTGTGAGTACTTTCATGCAAAGGTATGAATCCACCTCATCACTGTCCGGCCAGTGATTAAGAGTAGAGCAGAGCGGCCTCTTTAGCCTTGGTTGGCAACAAGTTTAGGAGAAGGACATATCTGAATTCAAAATTGGGTAATGGGCTACTTGCTACACAAACCATAGCAGCAACCACTAGCGTGGTGAAGACGTTACCCCATTCTCCATCTTGGAGCTTAATGGCTATCAAAAGGAAGAAGGAGGAGTCTTGCTGACCATTGTTATCAGATTGAATCATAATTAATTTCTGTTTTGGGGAACTAAATGTAATTATGACTTGATCATCCGTTCCTTAAATACATCAAAAGAGGTGAATGAGTTACATACGATAACGTTCGAGCCAATAAGCAGTGTATCGATAAGAATAAACTTCGACAACCGACCCAAAGAATTGAACCAACCAAAAATTAAATGCACATTTATACGGTCATCAGTTGCAACGTGCCCATAAACATTTAGTCGAAATGCTCTCTGCGTTCATCAGTAGAAAAAAATGTTGTTCTCGTCTGTGACAACGCAAGGTGACATGCAAGTATGACTAAAACATTAAGGAAGAAAATGGAACGAAGTCGGTCTGTTCTGCCCGTTCTTCATATCCACCTGATTTTGTGCCAAATGATTGTGACCTTTTTTTGAGTGCTGCAAAAAGCTTCGATGGGGGGGGGGGAAATATACCTAATGAAAAACTAGAATTAAGAGTTTGTTGAAAACATTTTTCACATTGAATTTTACCCAGTGTTACTACTTCGATACATTTATCGAAGTCGTTGCAAATAACGAATATATAATTGAATAAAATCTATTGTACTTGATGTTTGAAGAAAAATAAAGCTGATAAACAAAGACAGAAATTATTTATGTCTCATACTTCTGGCCTTGTGTTAGACAAGTGTTTTTTAACCTCTTTAAGCACACCTGGGGGTAAATGAAAATATCACGAAACGCTTAGCAAAATTTAAGGGTATATATTTTTTAAAGCATTTCGCCTTTTCGAGACTAACGGCAAGGTTAGTTTTGTCAGTGATACCAGACTAGCTCCTGAGGCAGGAGTAAATAGTGGTGTCGTCAGTATAGATGCCTACTTGGGAACTGATCACATCGGGGAGATCGTTAATGAAGTTAAGGAACAGAGTAGAGCCCAGAATAGAGCCTTGGGGAACACCTGCGTTTGTGGGAAAGGAACTGGAAAAGAATCCATTAAGGGTAATCTTCATTACGGTTTGACAGGAATGATCATATCAAGTCAAATAATCGAGCTGAAATTCCGTATCCCTGAAGCTTACGAAGAAAGCCAGCATGTGAAACCCTATCAAACGATTTAGAGATATCTCGAGCTTCTCCGTTATTGTGAAGTGCTTGGTAAACAATTCCAGTTATGGCCTTGAGCTCATCAGCTGTTGAACGGACAAAGCGCAAACCATATTGCTTATCAGAGAGCAGATCAGGGGATATAACGTGCTTAAGCACTTCGACATTGATTAAAGCTTCAAAGACTTTGCTGAAGGGTGGTAGGAGATTGATAGAACGGTAGTTAGATGGGTAAGGAGGGTCTCCACAGTTCTTAAAGAGAGGTACAACAGATGAGGACTCCCAACTGGCTGGAAAGCAAGATTCATTGAGGCAGTAGTTATATAACTTGGAGAGAGCAGGGGCCAGTTCAGGCGCACATTTCTCCAGGACAATGGCGGGTATACCGTCTCCACCGCTAGCCTTATGGGAGTTTAATTTTGAGATGATGCCCAATGCCACCGCAACTCGCTCAATAGAGCCTCGGTTCTAGGGTGAGAAATCGGGTGTGGGTACACCGAATGAGTCGAGCGTTGAGTAAAACAATAGATTTAAAAAAACAAAACAAACACCGACAAATATGAACTTACTTTATTTTAATGTTTTTATTCAACTATTTGCGTAGAATATTTAGTGTGAAACCTGTGTCTGGTGTTTTTTTCGCTATTTCTTCAATGTTTGGTGGAATGTGCGATAAGTCGACTTTCATTTCATCTTCTGTTGAGCGTATTTGGTTCGCTTCTTCTTTTTGATGTTATTTAGGTTTGAGAAGCCTAATTCACGTAAATAAGAAGTAGAAAATTGCATTCAAACAGAAAAAGCCTTTTTACCTAAAGTGGGATATTCCTTTTGTATTAAAATCCAAAATGTATCACGAGGCACCATCGAATGTTTTCTTTTGAACTTTCGATCACTAAAAATGGCGACCAATTCTTCTTCTTCGAATAACTCAAGTTTAATATTAGAAGGAAATAGTGAAAAAATTATTTGAAAAAAAATTTCAACTTATTCATTTATTCAAATACTAACGCTGTATTATTACTGTGTCCACACACACATACACACAGATTTTATATATGTATGCCGCGAAAATAGTTTTGGCACCACACTTAAGAGGATCACGCTGCACATTAGTGTGCCACGGTACGGAGGTTGATACTGTGTTTCTGTGATAGACTAACGTAATTGGTATCTTTTGCGTGTTATAACGCTCCCACAGGTAAGAAATGATCTATATAGCTGATGATAGTTCTACTGGCTTTCTTAAAGAAGAAAACATGCAAAACGCAACTACATCCTTATGGTTTATTATTTATTTTTTTAAAGCAATTCACCCCAAGCAAGGCGGGAGTGCCACTTGCACGCAAGAGGTTACAGAGGATTGAGAACAAGAGTAACGAGGCGTATTTGAGGAAAAGATACAGAGAAGAACGGGGAATAAGATCAAGGTATCAGATATCGATTGACATTACACTTGAATATTTAAAGATAGTTATCGGGGGAAGCAAGTAAGGGGAAGGTAGTTCCACAGACGGGAAGTGCGAGATAAGAAGCTGTGTGAGTAGAAGAGACGGTTACATTTAACTGTTTGGACAGTGAAACGGTGGAACTGATATGCTATCCTTGTAGCTGGTTAATTCATGCAGTCTGGGAACCAGCGAAAGTAGCCTGTCGGAACAGTTGCCGTAAAAATACTTGTAGAAGAGACAGAGGGAAGCCACGGCACGTCTGTGAGAAAGCGACTGTTGACTAGATGTCATATCAGGACCTATCACATTGTATATTCGTCTCTGGATTTTGTCGAGAACATTGAAACATTATACCCGTAAAAAAGGCTGAAGAATTGATCGGCTGAAATATTTCGATAAAAGTATTAAGAACAAAAGAAATTCCACTGTCCGGAAAAAAAATGCAGTTTTAACGACTATTATCAGTTATAGATAATAGTGATTTATTAAAACAAAAAGCAAGAAGCAGCCAGTGAGAATCAAACTTACTACTCAATCGGAACTGATCTAGCGATGCAAGTTTGTTAACCATTACACTTACTCGATAAACATTTGGACATTCATTGTTTACCTTCTTTTTTAATGTGAAATTTTGCAACATTTCGATATGACAGAAAAAAAGAGACCAAAAATATTTATCATCTAAAAATAAAAATACCCAAAATATATTGTCTGTAATTTTGACTATTTAACATTGTGCGTTGGTTAACAAGCTTGTCTGACTAGATTAATTATGAGAGAGTAGTGATTTCGATCCTCACTGGGTGCTCCATACTTTCAAACTTGTGTCACATCTAAGCTTCGCTTAGTACATCAATATAGGGGGACTTCGACGTGGTGCATTGGTTAGCAAGTTTCCCTAGCTCAATTACGACTGAGTAGTGAGTTCAATCCCTCCTTTCGGCCTTGTGCCACATTTAAACTATGCTTAGTAAATTACTATATTGTCTGTAACGGGCATTTTGATGTGGTGTAATGGCTAACAAACTTTTATCGCTAGATCAGTTACGACTGAGTAGTAACTCTGAAGGCGACTCTCTTCTTAGGGATATTAAACTTGAGAAGGCTGAAGAATGGACCGGCTGAAATGTTGTGAAACAAGTACAAAGAATCACTATTTGGGATTATCCCTTGAATAATATAACGCATATATTAAATAATTTAATAATCTTATAAATATCTTCAATAACTTTGCAAAAAATTTAAATATCAAATAAACTCTTGAAAATTTTGATAATCCTCAGATATTTTGAAAACTTAAATATCTCTTAATTAATATGAAATATCTCTTAAATAATCTAAACTATTTTTGATAATCTCTTAAATATTTTGATAATCACTTAAATATCTATCAAAATAATCTTTTTCATTAAGCTAAAAATATCTTTTAAATAATTTTTAAAATCTTTTAATCTTAAATACCTCTTGAATGGTCTCTAAAATATTTTTGATAATCCTTTAAATACTTAGATAATCGTTTAGATATTTTTTCATAATCGCTATTAAAGTATGAAATATGTATTAAATATGACTTAAATACGGTTAAATATAAAATAATCTCTTAAATATTTCTGATAATCATATAAACGACTATAAAATAATTTTGCTTTTCGATTGCATCAACGTAATTATTATACATCATCCAACTTAGCCGAATTACGGCACAAAAAGAAAAGCCTCGAAGATAAAATTTCTGACTTTCTAAATGAGCGAACACTGCCAAAAATCATTGTGAATGGGAAAATTCTGCTTGTACATTGTTCCTGAAAACATTTTCTTTTTATGTTTACATCAAAAGGCTGTTACAACAAACGTAACTAACTTTACATCTGGTTTCATATGCTATTTTCTCTACCGTGGAGGTACGCCGACCGTCAGACGTCCTACGGTTCAAAAGCCACCTATGTAGCCTATTCACTCGAAAAGCAAGAGTTAGCGTAGATAAAAAAAGAAGAGAGTTATGAAATGTTAATTTGCATGCATGGAAATCTACGAAAACAAAAAGGTTTACAAATATAATAATAAATGATTTTAATTCTCAAAAATCAGTCTGGATCTGGAGAAGCTTTCGTGTGTGACTTTGATCAACACAATATCAGGATCTTACTACCCGTTCATGGGGTTTGAATAAGAGTCGGAGGTGGAATGTTTTACGCTAAAAAGCGAGGTGGAGGATGGAGTCGGCAAAATATTAATGACTTGAGCATTGGAAATCCGCGTAAAGATATTAATGGTTCTCAAGAGAAAATAAATAAACAGAGTTTGGAATACGATGGGGGTGTAATTTTTTTGCAAAAAATAATAAGCGGCTAAGAATATTACAGCACCAAGAGTATGTAATTAGGACAGTAGGATGTATGTGCATTCGGCAAAGTATCCATAAAATTTCGGTACACTAGACACAGGAGCCATATAATAGACAGAGGACACGGAGTCCATACGATTAAAGGACATTAGATTCAGGGGCCGTATATTTAAGCACAGTAGACACGGGGACCGTACGATTAAGTTGGTTTCGGGAGCCGTATAATTTAGACACAGTGAACACGTGGGCCGTACGATTAAGAGACATTGGTTTCAGGAGCCATATATTTTAGGCACATTGAACACGGGGGCCGTACGATTAAGAGACATTGGTTGCAGGAGCCATATAATTTAGGCACAGTGAACACGGGGGCCGTACGATTAAAAGACATTGGTTTCAGGAGCCATATAATTTAGGCATAGTGAACACGTTGGCCGTACGATTAAGAGACATTGGTTTCAGAAGCCATATAATTTAGGCACAGTGAACACGGGGGCCGTACGATTAAGAGACATTGGTTTCAGGGGCGTTACAATTTAGGCATATTGAACACGTGGGCCGTATGATTAGGAGACATTGGTTTCAGGAGCCATACAATTTAAGCATAGTGAACACGGTGGCCGTACGATTAAGAGACATTTGATACAGGAGCCGTATAATTTAGGCGTAGTGGACAGGAAACTTGTAAAATTGAGGAATAAATGATCTTGGAGCAGTATAATTTAGGCACTGTTGATACGGGGGGGGGCGTACGATTGAGGGACACTGTAGTCTAGAACCGTATAATTTAGACAGTGAGCAGGGGGTCCCTTGATTTGTTGGACACTGGATTCAGGATCCGTATAATTTATGTACAGTGGACACGGGAGTCGTACAATTGAGGAACACTGGATTCAGTATCCGTATTTTTTAAGCATAGTGGACATACGGGAACCGTAGGTTTGAAGTACTCTGGTCACATGAGCCGTATAGTTTAGGCACATTGAACATGGGAGTCATACAATTGAGGGACACTGGACACAGGTACTGTATAATTTAGACACATTGTACCCGGGAGCCATACAATTCTGGCACTTTGGATACGTCTGCCGTACGACCGAGAAACACTGGATAAAGGAACAATATAATTTAGACACATTGGGCCTAAATTATAGTGAGTTTATGATTAAAAGACATTGTATATGACAGATGAACGATTGAAGTGCATTGGACAGGGAAACTGTTTAATTAAGGCAGACTGTAAATGGGAGTCGTATTCTGATTGAAAATTGTTCCTGAAGACATTTTCTTTTATGTTTACATCAAATGGCAGTTACAACAAAGGTAAGTAACGTTACATCTGGTTTCATATGCTATTTTCTCTGCTGTGGGCGTACACCGATCGTCAGACGTCTTACGGTTCAAAAGTCATTTATGTAGCCTATTTGTACACAGTAGAAACGTCGGCCTTACGTTTGAGGCACTGGATACGAGAGCTGTATAATTTTGTCACACAGGGCACGAATTCGTATGAAACCATTTTATTTATAAACATTCAGCATCAGATGCATGGGTTATTTTGTTTCTGTTGGCATTCCAGAATGTATATTCCTCGATGCCCTTAGGCGTGGAAAAGACCTTGGTTTCGCTGGGAAATTTTACAAGGAAACTATTTTTAAGGGATCCTGAACTAATATAAATATTTATATTATTTACAGAAGTAATGATAATTTTTTTAGGGTACGTCTGTAAGTTTACACATATCATCTCATATTCACTTTCTCCCTTCGCTCACACACACACACACACGCATATGTACATATATATACATATATATATATATATATATATATATATATATATATGTGTGTGTGTGTGTGTGTGTGTGTGTGTGTGTGTGTGCATGCACATTTCGTTGAATATGACAGACAAGGTGCTTTGATTTAGTTTTTATACAATTTCTCATGTGATCTAATAATTTTTATCTTTTGAGATGATAAATTATATAAAAACTGTGCAATTGTTCTTTTTTCCGAGCGCTTTCGGCTATACATTTAGCCATTTTCAAGGTTGAAATATATTAACAGTTAACAAGAAATAATTTGTTGTATGTAATTATTTATACAATGTTTTCATTTTCAAAACACGTTCAAGATATTGTGTCCATGTTCACAGTTGAAAGAAGGATTGCTGCCTAAATACACAAATTTTAATATATGTATATATATAAGGGGAAGAGGTTATAGTAGTTCCGAGAGAAAAGTGTGTATATTAAACAGAAGAGTTAAACCGCAAACGTTTTTGGTTGTAATGTGGATTTACGCACGTGGGTAAATCAATAAATTCGCACTCCAATGATTAAAAACATTTATTTGGTGCAACATTTATTTTCTGCGTGATTAAGTCTTTCAGTGCACTTAATACAAGGCTTCTCCATTTCAAGCATACATCAAATATTATAAAGTGAAAATTTCGGATTAAATTTCAGATAATAACTAAAGAGAAATAGAAAAAGACAGAGTATGTAGATTTGCATGTGCATATGTGTGTGGGGGTGCAGAGAAATCAGTTTTAGACTAAGGATCATTGAAAGATATGAAACTACCGTTCATTATAAAGTATTGATTCCTCAGTCCGCACTGTAACAATAAACACTATATCCCCAATATTGAGCAATCTCCCCAAATAAATATGTAGAAGAAAACGTGTGTGAAAAGTGAATAAAAGAAGTTATTAGGTTGGTGCAAAAATAATATCGGTTTTTGACGTATTTTTAACGTCAAAAACCGACAATATTTTTGCACCAACCTAATATCTTCAAACACAGCTCTACAAATTTAAATAATTTTATTATCGTGTATGAAAACAAATTTCATTCTTGTTTAAGTTGAAAGAAACAAGTTATAAAGTTCCTCGCAAACAAAGTTCCTACGAATTATGTTTTGTTCACAACACAAAAGAAATGAATTGTATTAGTATAGCGTGAAAGGTACAGTGTGCTATGGATTAATTGTCGTCTAAAATTATTCAAAAATGAAAACAACACTGACATCTCATTTTAACAGATATATTTATCAAAATTACACAAAAATATCATGAAATATTAAGGAGTAAATCTATTCAATAAAATCGACATTGGCTTCAACCACGGCCTCCAGACGACTTCGGAATCTCCTGCAAATCATATGGACGGTCACCTTGTTTACGTTGGTAAATGCTTCCATAATCCTTGCCATCAGTTCATCTTTGGTGTTACAAGGAGTTTTGTCGGTCTCAAGCTCAACTACGCCCTACACATAATAATCAAGGGGGTTGCAGTCTGGAGAGTTAGATGGCCCGATGTAAGGACTCATATGGTTGCAAAAATAGTTTGACAGCTATGACTGGGTTCTCCTGCTTGTAAGGCATGAAGAAAAGTCCTTTTACCAGACATAGGGTCTTCCAGCAGCCACCCTTTTGAACTATGGCCCCATTACTCACTCAAGCCACTCGATGTAGGCCTCTGTGTTGAGTCTGAAGACCTCACCAAGAAATTCGGGAGTTCTTTTCTTATCAGAACGATCAGAGTGAATTTTCCGAGCTGCCGTACCTTAGTAATCACCATCAGACTCATCCAACTCTTTCCGAATCCTCTACACTTTCCTCAGACTGACACCCAATCACTCTGACATATTCGCACTGAAGCTTCTGGCGCGAATGCCAAGCATGTCTTTTCTAAACTTCTGGCGGAGTAAATTGCGTCATGGTGCTCTTTTTCTCACAGATGATTCTCAACTGACCTTACTATACTTTGCAGTCGACAAAATAAAAACAACCCACATGCGCGAAATTGAAAATATAAAATGGCGACAATTTACCCATCCCATGTGAATTCTTAATGCGAAAATTCACGATTTACGTTACATTATATGAGTATACGATGTAATTCCAGCAGTCAACCAAGCTGTCAGCTGATAGTATATGTACAGCTGCTACAATTACGCAGCGCTTATATATCCCCTCCCGGTATTTTTCGTAAGATAAACTGTGCAAACTGCTTTATGAAAATACTTTAAAAACATGAAATAATTTGCAAGAAGGACCATAATGTTCAATAAGTTAATCTGAGTATGCTAAAATTTGATTATTTAGTATTATTTACATCTGATGGTCTAATTAAGCTGAAGAATAAAAACTACGTAGTTACGTTACGCTATTTGTAAGGAAAAAATGTATCACGGGAAGTTAACAGTTAGATTTACTAAACTCAGAAGTTTTATTGGTTAATAAATATATTCCCCAATTTTTAATTTCGATTTTTAGTAGGGAAAAGATTGTTAATCATTTTCTGGCTGTAAGACTTTTTTCAAAGTTTGACAACATACAGCGGTTTTTACCAAAACTTCTACAAAACAGAGATTGGTTATTAAATTTCATGACTCGGCAGCCAACAAAGAAAGTAACTGCAGTACATTGTCAGTCGTTTTAATGAAACTTAGAGGCGACATGCTGTTTCATGCTAGACGCAATCGTCAGGCCTGACATTTTCTCTATCGTTTTGGGATCTGATGAAGCCTAGAATAGCGAAACACTTAATCAAATCTAGTTTCAATGGAACGTTTTCCATTTGACAAATTTCTTAAAAACTTTGTCGGGATTCTACATCCTATTTTAAACATACAAACACCTCCCCCCACACACACGCACGCACACACACACACACACACACACACACACACATATATATATATATATATATATATATATATATATATCACTTGTGACTACGGCGGTCGGGCTTGTCCAGCTTAACCCAAGTAAGTTAACATTCAACTATATCTATTTCTAAGTAACTTCAGCTGGATCCATAATTAATATTTTTTTAACCCCGTGCTTCGAAATATTGACCGAAATACATTTCGTTGATATTTTCATAATAAAGAAGAAAGACAGAAAGAAAAAAACAAAGAAAGAAAGTAAGTAAAAAAAAAAATTGAAATAAAATTAATGTGGATAGTCGGACTACGTAGATCAGATCCATATCAGAGCCATATCTGAGCTGGAGACATTTAATAGCCAATGTATTTCTTGCTTTAATTTTATAGATAATCATTTATATATCTGTAATTACTTATATGCCCTGTTATTCAAAGAACACATTTTTATTTCAACTTATTTTTTTTAAATATCCATTTTTAATTATTTATTCCGTACAGTATAAGGTTTTTTTTTTGTTGTTTTTTTTTTTTGCATAATATATCAATTGAAAAAAGGTAAATTAAATTTAATCCATTTGCGAAAATCAAACAAAGCGTTAACTCGTCGACTGGAGTGTTGGGACTGGGGTAATGTTGAAGAAATATGATATCAGTCACGCAACCATAAACAGCAACAGAAGTTGGGTGAATCGGCTGCCTTCGGTCTAGAAACACAATCTGATTCAGCTGTGCGACCTCGCGTCCATTACCATTCCCGTGGCCGTATGTAAAAACAATACCTGCCTGCTCGCGATAGGAATCTGCTACCATTGTTAAACGGATCACTTCTCCGTTAAATCACTACTACACACGTTAAACGTTGAAGACAGACTAGCCGCAAATGTACACGAATAACAAATGTAACCTAGTCCAATCGTATAAATATGTAACAACTTTACCAATGAGGGTTCAACCCTCTGTTCATCAGGATAACTAAACCAACCTGAAGATCCAAGGAGTGGTAGATTGGTAAGGTTGTTTAATTAACAACACTCGATAACAAACCCTTTGAAAATGACTAAAGTGGCCGAAAACACTTGGATCAAAAAATACGATTGACAAATTTTCAAAGTCCATTCAAGAACCATCAATAGAACGGTGAATAAGTTTTAAAAAGAGGGGATAGTAGAGAGGAAACCCCGATCAAGAGCACTGAAAAGGACGAGGGATCATCATTTCAATTTAGATCTAAAGCAAACAATTAGAAAGATGTTTGGCACGTGAGAGAGGAGTTTCAGTTTTTACAGCTCAAAGAACAGTAAAAAAAAAAAAAAAAAGACATACTATCTATATTTTGTTAACCGGAAGTTCTCCTTGTCTCAACAGTTATAGCATGTCAGACTTAATGGTTCCGTATAGGATACAGATTCGATTCCTGTCGGAGAACGCATATTTTCTACGAAATTTCTCGGGCATTCAGGCCGGTAAATGTAATTAATATTGTTTAATTAAAAATAAAAAAACACAGCATTTACTCAAATAAATGTATCCATAAAAAATAATGTATAAACAGAAAATATATTAAAATATTTGTCGGATTTAATCCATTACATACAGAAAGGGTTTTTCCTATTTAATGATTTGGCTCAGCTTTTAAGACTTTTATTAAGCTATGGGATTATAATCAGATGGACAATAATAAAACACAATCCTCCCGACACATAACGACTTGTAGGCGCGCCATAAAAATATCCCTCACTGGGAACCATCTAAAGGATGACCGCAAACATTAGCCTTGAAATTGATACTCTACCCAACCTTAGCAAAACCTCTCAGAAGATGATAAATCTATTGATAAGAATTAACTCTCTGACTACTTAAGGAAGAAAAATAGTCTAGTCATTCCCACAATAACGAATGTTATAACGGACTATGCCTAAAAACACACGCAAACCGAAAGATAGCTTATTCCTAAAATTTCGCTTGAAGATGAAACGGGACTAAACACCTCAATTCAACTTAATTTTAATAATTATCTGGATGGTTTCGGCTCTCGTTTTTGAAACATGAGAACTCTTATGTAGCGAAGAAATCATATTTTTAAACAAGAAATATTATATATATATATATATATATATATATATATTGCATCTGCAGAATCAGCGAGACAAAAAGTCACGTTCCTAATTTTGCCGATAGTAGGCGTAGAAGAACTCGTGTGTAAGAACTTGACCAAATTTATCTATCATAACTTTACCTCGTGTAGGCGGTTGTAATAAAATGTTGTCATCCTTGATACCATACAATCAGTCAGGCATATGTTAATAGTTGTGCGTGCGTGCGTTTGTGTGCGTGTGTAAAATATTGATGCAAAAATTACAGGTGCGTTTTGAAGTTAGTACTGTTAGTGCATTTCCAGTTTTTATTCCAGTTATTTATTGCTCTCGTAATCAGTCAACTGTAATACATTGTTTTGAAGCCACGCGAATAATTCAGTAGTTTTTAAAATGGCTTCCCTATGACAGCTTTGTAACACTTGTCTTTCTCGACCCAGAAACCCGAATAAAAGATTTTGTCGAAAAAAGTAGCAAGTTTGCCTCATGGTAATAACAAAGTTAGTCGTATCTATACAAGAAACATTCAAGATTCATTGACCGAACAGATTAACCTAACGCATCTGCCTAACTGCCGCTAGATGGCGTTGTATAAAGCTATATAAAAAGAAATGATATAAAACCATTTTCTTCTTGTTGTCTTTATCTCGTTTTCCCTCCGGAAGAGATTTATTTAGTCCCAAACAAACTTAGTATCGCGTTGAATACAACACTATCTCCTTTTAAAAAATATATATGGCCACGATAATATCTTCACTACAAACTTTCACATATCCCTTGTATCCTGTTTAGGATTAGGTTTCCGGTTCCTTCTAAATTCTCCTTCAGCTCTTAAAGTCTGCACCTGAACTGTAAAATTTTATTCACTATTTATTTGATTTGATTTTTTTCTCTCCTCCGCCAAAAGAAATATGTATGTTCACCTATCGTCCAGTTCACACTCCTCCCTGGTATTTTAAACAGGAGTAGAGGTTTATCGTTTACTTCCTGTTTAGGATTGTGTTTCCGGTCCTTCTAAAGTCTAATTCAGCTCTATATTCCTAACGCTTGTCCTTTTCTTTATAAAGTAACCTTCTACCTTGAGTGGTTTGGGGGATTTGTTTGGGTGAACATTCGTAAAAATTAAAAAAAAAGAATATATATATATATATATAGGTTGGCAATAAAGTCACTATACTGTGACATTTTCATTATTTACATTATTTGGACTCGTCTTCATTGCTATATTCATAACATTTCATGATAATCATAATACCTCGTCTCAGAGATATAGACAGATATAGTGTATATCTGTCTATATGTCTGATTTATAATAAAAAGGCAAAGTATTGGAGCAGGTGACAAGCAGTTCTAACAGTATCGTTAATTAATTTACTATTGTTTACCATATTTTTTGTTATTAACCAGAATTACCCTGAACCATTTTAATAATAAATTTCGGAAGTGTTGATTGATTGCTTTGTTTAATTGTTATTGTAACTGTATAGTGATTTTATTGCCACCCTGTATATATATATATATATATATATATATATATATATGAAATTATCCCAAATCATGAAACAGGAAAAGGCCACGACAAACCGGTATCCCTTTTCCGTTACAACTTTACTGTCGGTTGAAACTTTCGGGAAAGTTAAACTTCTGAAATTCACTGTTAATGCTCTTTCTAATATTGATGAAGTTTCCTTCTAGCCCTTTTGTTTAGAGTAGTGTGAAAAACTATTACAACAGACTACAAATGGCTAACTATATGTAATAATGGAAAAAAAACACCTAAGTATTTTTTAAAATGATAAAATAAGGAAAAAAACAAACAAACAAAAAGCAACAGAAAACTGAATGTGGTTATGTAACTATATAGATCCGTCGTCAGAAATTTAAGAATTTGAATTTAAAGCTATATCTTCAGCGTTTTTTGACGTAAAATTGTAACTGACCTCTGTTGCATTTTCAACATTTCAGATTATATATAGATATAAGAGATGCGAGACATATCATGGCATCGCCACACGTATCGCCATATCACTTTTAAAAATCGTAGGCCCGTTAAACCGGTAAAGTTATTCTAAATAAATATTCTTATAGACTTCAGTTGCATTTTCAAATTCTTTTTCCTATATATATATATATATATTTAATAGTAGTAATGAAATATAATAGTTGGAAATGGCACGCCGAGACGGTGTAATGTTAGCAATTTTATCTTTCTAGAACAATTACGACTCAGTATAATATTAGGAAAAATCCACACACTACCCGGATTTCGACCTTAAAAAGAAATACAATGTAAGCACCTGCATAAAATAGAGTGTAGTGATTTTCCAAGATTAGCACATGGCCGAAAGTATGGGGTACTCAGTGAGGATCGAACACAGTACTCAGTCGTAAAAGTTCTAGCGAGACATGCTTGCTAACCATTACACCACCTCGAGGTGTTCCATAAGCTAGAGTGTATTAATGAGAGTTAAGCTTTACAGGTGTATTGCTAATGGTTTGGGCTCTTCCAGGAAGAAAATCTGGCCATAGCGACGTACACAGACAAGATCAACCTGTTAAACCAAAAAGTAATGTCGAAATGTAGACATACTAATAAATATACTTTGAGCCAGTACGAACCCGGATAAAAAAAAGTTTTTTATCTCTATTTTTTTTTTGTTTCCGGTTTCGCCAACTCTCCCCTTTCCCCTCCTCTTCTGATATATCTTATTTCCGGCGTTTTTTTTTTTTTTCATTTAATTAAGGGGGCATGAATAATGTAACCATCCACAAGTAACTGCCCTGATGAGACTGTAAGGTCGAAACCCTGGTAGTGCGTTACATATTGATATTACTTTAAACGTTATTTTTTGTGGATACCCTTATTTGATTTGACGATCCGCTTTATTTTGAACTGTATAAAAAATAAAATAAACGGAGCAAATACTCAAATACTGTTATCCGCTAAAAATGATGTTCAAAGTAATATATATATATATATATATATATATATATATATATATATTAATTGATTCATCGAGTCTGATAGAAAACTCAGGAAGCACTGGACGGCCGTTTCGTCCTATATTTGGGACTCATCAGCAGTGCGCATCCACTACAGAGAATTGAAACCCTGACAGGTTGTCAAGGTGACGAAGAGATTGTAAATCAGACTCAATGTAGCGCCGCTCACTCCCACATTCCGTGGTGGAACTCAACTGAGATTCTCTCTGACCATAGGACTGAGCCTCCTGGAGTCACGACTACTCTCACCAAGCCGCTCCAACTGGAGCATTAGAAGCTGGTTCAAGCGATGATAAACACAGATAGTAATTAGGAGGATTTGATAATTATATTAATTGATTCATCGAGTCTGATAGAAACCTCAGGAAGCACTGGACGGCCGTTTCGTCCTATATTTGGGACTCATCAGCAGTGCGCATCCACTACCGAGGGAATCGAAACCCCGACAGTTAGGCCCTAATATTATATATATATATATATATATATATATATATATATATATATATATATATATATATATATATATATTAGGCAGCATATATTTTATATATAAAGAAATAATCATACATAGAATCAATCAGCAATATTAATGCGTTTCATGGTGAAATCACTTCGCTAGTAGAAGATAATGTATGCATTAAAATACTGTTAATCCATTGATTATATGGATGTTAGATTAATAAACGTTCTCCATCAGGCTGTTTTTTTTTTGTTTTTTTTTCCTTTAAAGTTAAAACTTGGAGACGAAATAATTGTTTGTAGACCGAAAGATGGTTTTTAAGAATGTGCTATTTATTGACGGTTGTACAATCTGGGAACGTGTGAGTCGCAACGCTAAAGTTCAACTTTAAAGGAAAAAAATTACAGACTGATGATGAAGACATGGGTCTTCGAAAGTACTCGCTTAACTTAAAAAATATACACTAGAAACATCTGACAACAGTTTTATAAATTAGGATCACATCATTCAATGGATTAACAGTATTTTAATGCATACATTATGTTCTACTAGCGAAGTGATTTCGCCATTAACCGCATTAATATTGCTGATTGATTCTATGTATGATTATATATATATATATATATATATATATATATATATATGGGGGGGAGCTGCCATCAAATATGGATTAGAATCCGGCAAAATGACAGGATAAGTAACAAATAGAAAACGTTTACAAATCTAACATGTTAAAGCTTTTAAGCTTCATTTTTTTTCTCCTCCATAATTCCTTACCTGATGAAGTTTTAATAACAGCGAAACGTTAAATTTATAAACTTTCTCCATTTATTCTTTATCCTATATATATATATATATATATATATATATATATATATATATATAGTGTAACCCGGATATAAGAGAGTTGTCGGGGCCCCGGAGAGGAAGTCTCTTATATCCGGGTTTCTCTTATATTCGGTTTTGCTCTATTTTGTTTTGGTAAGTATGGCTCTAATTTGGGACCAGATACAATCTCTCTTATATCCGGGTTTCTCTTATATCCGGGTTACACTGTGTATATATATATATATATATATATATATATATATATATATCTATGTTCTATCGTTAAACCCATTATTATTTGTGAGAAGAAGTACTTTGGTGGGATCCATCGCATAACATAGAAGTTTTTCCCTTTTCCCCTAAACAATGTAGATAAAGAAATCATCACTACATGATAGCTGTCAGTTTCATACTCCATTCGCGATATTGAATGCTATTCTCTCATAAATATAGCAAATTTTAAACTATATAGATATATAAACATATATGTGTGTGTGTATGCCTATGTGTGGGCGTGTGTATTTGCCTCTGTGTGTGTATAATAAAACAATAATATGTAAATTAGCGATATGACTTGACTTTTTGTAAAATAACTGGTTTTCTGTAACATAATTCGATGAACTTTTGTTAAAAATAATGAAGGGTTTAATTCAGTTTTCTTTTTAAAAAATGTCACCCTGAACACGAAATTTCCAAGATTGTATATTAGTAGTACTATGACTTTCTGAAGTCTTCTGGAACTTTCTCGAATCTTCTAGAACTTCCTGGAGACTTTTAGAAATTTATGGAACCTTCCAGAACTTGTTTTTGCTTATTGTAAGGTTGTATGTTATGCTATAGCTTTAAGCTGTTAAATGTGTTAAAATAAGTAAGTACTATTCAATTACATCCTTAGCAAATTGAAAAATAAAGATTCTGAAACGCTTGATATTTTACCCTTATTTTGCATATGGTAAAAATCGAATTGTGGGTTTGGAGGTGACCTTTTTTCAAGAACTAAAACCATTTTCATTATTTTTCAACAACAGTTCATCGATAACACGGGAACGTCGTGTTTTTTTTTTTTTTTTTTTTTTTTTTTTTTTTAAGCATTACGCCCCGAGCAAGGTGTGAAGCCACTAGGATGCAGGAGGTTGCAGAAGATGTGAAGCGAGAGGAGATAGGAGTAATAGAAGAAAAGATGAGGAGAGGGATAGTGGATAGATCAAGGTAACTGGAGATGTCGATTGACATTACATTTGAATAGTTGGAGATTATAGCTCTCAGGGAAACAGTAATAGGGAAGGTTGTTCCACAGGCGAGAGATGCGAGACATGAAGCTATCGGAGTAGAAGAGACGGATACATTTAAAAGTTTCTACAGTGAAAGGGTGAGAGCGGGATGCCAGCCTCGTAGGGTGCTTGAATTCATGAACTCTGAGAACCAGTGAGAGCAGCTCATCGGAGCAATTACCATGAAAGTATTTGTAAAAAAGACAGAGAGAGGCAACGGCGCGTCTGTGAGAGAACAACTGTAGACGAGATGCTAGATCAGGGCCAATTATATTACATATCCGCCTCTGGATCTTGTCAAGAACTCCGAGGTAAACAGAAGGTGCCCCAGACCATATATGGCAGCAATACTCCATGCAAGGGCGAAAAAAAGTCAAATCTCTTATGTGTATATTGATTGTTCACACAAATGGCCACCGACTGCCAAATCATTTTATTTATTTTCTTTTCTCATCTGAAAAGAGACGCCATTTTCATAATCACTGCTCGGCTTATTTAATTTCCAGTGATTTAATAATTAAAAAAAAATTACTTCATTTAGCAGACGGCATCATTTTTAACATCGCCCGTTTATTCATGATAAAAAAAATAGTCAACTTCCATTCCTTTAGGAAATTTTTTTTCGGATTTTATCCAAAGAAGCGGTCGTCTGCTGCCTTATGGCAAATACTAGCAGAAAACACTGAGTCATTTGGGTGTCTCCAAACAGATCTCATTACTAATGTCACATCTGATTATGTCTTTTCTATGTAAATGGAGGAAACTCGCATATAAATTTCCAAAGTTTTTCTTTCTATACTAACGGTATTGTGTACATATCAGCTTACCTAGGTCAGTTAATTCCTGTAATCTTAATATATATATATATATATATATATATATATATATATATATATATATATATATATATGAACAATAAAAAAATATTAAAAAATTAAAATCTTCAGACACACTGGGTTGTAGATTAATATTCTTTCGTTTTTTTATTTTTTTATTATTATTTCATATAGATTTCTCAACTAGTTTCGGCCAAAATGGCCATCATCGGGAGAAGAAATATTTCTGCTTGCTGGTAGCAGTATACTATAGAAATGAATGTCTTGATAGAGAAAATGAACTTTTGTCTGTAGTTTTCATTTGTTTTTTTTATTTGTTTTTTATCTTTTTACCATGAATCTTTTAACATTCCTTGTGTTGGTCAAACAGTATCTTTTAAGTTGTTATTTGAGATAAGAGCTGGTCTGAATTCCCTTGGTCAGTTTGACAGTTTTATTGGTCCTGGAGAGGGGATGTGTCTGTTTAGTGTTTGTGTGTGTGTGTGTGTTATTTGGTTCTTAGAGAGTGAGTGAGTATGATATGTGTAAGCGTGTATATTGCTGTGGGCGTGTGTTATCATTTGGCTCATTAGGGAGTGAGTATGATGTGTGTAAGTGTGTATATTCGTGTGGGTGGGTGAATAAGTGTGAGGCCTCAACACCTCCGTAAGCATGTCTGTCTCGTGTGGGTGAGAAATGTGGGTAGGTTTTGATTTGTTGACATATATTGGCACTATCTATATTGTTAAATTTATGGTTTAGCCCGGCTGGATATTTTGTTTTTAGACGTTATATCCACTTATTTTCATGGGACTCTAAAATATTTCTAATGTTATCTGCTCTGAACTTTTCTATTCTCTCTATTATAGTGAATTTGGCATGGGTTTTGAAATCGTGTTTTTCCAGACGGAAATGGTGTTCTACAGGTAATAATGTTTCATGGCGAGTCGACTTAATTCGATTGCGATAATTATTAATTATATATATATATATATATATATATATATATATATATATATATATAATAGCTGGCCACTCGTATTCGAGGATAACAGTATACTAAGGTGGCTAGCAAATCCCTTATCCAGATTCTCGCTCAGGCGCATTTGTGTTTGATCAACACCTACAAAGCCAACCTGTGGTTTATACTGAAACTATTCTGAGTAGACATTAGTTACAGTTTCTGTAAAAGAGCGTGTTATCTAGGATGGTCAATAATTTGAACAATGCCAGCACACTCAAACCCTCGGTCACGATGATTTGTGACTTCGTGCTAGCACAGCTATCGACAGCCCCCAAGTGTCCCGTCTACCCTATTTCACCCGGGGTATGGTTTTCAAGCATTTTCCAAAGGTACCGCACGCTGGGATAGTCCCGCGCTAGACGGATAACGTCAGGAAGCCTCCTTTCTGACACACACACACACACACATATATATATATATATTTATATATATATATATATATATATATATATATATATATATATATATATGTATCTGTGTGTGTGTATACTAGTCCCCGTGGCATAGTGGTTATAAAGTTCGCCATATTTTACCATGAGACCTATTTCCGAATCCCTAATGTCAACGTTGCCGCTTTGTAAGTGAGGTTACTTCTTGATTTAATCGGCACTGTTGGAAAGTGTCTGAAAAATACTACGCGTTGACCCAACTTTTGCAAAATAATTGTACATAGCACAAAATGTTCAATATCTGAAAACCACTAAACTAATTAAGTTTCTTTTATCCAGGTTTTCAGATGAGACGTTTAGCCATCTTGATACCATTTGTCGTAAGAATCACTGAAAAGTACTTTGGGTTATTTATCTAGAAAGAGAACAGGTTAAAATTGTTTTGTGTCAAACCCGCTGTCTTCTCAACTGATCCCCATTTCAACTTAGAGCTAGAGAGATCAATTAGAAAAGATCCAACCAATCGATAAAATATCTGGCACGTGAAAAAGGAATTTCAGCTATGACAGTCCAAAGAGTAATGAAAAAAGACTTGAAAATGAAATCGTACGTGAAACGTAAAATATAATATTTAAAATATACAATGCATAAATTAATTTCTCAAACTAAAATAAAATAAATAATAATTATATTAATATATAAACAACAACAATAACGATATTTATCCATTTTGTTTATTAGGCAATAAATTACATCACTTAGCATCAAACATAGTTTACTTTGAATTGAGTTAACCTGAAGTATGTTTCTGAAATTTTTTAAATTTACAATTTTTTTACTTTTATTTTAAAATCATTTCACCCCAAACAAGGCAATTACGCCGCTAAGGTGGCTTTTAGACAATATGGGGAAATACTGTTAAGAACAATAAAAGGACAAGAATTAGGAAGATACAAGATAACGATTGACAATGCATTTAAATATTTCAAGATTAACGTTGACTTCTGTTCATAAATACTTGTTACGAAATAAAATCCTTACATTTGCCTTGATAAAGAATATTAGAGGACGAAACGCGTCGGCGACGAAAAATTTTCCATAAGTCTTTACACTTATTGTCTTCTTAAACATATACTTTTAGTTATAAATAAATTTTTACACACACACACACACACACACACACATACATATATATATATATATATATATATATTCACACGCACAGACACACACATACACATATATATATCCACACGCACAGACACACACACACACACATATATATATATATATATATATATATATATACATCCACACGCACACAGATATATATATTCACACGCACAGACACACATATACATATATATATATATCCACACGCACAAACACACACACACACACATATATATATATATATATATATATATATTCACACGCACAGACACACATACACATATATATATTCACACGCACAGACACACACATACACATATATATATATATATATCCACACAAACACACACACACACACACACACACATATATATATATATATATATATATATATATATATATATATATATATGCACACGCGCGCACACACACACACATACATATATATATATATATATATATATATATATATATATATATATATGCATTTGTACCTCTCGGATCATTTTTCAGTTTTACGTGAATAATTTGAACATAAATTGTTCGGTGTCTTCTAAGCGCTTTCAGCTCTCGAAGAGTCTGATTTTTGTGTTTATTTATGGGTTGTGTTCATGTCTATGGAGTCTGTTTCTTTGATGATTTTCGCGTGTCGTGTCTTCATACGTCGATGGGTGTCAGGTTGGTTTTCTCAAATTACCTTTCTACAAACCTTGTCGGGTGTCATGTCGATTTTTCAAGTAACAGGTCTTCACGCGCCAGGTTGTTGTGTCGTGTCGTTTAGTAATATATATATATATATATATATATATATATATATATATATATATATACTCATCCACCACAGACATACTGTTTCGCTGTATTACAGCTCATCAGCGTGACTTGACGCCCGGTTGCCTCTAGCCAGGTTCGAAAACCGGCTGAATTGGCGTCAGGGATTCTGCATCTACGCCTAAATTTAAGCGTATTTATTTTTGGAGAGCTCGATTCGCTTTACCGAAAAGTCTTGCATTTTTAGCCGCAATAGTCAATGTTTACAAATTCACACTTCCTCCCCAGAGAGCTCAACCAAAATAAATTTTTTCAGTAGCATATATATTGTCATTCACAGACAGACTGTTTCGCTGAATCACAGCTAATCACTGTGGCTAGACGTTCGGTTGCCTCGAGTTAGGATCGAAACCCAGCTGAATTGGCGTCAGTCAGAGACTCTACCCCTAAGCCGTTGACACACGGCTGGGATGAAGGTGAGTTTAAGCGTACGTGTGTGTGTTTGTGTGTGTGTGGCTTCCCTCTGTCTTTTCTATAAATAATTTCATGGCAACTTTTCTGTCGGTTTTTTTTCTTTGTTGACCTGACTACTAAAATTTAAGCGTGCAATTGACTAGCATATGAGACCCACCCTTTTATCGTTGAAATAGTTAAATGTAACCGCCACTTCTAATCCAACAGCTTCTTTTCTCGCACTTCCGGCCTGTGGAACTCCCTTCCGTTTACTTGCTTCTCTGATAACTACAAATCTTCAATTAGTTAAATGCAACGTCAATCGTCATCTTCTGATGTCTTGAATACCCATCCAGATTTTATCCTTTCCTCATCCCCCCCATGCACAGTTTTTCTCTCACCTTCACTCTATGTAACTCGCCTGTGAACCATTGGCTCTCCAGCCTTACTTGGGGTGAAAATGCTTAAAAAATTATATAACATTACTTATAGGTTGTTATATAGGTATAAATTGTCGCTGCCGACACTTCAGTTTGAACATAGATCGCCAGTGAGCAAACACAGGCGATCCCATTATTGAATTAAGTAGACCACGTGACCATAGAGAAAACGCATAAGTATGAATTAACTTGACGACTAATCTAATCTAATCTATTCTCTATTATTAACGGATCTCTATTTCTATTCTATCCTCTATTACTATACGGACCGCTATTCTCTACTCTATTCACTATACTATTTCTCTATCTCGGTGGGTACTGTTCGATCGAGTATTATCGAGCAAGTACTATTAGTGCGAGTGTTATTCGAAGGCGCCCGACACCAGTATTGTTCAACGGCGTTACTATAGTTGTATCTGCGATTACAAAGGCTCTACTACAACGAGCATTATGAAAGTGACAACGAATATTCGTTGAAATCACAAAATAAATAATAATACGAAGCCGTTGTTAAGGATAACATTAAAGTTGCTATTTCAATTTCATGCCTATGTAGTTCCTATGATAAAAACGAATTACAGTGTAACCCGGATATAAGACAGTTGTCAGGACCGGAGAAGAAGTCTCTTATATCCGAGTTTCTCTTATATCCGGGTTTAGTCTAATTTATATACATTAACACAGGCTCTAATTTGGGACCAGAGAAAATCTCTCTTCTCTTATATCCGGGTCTCTTATATCCGGGTCTCTTATATCAGGGTTACACTGTACTAAGAAATAAAAGCCCATATGACATTGATACAGATTCTTAATAACTAAAACTACAGAAGATTTACAGAAGAATCAAAACTATAAGCATATATATCCTGATGTCTTAAAAAATATTGATAAACTCAGGTGTTCAACCGTTCCTGATGACATAACAATCAAAAAACGACTACCTGATAAATCCTCTATTTTTAGTGCTGCAGCTATAACCATTGACTTAACTTTAAACATCATAACAGATAAATAACCAGACGATATTCAGTCACCAACACCAACGAGGGCATCATGTGGCACAAGGCCTTTTTAACGTGGGTTCTCCGAGCCCGTGGGCTGGACCAAAAATATGCCCATTGAACCCGTATAAACGGGTTCTGGGTCGGTTTACCTCCCCGAAAGAGAATCCGCCCTTCGGCGTAGCCTCTTTCGGGTTCCTCCCCGCCCGAAGGCAGAGAGTTCAATCGAGCAGCCGGTCAAGAGTTGAGCGACTGACTCAAAACAACCAGACAACTTCATATTTTTCTTGGCTACACTATTATTACTAGGAAACAAATCACGAACAATCCCTTAATTGTTAAATTACTCAAACTTATCTGTAAGGATAGGAAAACTTCTCTTCCGATACGTCCCTAGCCTTGAACGTGAATGTAGGCCTGTGATATATTTTTCAGTATAGATATACCTCTATATAAAGGTTTAATATAGTAATCGAGATATAAAACACTTTATATAAAATTGTAAGTGCTTATATTTACAGGTTAACAATGAATAATACATTATCACTGAAAACTGTCATTTGTATTGTATCTACTTTTAACACTGTCTTTATAATTCTCCCTGACATTCAGGTCAATCAGAAGTCTGTAGTATTTTAAATTTGGTATTGAGTTGGTCGTTTTCAATTTCAGTAGATTCACTTTAAGTTTACATATCACTAGAACGTCGTCGGTCCCACAATCGGGAGTTGTGTATTTTTCACATACTAAGACTGCATTCCTAAATTTCTTGTTGATAGTACATTTGGTTTTTTGTTTCTCCTCCATATAAGTCTTGGATATTCTTGAAACCAGATATTGAATACGACCTGTGTGCACCATTGGACTCATTGAATTTCTTGTTGATAGGCAATTTGGTTTTAAGTTTCTCCTCTATATAAGTCTTGGATATTCTTGAAACCAGATATTGACTACGACCTGTGTGCACCTTTGGACCCATTGAATTTCTTGTTGATAAGCAATTTGGTTTTTCGTTTCTCCTCCCTATAAGTCTTGGATATTCTTGAAACCAGATATTGACTACGCCCTGTGTGCACCATTGGACCCATTGAATTTCTTGTTGATAAGCAATTTGGTTTTTCGTTTCTCCTCCCTATAAGTCTTGGATATTCTTGAAACCAGATATTGACTACGACCTGTGTGCACCATTGGACCCATTGAATTTCTTGTTGATAAGCAATTTGGTTTTTCGTTTCTCCTCCATATTAGTCTTGGATATTCTTGAAACCAGATATTGACTACGCCCTGTGTGTGCCATTGGAACCATTTTTCTCCGACAAAATCTCCTACAAAATGTAAAGAGAGGTAGTGAGGAGAAAGGACAAAATACCAATTGCAAGAAGATAGAATGCATGGCTTTTAGCTAAAGAAACAACCCAACATGCAAATTACAGATTGGAAATATCGAAATCGTACAGGTGCAACAATTTAAATATTTGGGAAGCGTATTGACAGAGAACGGTAAGTGCGATGCGGAAATCAGAAAATGTATTGGGATAGCAAAAGATGCCTTGCAAAAGCCGAGCAAAGTATTAAGAAACAGAAAAATATCGTTAGAAACAAAGAAGCGTTTAATGAACTGTTATGTAATATCAGTCCTCCTATATGGCGGTGAAGAAAAGGTTTGATCCAATAGGAATGTGCTTCTGCAGAAAGATGCTGAGGACATTCTGGTCCGAACATGTGAGCAAAGATGTAATTCTAGAAGTAATGGCAACAAAAAGGACGCTTACACTTAACAACGTGTAGAAACAGTTAATAAGGAAAGACAGCTTGGGAAATTTGATACCCACAGGACAGATGTAAAGTAAGAGAAAGAGAGGCAAGTCGCGCATAACGTACTTGGCGAGCTGTGAGAGAATGGATGGCAGAGACTGATTTTGCAGAGATGGCAAAAAGACAAACGATATTAAAAGCTACAGGGAACAGGAAATTGTGGAGAGCCACGATCACTAACCTCTTGAAGGGACACGAAGAAGAAGAAAATTGCATCAACCCTGAATACATCATAAAAATTTAGAATGTGGAATTAGTCAATACTAAACACTTTAAATTACTCGGTGTGTGGATCAGTTAAAACAAATTTAATATGGGAGATGAGAAAATTAAATTTAGAATAGGCTATGGTAAATGTAGTTTTCGCCCAACACCACAAGTTACTAAAGAACCAAAATTACCTGATAAAGAGTAAGTAATCATTGGAAATAATAGTGAATACATAATTGAATAAAGATATGTCGCAATAATAATAATAATAATAATAATAATAATAATAATAACAGAAGATTTACATATCTTTGTAAAATACGTGTGATTTTTTTTTTAATTTTTCATTGGAAAATGTCATGATGCCATTTCTGACCTTAGGTCTTTGGTCGGGACCTGGAAAGAAATGAGTACACCCTTGGAATCAAAGGAAATAATAATAATAATAATAATAATAATAATAATAATAATAATAATAATAAGTGTCATGATGTCATTTCTAACCTTAGGTCCCTGGGCGGGACCCAGAAATAAATGTGTAAACGCCAGAAATCAAAGAAAATAAAAAATAATAATGATAAATTTCCTGATACTACACAAAGCATGGCTCTCATAGCTTCTAGCCTTAATAGATTCCATGCGTTAACAGGTACAAATTATGTCCTGGTGAATTAAGATAAACTAGAGTACATATATCGTTCAATACCATATATATTCTTGTCATTTGCCTGATCCTAAGCATTTAGGTATGTCCCCTAAGAGCCTACGCACTGAGTATAACGGATAACGAATGGAATTAGCTGAGAAGCATTACGGTTAGGTGACGATCGGAGTAATATTGCTTTAGTTTTGAACGATGGGTCAGCCAAGGTAACTTAGGAGTCAAAACTAGATACTTGTAAACAATCTCAAACAGAGACTATCTGAACAGATTCGGTTATCTGACCTGACCTGACCTGACCTGACCTGACGTTATTTCTAATTGAGTTTCAACTGCAGGTTATGCGTGCTTTTTTGATAGCCTCTCATTATATTGTGTCTGATGTAATCTTATCAGACTGGGTGTTATGATGAGTATATTGAGCTTAGCATCGAATGGTTCACACTCGCCTCCTATCCGGTAGTGGTTTATTCCATGTTTCATTAGAATTCCGGTTCCTTATAAAGTCTTCTCTTTCTCTTTTGCTCCAAGTAACCCCTTGCAACTTAGTGGCATGATCGCCTTGCTTGGGGTAAACTGATTAAAAATAAAATACCCCAGCGTCATGCTGTTGCCGAGCTGCTCTTTCACTCAGTAATAATAATCCTATTATAACTGTGCTTATCCCGCCTTTCGTTAGTTTGCATGACCATTATGTCCTGCCAATGCCTCATATATAATCGACTATTTTAGTTTTGATAGAGTGGAAAACGGTGAAAGAAACTACACGGTTTCAACGAGAAAATAAAAGAAAGAAAGAAAGAAAGAAAGAAATGTTTAACGGCTGTTTCAGTGAAATGGAAAAAAATGTCAAATTCAAATCTTTTCATTCGTAACCACTTCTTAAAATAACAAATTGTCTTCATATTTATGATTGTTATTGCAATATTCTGTTAAAGTTGATAAGCTCAAATATTTAACGAGGCGATAGGGGAATTTATTGTTGTAGAACTGTCCACGAGCTTACTCAATGATTCATCAGGAAATTCATATAGGAAAACCGTGAAATAGTGATGGTAATAATAATAATAATAATAATAATAATAATAATAATAATAATAATAATAATAATAATAATAATTAGAAGAAGAAGAAGAAGAAGAATTGATATATATGTTGTTTTCCAGGTGTTGAGTTGGAAGGTTTTTATATGTTAGTAGGTAAGAAAAAAGATGGATAAAAAAGATAAAAAAAAAACGTTTGAAGCAAGGGTCTGATGACAAGGTCTTTTAGAAAAAGTTTTATTATGAAGTTTTCATTTTCTTGTTGAACTCATCTAATATGTCATGTTCCCATTGGATTTTAATTAAATTCAAGTTGTTAAAATGCAAAATGATAGCCTCTGGGAATTTCCAAAAAAATTACACCCTTTATTTTTATTTTATTTTATTTTATTTGTGCACTTAAAATTATGTCAACGTCTAATTCTTGTCTGGCATCTACTCAAGACATGAATGCGTAAATTTATTAATTTTTAGCTTGTTTGTCTTTCTTTTTCATTTTTCTTTTTTTTTCTTTTTTTTTTTTTTTTTTTGAGAGGTTTATTGTGACGCTTGGTAATCGGAAAGGCAATATACTGACACCAAAAAACAGAATACAAAAATAAAATTAAAAAAAAAAATGGAAGGAAGCCTTCCCGCGTAGCAATGCATATTTTTTTCTGCTAACAAACAAAATATTTCTGGCAGTTCAAATGAAAATGAAAGATTAAATACAGAACTTTGCAATTTTTCGCCCAAAAGTCTTTAAATCATATTTTGGCACCAAATCTGTTTCTTGTGCGATGGTTACGAGAAAGGCTGAAAAGTTAATAGGGTGACACTGAAAGAGTAATGCAAAAATTATGAAAATTTGCATGCACTAATTTAAACTCTTCTTTCCAGATTGACTGGCATCTGACTGTTCAAATAATACTTAAAAAGTAAAGAGTAGCGACTTATCTTGGAAATCGGCAAAAGTTAACATCATGGTGTTATCAGGAACCTTCAGAAAAGGGGTTTAGCCCTCAAAGACATTCATGTTGTCATGGATGCATCATCAGACGATAATGTATATTCAGGACTCTCACTTCCCCACCAAAAGTCTGCCTATTTTTGCACTGTTGATGAAGCCGCGTCAACAGTGCAAAAGTGGGCAGCTGAATTTAGAAGGGCAAGAGAGAGGATTGAAGATGACCCATGATCTGGACGTCCTACATCTGCCACCACCAACGAAAACATTGATCATATTCATCACATGGTGATGGATGACAAACAATTGACTATAAATCAAATAGCCGATGCTGTTAGCATATCGCGTGAAAGAGTTGAAAATATTCTGCATATTGAACTTGGCATTATGAAGGTTTCTGATTGGTGGATGCCACGTTTTTTGACACCTGATCAAAAGCGCACTAGACTGATCGCATCATGGGAGCATCTGACATTGTTTGAGGCAGATCCAACTGGTTTTCTTGGATGTTTCCTAACCCAAGGTCTGTGCTGGATTCGTTACTTTGAGCCAGAGACAAAGAGACAATCCATTCAGTGGAAACGCTCCAAAGAACACTAAGGTAGTTTAATCTACAGGGAAATTGATTGCGTCAGTCTTGGGGGTGCAAAAGCATTGTTTTTATTGAATATCTTCAAAAGGGCCACATTATCAATGGAGAGTACCATGCCAACTTTCTGGGGCAATTACGAAATGTTATCAAGAACAAATGATCAGGAAAACTGACGAAAGGGATCTTGTTTCATCCGGACAATACTCTAGCACACAAGTCCTTGATTTCAATGGCTACTATGCGTGGCTGTGTCTATGTGGTCAGTCACCATCTCTATTCTTCTGATTTGGCCCCATCTGACTATCATCTATTCCCCAACATGAAAAAAAATACTTGGCTGGGAACCAGCATTGGTGATGATGGCGTTATATCTGTTGTTGATGACTTTTTCGATCATCAGGATGAAAGCTTCTTCATCAATGGGATCCAAGCAATGCAACACCGGTCGAAGAAGTATGTAAACAGCAAGCGGGCGTGGCTATGTTAAAGAATAAACCTCATTTGGTCGTATTATATGAGTGTATCTTGGTTAGCCTATGAACTTTTCAGCCGACATTCGTACATAAAAAATAAAAAAATAAATGGGTTATTAGTTATCAAGAATTATCAAGAGTTATCAAGAATTAATACATGTATTACTGAAATAATGGTATTGTTAATATTAGTCGTTTCCTTATAAGGAAACATTTAACATTCACTAACAATGCTATTTGAGTTAAGCTTTTCTTAAATTCTTTAGCCATCAAAGTGTAAATATCTATTCTCCTTATATATAATAGTAATAGTAATAGTAATATTAGCCGTTTCCTTATAAGGAAACATTTAGCATTCATAGAATTTTCTATACTTCTTCAGCTACTGGGTGAAGTGCCGTATTTGTTTTACTTATCTTTAATGGTTATGTTAACTCGGCATTCATTGACCGAGCAGCCAGTGCTATTGTCGGTTAAAATGTATAAAATCTAACTCTTAAAACAGTTTTTCAGGAAAATAGGTTTCTCAAGTCCAGTAATGGTCATTTCTCTTTTCAGTGTTCATGGGATTTTCCTTCCTAACCTTTTGCTTGAATTTGTGTGGAACGTCAACTGCTTGATTATTCCATTATTTTCGATTCCTATCCATTTTAGTTGTTGCTGCTGCTGATAATCTTTCTCTTATTTGGTACAGTTCCTTGGTTTGTGATTCTGTAACGCCAATCCACAAGGTTCGAAGAAGAATGGTTTTCAGACTTACAGGCTTCATTTATTTGAAGCCATTTTTCAATCACAGATCTGAGAAAGCTGAAAATTTAGTTAAATATATTTGAATGTGTTCGATGCCATCCATATAGAAGTCTCGATCTGTCGATGATATTTAATCACATGATTCGAGGTTTTAGGATCGTTGCAGCATTAAAAGGTCGTGAGTGCATTTTTAGAAATGAAATGGTAAGCACTGAAGTGGCTCAACAAGACGAAATGTTTCTTCATTTTTTATTTTTTTTTACAACGTTTCTGTGCTGTATTTATTTGCTTCTACCGGACAACTAAGAAAATGCAGGGAATAGATCAGATGAAAATCTGGACGGTCATGGCTCTTCATAACTTCCTGTCCTTAGTAGCTCTAAGCCAATGATTCTCAACGTGGTCCAGGTTGACCACCGGTGGTTCACATAGCATTTCTAGTGGTCCACAGAGAATTCGTAGCCATAAAAATATTGTAGCCATTTCATAAAAAATGTATCTAAATTATTCATACTTTGAAGAATTAAAACTGTGGTTTGTAGACCTAGAAAATTATGAGCCTATAGATGAAAATGTTAAGTTGGCTGAAATGTTGCTGGACTTGAAAGAGAATGCGAAACTGAGAAGAAGAGTTGATAAAGAAGGTGTCTTTGCTTAGATATCGATAAAGGACTCATACCCAAATATTTTTCAACATGTAAAAGTAAGCATAATTTCTTTCCCTACCACATGGATGGTGGAATCTGGATTTTCAACTGTTGTGGACGTTTTCAGTAGAAAAAGAAATAAATTAGATCTCAACAGAAGAGGAACAATCAGACTAAGACTGAATGACATCATCAAAATTTTTCGTAATATCTTGTGTCAGAAACACCAAGATCAAGGTAGTCACTAGCTGAATGGACTAAGACTGAATGAAATCATCGAAATTGATTATGATATCTTTTGTCCAAAACACCAAGATCAAGGTAGTCACTAGCCGAATGGACTAAGACTGAATGACATCATCGAAATTGATTTTGGTTTCTGTACTTATCCTTTACTAAAATAAATTTTAAAATATAAATAGACTACTTTGTCTTTTCATTGAGTATTTTAGTGTGAAAATTGAACAGCCTAAAAGTAAAAGTAGCAGTGGTCCATTTGAATTTTTTTCAGAAGAAAATGGACCATGGGCCGAAGAAGGTTGAGAAACACTACTCTAAGCAGTACTTTTCTCCTTACTATCCAATTCAGTACATATTCTTCAATCCATTTACACAAGGTCATTAGGTAGGTTATTCAATGTTTCAATCATGGCTTCACTATATGCTGTGAGTGTTAAATTCTCTAAGGACCCTTTCCTCGTGATGTGTTCTTGGAGTTTCTTTTCTCTCTTTCTGATTCTACGTATAAGTGTCTTTTCCGTTCCCATTTTCCTACAAAATTCCTCGTTGCTTACACGTTCGGTTCATGGTATTCTCCGCATCGTTCGATAGAACCACATCCTGTTCAGTATTCATTGCTATATAAGAGGACTGATATTATATAGCAGATCAGTTCTCTTCTTTATTTCTGATGAAAGTCTATGCTTTGTTTGGAAGTTATCTTTTAAAATATCAAGACAAGTATTCAAGAAATTTGAGTGGTTACAGATCCTTCTCAAAATATCATATCGAAATATTTGCCACAGGTTAATGTATTGGAATACTCGCTAGTATATGTAAGGCTCAATGATGACATATTATGTATTGGATCCCTATCTCCGATAGAAATGTTGACATCTCATTACTACACACACACCAACACACACACACACACAGAGGGTGTATAAAAACTTTAACAAAATTTGGGAGCGGGTTCCTAACACCAAAACAAGGACAAACTGCAAAACCATTCGACACCGTGTGAAAGTATTTGAAAGGGTCCGCCAGTCGATGATCCAACCGGTGTATGCTTGTGTAGAAGCAAGCGGGGAACATTTTGAACAATTGATATGAGTTCTTGCGTTGAGGTACAACGATGGCCTTTTGACATATGTTTATATAGGCATTGGTATCAGGAACCCGCCCTGAAAGATTTTAAAAGAATTATTTGATTGTATATTGGATTGTACATTTAAAAGCGTCTATTGTAAACTTTAAACTTAATAACTCAAAAACGAAGCATTTGCGGACATCTGTTTATGTGGACTTTTATCCTTGTTTTGCTCTGAGAAACCCGCCCTTAAAGTTTGTAAAAGTACTTTTGATAGACCCTGTGTGTTTGTGTGTAGATAGATAGATAGATAGATAGAAAGAAAGAAAGAAAGAAAGAAAGAAAGAAAGAAAGAAAGGAGGCAGGGTGGAGTAATGTATAGCGGCTTGGATTGAGGAATCGCAGAGCCGTGTTCAATCGAATTCATTACATTCACTTACGTGCTAATACCCCTGGGAAAGGTATGAATCTTCTACTTCTCTCTCCAGCTATGGGTTCTATAGCCTTGGATGGCAACTGGTCTAGGAGAAGGACAACTCTGAATTCAAAAGCGGAGGAGGGTCATTTGGGGAAGTTGTGGCATTCGGTGCACCAGGTCTCTGTATTCGGCCCTTCAAAAAGTGTGGATGGTCCTGCACGAAACCTTCACCACTATAATCAAATCTCATGTGCTGTTGTCGAGCTGTCGGTTTCCTGGCAACTGATCTGCTTGACCCTCATACGTCGAATTCGACAGGAGAGTCGACTATATATATATAGTACTTTTTGCCTTATAAAATGATTATTCAAATCTCCGAAAATGTCTATCATTTGTATATCTTTGCTTGATCCAGCTTCTAATACTCTGGAGAGAGCGACTTGGATAAAAAAGACGTGGCTCTTGGGGCACAATCCGTTGGGTTACGTATTCTTGGATGAGTATCACCACGGAATTTAGTAAGTAGAAGCGCTATATCGAGTTTAGTCAGTTTCTTCTTCGTCACCGAGGCCGTCTGGCCAGTGGGTATGAGGCTGTCGTCACATCGTAACGATCCGTGTTCGATTCTCGGTAATGGATGTGAACTACTGATGCATTAGCTTAAAGTATTCAAATGCTCAAATATAAACGTCTTCCGTATCAGATCACAGACAAAATCTCCGATAAAAATGCTATCAGCTTAATACACGCACAGATAGATTTACAACTTTCTAAGGACATTTGTACGTAAGCGAATATAGCAAACCCGTCTGGAATTTGAACTCGACTCTCCAATTTCAGCCTCCAAGTCCCTGTCCATTACATATACGCACACACACACACACACACACACACACATATATATATATATATTTTAAACAGTATTAATAACATTTACTGAATGTCCAAGAAATTTCATAGAAAATATGCGTCCCCCGCCAGGAATTGAACCTGTATCCTACACTGAACCATCATATAGCCGAACGTCCTATACCAGTTTAGCTACGAAGGAGCGTCTGGTTAGCAAGGTCGATTTTACGGCTTTTAAAATACAACGACGGTAAATGCTATTCATACTGTTTATTATAAACAGAGCATTTCCTATATAAATAACGTTAACAATAAAATCTACACACACTTATACTGAATATACTTTTCTGTTTGTTGTGCCACTATGTGGGCGTGCTTAAAATTTCTTGGCTCAATCAAGAAACTATACA